>JAQPPZ010001020.1:0-540000 GCA_028583015.1 Wollemia nobilis
TTTTTAGAATATATTAAAATATCATTCAAAAATACTATAACAAATCTATCCAAGAAATTCCTAAAGATGTTATTCATCAAAGTCATAAATACCACTGAAGCATTTGTTAAACCAAAAGGTAAGACAACAAACTCATAATGTTCATAACGAGTTTTAAAGGTTGTCTTGTGAGTATCCTCCTCACAGATTCTCATATGGTGATATCATGAATTCAAATCAATCTTTGAAAATATTGTGACATCTTTGAGTTTATCAAAGAGATCTTCAATTCTTGGTAGTGGATATTTTTTCTTGACATTTACCTTATTTAACATACTATAATATATGCACAATATCAAGGAACCATCCTTCTTCTTTACAAATAGTATTGGTGCACCCCAAGGTGATACACTTGGTTTAATTAATCCTTTCTCTAGTAACCCTTGCAATTGCACCTTCAAATCTTGCATTTCTATGGGATTCATTCTATAAGGAGATCTATGGATGGGTTTCGTTCCAGGTTGAAGCTCAATAATAAAGTCAAATTCTCATTTAGGGAATGATCTAGGTAAATCCTCTGGAAAGACATCCCTAAATTCTTGAATAATTGGATGTTTCTCAAACATCTCTTCCTTATTTTCTTCATCCATTTCATTTATCTTAACTACATAGACCATTCCTCCTTTCTTTATGGCCTTCTTAAATTGCATCACTGACAGGATTTGAGGTTGAAAAACCCCTGAAGGCTACACACCCTTCACACAACACCCCTATCATCTGTGTACTCAATCCATCTATCCTAAAAGTTGAGTACTACCTTATGCACTTGTAACTAATCCATTCCTAGGATTATATCAAAAGCATGCAGAGGCGCTACATACAAACATCCTATAATTATTCCACTAGGTAAGGTGATTTCTGCCATAGGGTAACATTGAGTAATGGAGTAGGTTTATCCTGAACCATACTCGATCTTCCATCCATGAGACAAGATTCCTAGTATTTTTGAAATATCTTTAACTAAACTGGTGGAAATAAAACTATCTGTAGTACCACTGTCAATCAAGATTTTAAAATTCCTATCTAAAATCTTATCTTTAATCAATATCAGTGTGGCTTGACCATCAAGATTCTGGCTACTTGTAGCTGCATAAATCTTGTGTGTGGGCTCCTTAGGTGCAATTTCTTTGTGCATTGGTTATTTTCCCTTTGAACTCACTCCTGGTCTTTATGGGTAATTATTGACATAATGCATTCCTCTACAAAGATAACATCCCTCTTTCAGTATTGGATGCTCTTTCTGTTTCTGTCCCTCTTTTACGCTATCTACATGAGGAGAATTAACCTGTCCCTATAACGATTTGTTGTTACCCTTGATGCTATTACGATTCTTCCCCTAGAATATTTTCCTAAACTTCCCTTGCTTCTTATCATTTCTTTGGTCCTATTGAGAAAATTTCTTGCTTGCTTGTTTCTCTTCTCATTTTACAAAACCTGGATTTTTCCTCTTTCTTATTGCCTCTCTACCCTCTTCATATAGTATTTCATAATCAAAGTAGGGTTTGAGATATGTTTCAGCTTTCTTGGCCAAATCATAGGTTTTTTTGCAGAGTAGTAGGTTCCCTCATGTCTACTTCTTACCCTATTCTAGGATCTGCTCCTAGTTTAAACTATTGAATATTTATTCTCTCATTATAAACGGGCATATATTTTAGCAACCTAACAAATATTTGATAGTGCTTCTCCACTATTCTAGTTCACTGATGAAGCTCAGTGAACTCCTCAAAATTTTTGGAATAGACGTTTTCCATGAGAAATATTTCTTTGAATGCCTTTACAAATTCATTCCATTTTAGATCGACTATTGTTGCTAGTTTCCAATTTGTACTAAGAGTTTCCCACCAATCTAAACCATCTCCTTGCAAATACAATGTGGCATAGGATGTCCAAGTACCCAAGGAAAAATTCTTCATATTGCAATAGGTTTCTATTTCCTTCAACCAAACCTCAACCTTGTCCCCATATTCCTTCCCATTGAATTTGGAAGATTTTAGATGCTTTATTTCCTTATCCAATTCGACCTCTAATTGGGTCCTAGCCTGATCTGCCTCAAAATGAGATTCATTAGCTTGACTTATTCTATAGTTACATGCCTACATTTCTCGACTCAACATGATATCCAACAACTATTTTTGAATTTCTACCTATTCTCGAAGTAGAGCCATGGTATTAGTAAGACTTTCCATTTCATAACTAGGGTTCTCTAAATCTATGTTCGGGGTTCTATTCTCTACATTTTTTTGTCGTATCTGGCTTGTTGATGAGGCAACACTCCCTCTTCTTCTCTTTGGTGGTATTGTCCCTGGCCACACACAAAAGAGGTAGCAAGAATTTCATTAGCAATTATTTCTTTCAAATTTCTCCTCCTACTACTAACATTTTTTGTCCCCATCTTCCTTCCCATTGAATTTGGAAGATTTTAGATGCTTTATTTCCTTATCCAATTCGACCTCTAATTGGGTCCTAGCTTGATCTGCCTCAAAATGAGATTCATTATCTTGACTTACTCTATAGTTACATTCCTACATTTCTCAACTCAACATGACATCCAACAACTATTTTTGAATTTCTACCTATTCTCGAAGTAGAGCCATAGTATTAGTAAGACTTTCCCTTTCATAACTAGGGTTCTCTAAATCTACGTTCGGGGTTCTATTCTCTACATTTTTTTGTCGTGTCTGGCTTGTTGATGAGGCAACACTCCCTCTTATTCTCTTTGGTGGTATTGTCCCTGACCACACACAAAAGAGGTAGCAAGAATTTCATTAGCAATTATTTCTTTCAAATTGCTCCTCCTACTACTAACATTTTTTTTTCGTTTCCTTCTATTATCCAGACAAGTTTACTTCTACTAGTTACCTCCATTTGTTATGTTTAAATATGTTTTCTATCACATATTACAACTAGTCTTGCGCAGTGAACCTATTCCAGTACAAACATGCTCCGATATCAAATGTCATAACCCAAAACTTCTCAAATTCCAACCCTTGTTATATATATATATATATATATATATATATATATATATATATATATATATATATATATATATATATATATATAATCTAATATTTTAACAAGTATTCCTTACTCAATACAACTATCACTACTTCTTACACAATTTCTTTAGTGTAAGAGTACTAGGTGTCATATCATGTTAAACTACCAGTCTCATTGGTCATATGAGCTAGCTTAAATTTTATTTTAGTCCATCGAAAGAATCAAACTAATATTTTCTCCTCACACAAGTCTTTCTACATGAGTGCACTTAGTGCGATGGGTGTTGACTACTACTCACATCTATTGGAGAGTTAGTTTTTAAATCTTGAGCTCATTTTTAACTCAATATTGTATCTAATACTTGAATACCATCTAGAGAAATTCTCTAATAAAACCCTTAGTATCTTAAGTATCTATCCTTAAGCTAAAATACGGTTACATTAACCATAGAAGTAACCATCACTGTAACATCCATTATGAAGCATTAACTCCATCCATAAGTTCAAATGAAAACAACTTATAATACAAGAAGATCTATAACTTTTAACATTCATAAATTGATCCACCCAATAATACACATTGCACTAGATTACCACCTTATTCAGTACAAAGATAAGATCTTCCACAAATCTGACAAAATAAGTGATCTAGTAAAAAAGAAGACAACCCACTATTATTATCTACCAGAGGAATCGATCAACCCGATTTGATATGAGATTTGAAATTGAAAACTCAATTTAAACTCTGTTCAAATAAATACATTTTAAAAATCAACAATCAACATTGAAAGACGTCGCTACACGAATGACTCAGATACAAATCAATTTCTTAAAAAGTTGAATCAACTTGACAACATAGTATTTCATTAAACATCATTTTATCTTGAGTTCTTGTACCACTAAGTGCTCACTGCACAGATTTCGACTTGGGCACAAGCCGGTAATGATATTTCATTCATTGTTCATCAAGGTTGATGTTTCTCATACAAAACTCATAATCCAACTCAAAGGATCTTTTATTTTAAAAGAAGCTCACACGTTCTCCATATTTGCCATGACTGCACGTTCAAGAGATCCATATCCGATAAGCACTCCATTGTTTTCGGCCTGTCCAAAGACATATTTCCTTCTCCAACACATCATCACTAACCATCGAGAAGGATTGCCTTTCGACGAGGATCAAATATGACTCCATTTCATGTATTTAGCAAATCACTTTGTCAAAAGTATAGTTTCAATTACCCATTAACAATATCCTTTCCTGGATATAGTCTTAACAGAATACATTAACAATTACTGATTCATTCTATTTCTAAGAATAACACATTCATAGAAAAATAATTTGCTTGCTAATTTTTCTATACATTCAATCACATCAATCTCAGTCACATTGTTTTAATACTACAAAAGTAACTGATAATGCTTTAACTCAAAATAAAACATTGATTTATTTATTTAGACCAAGACATAAATCTTCTTTCTTTTCTTAGACAAGAAAATGTATAACAACAATTCAAAACTCAAAACCATTGAATACGTCTTCTTCAAAGAACGAAAATTATTCTATCCTTACCACATATTCAATCACAATGATGAATATTCATTTCTCTACTGAATAAACTTCTATCACAAAATTAATTCTTTTAAATTCATTCACTAAGCATGATATAACATCTCTTTCACACACATAATGATTACAAATATGACATCAATCACAGTCCATATGCACAACCATGCACAATATGGTTTCTTTCCCTACTATGGCACATTCCTATATGTTCTTAGATCACTAGTTACAACTAGTTTCAAAAGGATAATCGTTCTTCCACTAGCTTGTGTGTTTATCTCTAAATTTGGATGCTCAACATCTCAACGTACTGGTAGCATTCACCATATTAAAGAGAGGTTTCACAAACAAAATGATTCTACTAAACCATATAAACATTGAGCAACAGACCAAATCTACTTCATATTTGTACCAAACAATTTCCACAAAAATATTATTCAAACACCACCCCCAGGTTTTCGTTTTACTTCTAAGTTCTCTTTTTACTATAACGTTTCAACTCAAACTAGTTTGCTTCTATCCAAACCATTCATTTCATTGGTTTAAAACAAAGACACATTAATATACAGTATTATCTAGTTTGAAGACCATTTAATTCTTCTTTTACCAAAATGATATAGTAAATAACAAAACCAAACCATGAAAGCAAACAAAGAATTTTCCAAAAGAACCTAGTTTTCTTTTGTATCTTCCGAGCTCGTCTTTGATGCTATTTCGATTTTGTTCCTTGCTCTCCTTCTACCCTTGTCCCCCAAGTGATTGTTCCTCCTTCTTTTGACTATCTTTCCATAATCCCACTTTGCCCATGCTATCTCCGGTTTGCACTCACTTAACAAACCCCCTTTATTTCACCACTCACTTACCATAAATGAAAACATGTGGCCAATCGTAAGACATGATCAAGCAAGGATCATTCCAAACATATTTCCTCATTACAACTGAAGTTTCCTTCTAGTTAATAAGTTCTAACTATTACTTTAAAATGTAACTCTCCACTTATGTCCTTTGGATACCTTTTTCAAAGTAGTTTTTGAATTCTACAACATTCATTACATTTATTTTTACATAATGATCATAATAATAAAATAAATCCATTTATTTATATTTATAAAGTCACAAACTTATTTCCTTGATATCCATTGCAACTTTATCAATTAACATGAATTCTTTTTAACTATTTGAAAATATGATACTTAAAGACGTTAGCATTCCTTTCTTACAATAATATCATTTTCAAATAAAACTCATTCATAAAGAAAAATATGATGCAAGAATAAATTCAACTGAAACTTAATATATCTTTCCTTATGCAAAATGATATGCATCTCGATGAAAGAGGGCATCATCCATGTTGCCTCTCCAATAATCCGACAAGTAACCCATCACATTATTTTCATCGGGTAATCCTTTCTTGGTGGTTATTTCTTTCTGCCACCTTAAGAAACCTATTCTTGCAAAAGTGAAATCCATTAGCAACATCTTATCCTTTCATAAAATATTTATAGTCACAAGCTAAACATGAAATAGTCTATCATTTCATTAAGGATATATTTACATCTTCCACAACATACATATTTTCTCATACCAATAAACACATAGTCAAGGATCCCATCGATAAGACAACTATTCAAACATATGTCCAAACAAAATAAAAAGTCTACCAAGGGGTGGGTCATGAAAAATACCACCAAAAGTCCCCTAGGAATTAAGGGAAGAAACTTTTCTAGTTAGCCAAATTTTACTAGCAATTGATTCCATTTCCTCTATTCACATCTTTGTTTCCTAAAGGAAAACAAGATGTGGATGGTTTGTCTGAATCATTCTTCTAATTTCATTTTGTTTTGAAAGACTCTATTTTTCTCTAATATTCCAAGTGATGATCTTCATTAATACTAGAGCTAAAAAAGTTGGTAAGGGTTTACCTTCCTCTACAATATTTTACCATATGATGTTGTTTTATCTTGAACCTGTATTTTGGTTAGAGTCCATATTTAGTTTTTTTTTTTCTATTTCTTGACTTACCCCTATTGAATATGGGATGGCTTCTAACCTCAAAGAATGCATGTACAAAGCCAAAGTGTTACTGGAAGGTTCAACAGAGTCTATCTTGGGACCTATATTATTTGAAGTCTCAACATTTAAAAGATTGTTTTTCTTGTGTATATTTTCTCCCTTTTTCTATTGAAAACCTTTGATTTGTTGGTTTGTCTCAGAGTTTTTTCCTGTATATTTATATTGCATTTCTAAGATTTCTATTTCTATTATTTTCTCTTCCTCATCTAGGATGTTATTTATGGAAGGAATTTCAAACATATTAGTTGATAACCTTGATTGATCCTTTATAACTGGTTTTTCTAAATGTTCTTCTTCTTAGGCATTTGGAAACCTGCTAAGTTTGTATCCTCTTTCTTTTGATCTAGAATTTTATTTGGGCATATAGTAGACAAATGACCATAATCATGGTAAATTTTATAATGAAAGGAATATTCTCATAGTCTACCACTTGCTCCCAAGTGTCCTCCCCAAATTGTAATGAGATCTTTTCAGGAAGGGGTTTGTCAAAATCCATTAAAACATAAAGTTGAGTATAATAATATGTTCAAACTTTTGAGTACAATCAATAATCATCATAAAAGTTCCCAAAGAGTTTCTAATGTAAGAAATACAACTAAATTCCAGAATTCAACTGGGAGGCCAAAGAGTCTAACCCACACGAGACTTGTAGAAGGCATCTCTTCTTTGGATTTAAATTTAGTATGCCAAGGCTTCATGAAAAACCCTGCCCTTCCAAAGAACCAGGGATCCCCTTGAAATATTTTCTCTCTATATTTATTATTAGAAAATAAAACAATAACATAACCATTTGGATAAACATAGATTTGTAACTCACCTTTTATTTTAAGTTTTTTGCAGTCCAAACTTTGAAAACAAATAGGCTCGGATGAAAACCCAAGAAATGATAAATTAGTCCTCTTTTCCATATCTTCTATGCCAGTTTGAATGTCACCCATATCTAGCTTAACAATTAGAGTTCCATAAGTTGCCCTAAGACATCCCAACTTAGTTTTCCTAGGATAAATCTTAGGTATTCTTAGAGGTTTACAAGAAACCTTAAGATTAATGTTAGAATTAGGTTGAGGCTATCCACCACGGAGGGTATCCCAAAAATTCATTTTTGGAACTAAGTCTTGGAAATGCTTACCCTTGAAAGGGGTTTCCATAGTGGATTTATTTTGGGGGTGCTCCTTAGCGCCAAATTTGCTTGAGATCTAAACCAATTTTTTATCACTTGCTTGAAACTTGTTTTGAGATCTCTTTAATCCATGCCATGGACACCAAGGAAAGGTATGATTTTCACTTTTATTTTGTGCAAAAAAATTTAATTCATTTTCAATCAAGTTTGTAGCATGAAGATCTGTTGAAAGACATATTTATAATCCATATTGGGTCCCCTATAAAATATCCCACTAAAATCTTGAGTAGAAACCATAAAAATGTTGACTGCTAGGGCTTCAAGACCTCAAAAAACAACCTTTGGAGCTTCTTACTTTCAACACAGATGAAACCCTCACACAGTTGCTTGCTTCTTCAAAAAAACCCTCAATCCTAAGTTTTCGTTTAGTTCGATTATAATAAGATTTTAGCTCCATGGAAATTACTTCAATTTTTAGATCTTTTATCCTTGAAATAAAGTTTGGTGAGCAAATAACATAATCAACTACATTATGTCCATTATGTGTTTGACAAGTATATTTTCTAGATTCTTCCACATGTTTATGCCATTGTATATGATCAATCCCTCTATACTACATATTTTAAGAAGTTATTCCCCATTATGTGTGATAGGTCCTTGACTATCATTTGAGGACCTTAACCAGTAGTGATCCACCTCTTCTTCTAACCATAGCAAGTTATCATCTATACCTTCATTGATATTTAAGGAACTTGCTTGTCTATTTATTTCCCTAGCATTAAAGTCACCCAATAAAACCACCTCTTCAAGCTTGTTATATTCTATAATATCTTTTGCCAAATCCATATATAAATACTCTTGATCTAATCCATATTTCTTATCAAACTTTAATTTCTATGGAGAAAAATAACAAACTGCAATGTTGATCAACTTATCGTTATTTGTGATTTTAATCCATATATACTATTTATTTGGGCTTTATTTCTTAACTTGTATGAGTCTATTCCAAAATTCTTTTATTAGTATTGATATTCCTCCATGTCCTTTTTCATTTTATGTTGCTTCATTCCACATTGATATATTTTGTATCCTATCTCATATGGAATAACAAAAAATAAGCTTTTAATTCAAAGAGGTCTTTTATCAAATAGCACAAGCTCAATCAGTTAAATTCCTTAACTTTCAAGGAGATTAAGTTTCTAATATTGTCAAACAATATATGTATAATCGTTAAATTATTCTAATAGCACTATGTGGTCATGATGTGATATAAGTGGGGCCTATTTTAACCCTATATATTAACTTTAAATAAAAATAAAAATATTAAGTGGTATTTTAAAAGTAAAAGAATACAAATATATTGGTTTAGATCTTAATAACTTATCTAGATAACATAAAGATTAAAAAGAATACTAGGAGGATGAAGATGACTCTTTGCATTATAAAATATATGTGGGGAGGCAAAATTGTGGGACTAAAATATTTTATTAATATTGATCGTAGTGTCGATGGTGATATATGGGTGGAAACTATGGGCCAATAGTATATTTAGGTTGAAATGGATATAGATAAAAAGGACCCAAAAATATTTGATTACAAGCAAACCCAAAATAAAAGCTTAGACTTCATATAAAATAATCCTAGTAGAGATATGTTATTTTTAAATAGAGGCAACCATAGTGATTCATATTCTAGGACATTTGAAAAAAGATTGAATAAATAGATGTAAATATGTGGCCTAAGGTTATACTGGAAGACAAATTGAACATAAAAAGAATATAAAAATAAATAAAATATCAAATGGGTGAATAGGTGAGCATTGATTTAATAGAATGCCTAGCCAACAACAAGGATATGAAGTCTATATAAGGGAAAATTTGAAAGCATCAATGTGAAGAAAGAGCTAGGAAGAAAGAAGAAAAAAACTTATGTTGATGAGTTCAACCCCACATATAAGCACCACCCAAAAATATAAATAGATATAAATATCAAATTGAGAGAAAAGATGTTGTAACAACCCAAAAATAAACTAAATTAAAAAAAAACTAACTCTAGAGAGAGAATTTTTTTTCTATAGATACTCATTAGGATCTACAACTCCCCACCTTACATAACTCATTCTATGAAGTTGTCTATTGATGTAATACCTTATGATTAAGTTGTTTGTCTCATCTCTGCAATGATCCAACTTATCCCTTTTTTATATATCAAAAGGATATGCCCATCCCTACACCATGCATAAGTTCGTCTATGTAGGTGTACTAAGCATAGTGGCATGATTTTTCTATGCTTCCTTTACCATACATAAGTCTATCTATGTAGGTGTACTAAGTGTAGTGGCATAAGTTTTCTATGCTTCCTTTACCATACATAAGTCCATCTATGTAGGTAAAGTTTTAGTTGTCCATATCATCTATGCGATGAGCCAACCAAAGCATCTATCACTTTGCGAGATAGTCCTTTCATTGACATCACAACCTAAATATTACCTTCTCGTAACTAACTAATTTTAGGTCATTAAGGAGAATTTGTGAAGCAATGTTACCCAAAGTTTCCTTCTAAAAGGGATCCCATAATCCCTTATATTAACTCTATCTCTATAAGCTTCTAGTGAATACAATCATTCTTGCTAACTAGGAACATATTCTAAGCATCACTAGCATGTACAAACACTTCATATCTTAGTAGGATACTTCTAATCCATAAGCATATACATTCGATAGATACCTTTTTCCATTCATCTAAAATTTATTATACCATCCATAAAGATCACCCACTCTCATTTTATGAAGCACTAGAATCACATAAAATCAAAATGTAATGTAAATGATAACAACATCACAAGGAATTCATTAATCATAATCATACAAGATTAATACAAAGGCAACTAAATTTCTCTTCCAAAAGATACATTTAGACTTTCCTTGCATCCAACATAAATTTGGAATGTTATACCATATTCTATTACATATAATGAAAGATACTTAAATTAATATAAGAACGAAAACATACATCATTTTATTTCCTTCCAAGGATACAATTCAATATGAGATACAATAAACTCTCATTACAAGTTAACTAATTACATCATTTTCATAGAGAGATACAACAATAGCATTTACTCTTAGAAGAATGATTTGTCCCTCTCCAAATCTATCCTCCTTAGTCTTTGTGCAAGGTTGGATATGTGTAAGGGATCAGGACAACTCTTTTCGTCCACATGTATGCATCTATATATGATTCATTTCAAAATGAAACACATGCAATCTAAAAAATTAATAAGCCCATACTTCTTTCAATATATTTTACCACTAGTTTGAAATGTAAGGGAATTCTCTTTCCAAATAGTTTATTGTTTTACATTCAACTTCAACAAAATCATAGAATAACCCAATATTTACTTCTATTTAGTTTTTATAGAATCATACCCAAAGAATTCCATACTTCTCTTAAAATTGATAACCTATCTATTCTTAACCATAAATTCAAAGCTTAAATATAAACTCTACGCATTCAAATATCAACAATTGAAAGTATAAACTTATCAATCTAAATCATTCATAGATAATAATAAGTTTAATTCCATTAATATTATCCACTATATTCCTTTATAAAAACAAGTTCTTCTCTTGTATAAATACGACTAAGCTTTATTACATTTCCATAATATAACAAACTTGCCTTTCAAATAATAAAAAAAGATACTATAATAATTTCTTAATATCAAAAATCCTTTCTTTCAATTAAACAAAATTGCCATAATCCATTCTTTCAATAATAAAAAAGTCTTTCTTTCAATTTAACAAAATTTCCATAATTCATTCTTTCAATAATAAAAAAACCTATCTTTCAGTTAAACAAAATTTTCATAACCCATTATTTCAATAATAAAAAAGCCTTTCTTTCAATTAAATAGAATTCTCATAATCCATTTAAATAAAAATTTAACCACACTAAAGGAGCGTGCATCAACAAACTCAACCGCCTAAACTAGGAAGATAAACAACACCAAAGGTGGGTCAACTAGTCAACAAGTCAGCAAGGTCAACAACCAAATCAAACATGATATACGTCTAAGCATATGCACCTCCAACAATGTAGGGTGACCCACCAAGTTGAGTAGCCTTGACCACCATCTATGGTTGAAACCTGATGGGAGACAAGCTCCCTTTAAGGTGCATAAGCACATCCCACAGGAACATTTTAGGATTATCATTGAGGTAAGAAACAAAAATATTTTATCCACCCCTAAACAATCAGGCACTAAACAACAAACCAAAATAAAATAGCAATGACATGTGGATTAAATAGGGTCAAATAGCCAACAAAAAATTGGTCAAAAAGCATGTAAACCATACAATCAACAAACACCACGTGTCCAAGTGTATGCACTTCCAACTGGTGTAGGGTAGCCCACCAAGTGTAGCGGTCTTGACCACTGAGTGTGGTCAAATCTAAAGGGGAGTTAAAATCCTTTTGAGTCCCACTCAGGTCCTCGCATATCCCATGTGGGATATTAGTGAGGAATCCTAAGAGACCTTCCCATTTTTAGTCCCACTCAAGCCCTCGTATATCCCATATGGGATATTAGTGGGGAAGCCTGAGTGGCCTTCCCCTTACTCATGCCCACTTGTGCACAGAGACACTACATTGTGATGTCGTGGAGTGGTGGTGGGGAAAATAATAAAGATATAACCTAAGGTTAAACCTTAGGGTAAGACCTAAGTTGGTAGTGGTGGACAAATTTTCCACCTAAAACACCTTAAACTAGCAATGAAAACATGATTTTGTTAATCATGATCAACCATTTGCGATGGATAGAAATTGATCTCATTGATGGCTAAGGCATTAAAGACATTAATCACAACTAAAAATTGTATGGATTCCTCTACTTATTAGACCAACTGCACCATGGTGGGGCTTCTACAAGTGATGAGATTGTTTAAAAGAATCATGCATAGGGCTGGATGAGAACCCAAAAATTAGAAGCAATTGATCTCTATGTCAACTAGATTCCTTTTCTAGCATAAATTTAGATAAATCATCCCGATTCAGAGCCTGAGGTTCTATAAAACAAGCTCTCCCTTAAGGCTAATTCATAGCTTGAACAAGGTCATCGATGACATCCAAGAGACATATTAAAGATAATAGATAGGGGGTGTGCTAAAATAGGTTCAAGAATAGCGATACTCAAGTGATTGTTCATTGGGAAGATGTTGGTTATATCCAAAATAAAACAATCCAACAAGCATGGTGGTCAACTGACACACAAGAATCAACAAGTTTAAAACAATATTTGGAACAAGCATGATAAGCTAAACTAAGCAACAATTACATTTTGATAGACATCAAACAAAGCTGAATTTAGGGAGGATCCAACTTGATATTTGCTCTTGACAAAGCCTCCAAAATAGCCTCCCCTCTAGCCTCTAAGATTCCTTTGCCCCTTCACATTTTTTTGGCCTCCTCAAAAAGGGAAAATATCTACTAAGTAAAGTACATGCCCAAATTTCAAACATAAAATCCCATCTACCAAAAAATAAATGCCCATCTACGCAAGACGACAAAGGAGATATTTATTTATATAATATGATTTCTTTTCTAAAATATCTTATTTTAGTATATTTATTTTTTTTCTTTACTAGAAAAGACAAAAGGGGTATTAATAAAACAAAATGCATTAGCAATTCATGACATTAATCACTTTAATTAAAACCAACACACTTTGCAAAGATAAAGTTATTAAATTGCATTCCAAAATTTACCAAATTATTAAGGTAAGTTGCAATTAGACCATAATTAATTAAATTTATTTTTCTTTTAAAAAATATATTTCCCTAATATATTTTTCACAAAACATCAATATACTCTCCAAAACAACAATCTAATATATTTTCATCAAAACATAGCATTTGCAAAAGCAAAGTCAATCAAGCAAATGATAAATTTTAGCAATATATTTTCCAAAACATCAATAAAATGCATCAAGCAAAATTGGTGATTCATCGTAAATCCAATTGCTTGCCCTAGCTAAAGACTTATGGTAACTTATAGGTTACCAAATTCTAGTTATGGATGGTTGAATTATTGATAATCACATCAAAACATATGTATGCAACTACATGAGGATAATTGTTCATGTTACCTTGAGCCACCATCATCATCATTTCCCTTTTCCAGTATCCTGTTCTTGGTGGTCGATCAACCTCTTCCACCCATGAGAGTACATGGCCCTATAATCAAGGAGCATGTTAGTAGTACCATATTCCTCAAAGCTATAAAATATAAATATTACATGATCATTAAGCATTGAAACATCAATAAATACATAATCAATCTCATAATAGAGTCTTTCTAAGGTGGATCATGACATACTACCCTCCTTGGACTAAACACAATCCTTTGTGTTTTTCTGCATTACAATTTATTTTCATTCAAATAAAAAAGGAAAATATCTTTTCATGTCATCCAATTTTTCCCAAGTGGCACTTCTCTTAGAATATTGGTAACGTCCGACCTTATATTGTTCTAGAGTTTGTTTCCTCATCATTTTGGAATAAAACTCTAGAATCTTCACTGGCATCACTTCAATGACAACAGGGTTTGCTATATACAATTTAGAAACATCCCACACATGATTAGGATCAATAATATACTTCCTAAGCAAGGATACATCGAAAGTGTCATGGATATTTGATATTTTGGATGGTAAGGTGAGTCTATACGCTAATGGACTAATCTTCTCAACGATCACAAAAGGCCCAACATATCGAGGATTCAATTTTATGGACTTGATAGCACTTTTCATAGGTCTAACCCTTAAGAACACTTTATCTTCGACAAAGAATTATCTTGGTGATATTTTCATATCAACATAGCTCTTTTGATGATCGATGACTTCCTTAAGCCTTTGCCTGATCATATTAATCTTTTCTTCCATCTCTTTAACCATGTTTTGTCCGAACACAATCCGATCCTCTGGATTATACCAAGACAAAGGTGTTCTACTTCTCCTACCTTAAAAGGCTTCAAATGGGGCCATATCCAAGGAAGAATAATGACCATTGTTATAGAAAAATTCTACAAGATGTACAAAGTCTTTTTATCGATACTTCTGGTCCATATAGGACATGTGAAGCATGTCTTACAAGACTTGGTTTACCCTATCTATTTGACCATTGGTCTTTGGATGGTATGTAGAACTTATATTTAGTTTTGTACCCATTGCATGATGTAGAGCTTTCCAAAATTTAGAGGTAAATCTAGAATCTCTATCTGAAATAATCATTTCAGGATATCCATGTAACCTAAATATTTTCTTGGAAAATCTGTTAACCACAACTAATGCATCATCCTTGATGTTTCTTGGTATAAAATGCATAACCTTATGCAATCTATCGACTACCATAAGGATTGCATCATGTCGGTACCTAGTCTTAGGTAGACCCACTATAAAAT
This sequence comes from Wollemia nobilis, assembly GCA_028583015.1. Lineage (NCBI taxonomy): Eukaryota > Viridiplantae > Streptophyta > Pinopsida > Araucariales > Araucariaceae > Wollemia > Wollemia nobilis. The sequence continues at coordinate 15,257 of JAQPPZ010001020.1, forward strand.
CCATAAATATAACTTGCCACTTCTGCATGGGTATATTGTGTGGATAAAGTCATCCTACAGGGTACCTAAATACTTGTTGACAATCTCTGTTTGGTCATCCACCTGTGGATGATATGCAAAAGACATATTCAACTTGGTACCACTAAGGTGAAATAGTTCCTTCTAAAAGTTACTAGTAAATATAGGATTGTGATCACTCACAATGGTTTTGGGTATACCATGTAGTTTGAAAATGGAATCTAGAAATACCTTAGCCACCTTACTTACCGAATAGAGATGTTGTAGGGCACAAAAATGAGCTTATTTGGAAAGGCAATCTACTACTAAAAAAATCATTGTTTTACCATCAAATATAGGTAGACTCTTGATGAATTCCATGGAAATGTGCTCTAACTGATGATTAGGGATAGGTAAGGGTTGTAATAAACCAAGATATTTAACTGTTTCTCCTTTGTTACGTTGACATACTTCACACTCAACCACAAATGTTTTGACATCTGATTTTAAACCTTTCCTAGAAAAATTATTGCTTCACCCGTTGGTATGTTTTCAATAATACTAAATGTCTTGCAATCAGAGATGCATGCAATTCTTGAAGAAACATTAATTTAAGAGTGGAATATTGAGGAAGATAAATACGATCTTTCTTGTGAAGTACTCCATCTGAATAAGAGAAGTAAGAATGAAAGGATGATCTAGACTTTATATTTTGAATGACTTGAGCAGTCTCTAAATCATCCATCTATTCTTCATGAAGTTGTAAAAGCCATTGGGGACATGGACTTGAGATTGTGTTGATGGTTCCATCATCTTCGTATTTGCAAGATAAGGCATCAACTACTATATTTTCTTTACATTTCTTGTATTCAATAATAAAATCATAACCCAAGAGCTTGGTTAGCCATTTATTTTGTTTAGGATATGAAAGATGTTATTCTAAGATATGTTTAGGGCTACTATTGTTAGTTTTAATGATGAAACAACTACTTAATAAATAAGGTCTCCATTTATCTATAGCATGTAGAATAGCTAGAATTTATTTTTCATAAGTGAATCGACCCAGATTCTTCCCTAAAAGCTGCTTACTCTCAAAAGCCAATGGATACCCTTGCATTAAAACCACTCCAATACCTATGCCAGAAGCATCTCACTCAATTATGAAGAGCTTTCTAAAATTAGGAGTGGCCAAGACTGGAGTAGAAAACATAGCCTCTTTGAGGGTATTGAAATCTTGAGAAGCAACTTCATTCCAATGAAAAGCATCCTTTTTGGTAAGAGTTGTGAGTGGTGTCGCAATCTTACCATAGTTGCGAACAAATTTACAATAATAGTCTATGAGTCTTAAAAACCCACGAAGCTTTTTGAGTGATTTTGGTAAAGGCCAATCTTAAATAGCCTTGATTTTATTAGGATCTACTTTAACTCCTTCATGATATACTATATGATCCAAATATTCCACCTCCTAGACTCAAATGCACATTTGGATCATTTAACGAATAGTTTCTCCTTTTGTAATAGATAAAGGACCTTGTCAACATGATCTAGATGGTCCTTCCAATATTTGATGTAAGTTAAGATATCATAAAAAGAAAACTAGGACAAAATTATGAAGATATGGCCTAAAGACATAATTCATGAGACTTTGAAAAGTAGATGGAGCATTAGTGAGACTGGAAGGCATAACAAGAGAAATCATAATGACCTTCATGAGTAAATATGTTTTAGGGATATCTTCTTCTCCAACCCTAATTTGGTGAAATCCAAACGCATGCCTAGATTAGTGAAATAGCTCGCACCATGTAATTCGTCTAACAATTCATCTATAACTGGGATAGAAAACTTATCTTTGATGGTAAGTTTGTTAAGAGGACAAAAATCAAGACACATGCATGAGGAGTTATACTTACAATGTGCCACCACCATGGAGGATGAATAAGGACTGATGCTTGGTCGAATGATTCCGCGCTCTAACATTTATTGGACCAATTTATCAATTTCTATTTTTGGGGGTTTTGGATAGAGATAAGAATGTATATTAGGAGGCAAAATACTAGGAATTATATGAATGACATGATCACATGACCGTTTAGGAGGTAGACCTTTTGGTTTGCTAAAGACTTTTTCATAATTATCCACAATATTTTGAAGATCCTTAGGAAGAGTTATAGGAGAAGAATCCAAGGATTGAGTCTCAATGGAATTTATTTGAGCAATAAAACTGTAGCCACATTTCTTCAATATCTTCTCCATGTTATGTGAACTCACTACCTGGGAAGGAGGAGGTTGAGTCCCTTGAAGAAAATTGATCCTTCTATTCTCTGACCACTTGATGTATAATTTTTTGAGATTAACAGTAACATCACCAAGTTGAGATAACCATTGTGCTCCCAAAATGATGTCTGAGCTTCCTAGGTTCATAACAAAGAGAGTACATGTCCATGTATAATTTTCCATTTGGATTGTAATCTTAGATGTTCGACCCACACATTGAGCATTGCCTCCATTGGCAATAATGACTTGAAATTTATCTTGATTGGAAGAATGGATATACAAATTTAAGGATTTGGTTGTTTTATAATCTATGAAGTTATGTGTATTGCAAAAATCAATCAACACATTAACACACTAGTGTTTAATGAATCCTTGTACCCTGATAGTGTGATGGGTTTGAATACCCATGAGTGCATGTATTGAGAGAGCCACTATATCATCTTCTTGTGTTTCATCATTTGTTGGTTCTATAGATGGATTAGGTTGAGGTATATCATCTTCCTTAGTCATTAAGGTATCTTCATATTCTAAGATAAAGTTCTAATGTTGTACACAAGCTTGATCTCTTGGGTGATGTGAACGACATTTACAGCAAAAGAATCTTGTGGATCACTCTAAATTGAGAAAAGGATGATGAGTGTTCAAATCACGTCTATAGGGAGGACCAACATCTTGGAGTTTTTGTTTAGCTACTTGAGCTATATGTTGTGCCTCATCTAGGGTATAGGGATAATGCATGTCCACTTCCTTGTGAATATTATCCTTAAGACCATAGAAAAAAGCAGAAACCATTATGGCTGGACTTAATTCATGTGTATAGGTGAGTAGACTAGTAAATTCATAGATATAGTTGTCTACTGATCCTGTTTGCTTGATTTGCATAAGATGAACCATGTATGATGTGGAAGATCCCTTATCATAGCTTCTAATAAATCTTTCCTTAAATTTAGGCCATAAAAGAGGACATTAATTTTCATGAAGTTACCATAATAACCATTGATATGCCTGTGTACCTAGTTTAGAAGCTACAAAAGCAACACAACCTATTTTCATAACATGGTGTAATCATACAAGGCCTTCAATTTTTTCCATCCACCCCTGAGGGTTAGTCCCTTCAATTGTGGGCATATCAATTCGAGGAACTTGAACATCATGAGGCCATTTCAAATATTTGAAAGCACCACCTGCTTTTGGATCTAAATCATTGGTGAAGCCTCGATTAGAAGCAACCACTTGCCTTTGATGAGTATTTAAAGGTTCGATATTGAGAGCATCTTGTTACCTGAGGGTATGAGGAGGTGTTGTAGATGTTATATAGTCTTCAATGGCTCTTGGCATAGTACAAATGTCCCTCAACATTTTTTCTTGTTGAGTAAGATATTGACGTAAGGGGGCATCCACATTATTGGGAATTGAAATAGATTCCCTAGGAGGAGGGTTATTGCAAAAACGGTCAACATTATTTGAAGAAGGAAGAAACATAGAATTTAATGAAGAATAATGACATTGGTCAAAACTATTGATGTTTTTGGGAGTATTAGGATGCATACCTTGACTTCTTGGTGGTCGCCTTCTTGTCATAAACACATTAGTTGGTGAGGAATTTCGTTGCAATATTTCATTTACTCGATTCCACTCATGAGGATATTTTTTATTAATTTGTTCAATACCTTGTTAATAGCAGCTAGCTCCAAAATTTAAATTTTGAATGTTTAGAGTTGGAATTTTATGAAAATTTTAAAAATTTGGTTGCTAGTGGCAAATATTTGGTTTTCAATGTCACAACAATCACAATTCGAATTAAAATTTGATTTTGTACAATGGTCAACTAGCACGAGCGATAACTTGGTTGAGTTTACAATAGACATGAAAGTTTTTAATGATCATGATCAAGTTTGCAGCACTTGAAATGAACTAGCACGTGGGTTGAGGCTAAGGACACAGACATAACATAACATAGCGCATGGGTCACAATGAAGGGCACTGAAACAGAATGAATACAACCCTAGGAATGATAACACAAACAACAAAACAAACACAATTGTGGATAGAGATGAAGGACATGGACACAAATCAAAATACAACATGCAAATCAAGATGAAGGGCAAGAGGCTCAAAGGGAACGAATACAAAATGGAACATAGCACGTAGATCAATATGAAGACCACATATATGGACCAAAGCACAACACGTGGATCGAGATACAAGGATGAGGTTTCAGTGAGGTCACGGGTGTGTGAGAAGGTAATGTTGACCACCACAATATGGTTGATCTAGTATGTGGGTGAAAGTCTTTTTAAATTGCTACTGGGCAAAAGCCTTTTCAATTTGGGACTAAAACCCAAAAAAAATTGGACTTGCATCGAAGATGCATCCAATGCGAAGACCTATCACCACGCAGAGCGTTATAATAGAATCTAAGGTGGAGTGATTTTATTGGGTGAACCTTAAGGTTATGAATTCAGATTTGATTGGTCGAGATAACCTTAGAAATATGAATTTTTATTTTTTGAATTAAAGAATATTTGAGTCTATTTTTGGGTATGCCATATGAGATTTTCCTTTGGGAACTAATCAGTAACGCCTCTGATGGTTGTTTCTTATAGATGGAGGTGAAATAAAATATGCCATCTGAGTTTTTTCCTACAGGTGGAGGTGAAACATGAATGAATATTTTGCAAGGTGTACCAATTTTGGGCTACAATTTCAATCAAACACGTCTCTTACAAGTTTTTTTGGCTAAAAAATTTACAGTCTGTACAACTTGTTGTGCTAGAATTACGTTGGTTAGAAAATAATAAAGACAAAAAATTTTCAGTGTGTGCAAGGCTTTTTGTTGGAATTTCCAATCAAATGCATGTTCTTTTGTTGCTTTCACTCTACGAATTTCCCTCAGCAATTTCAAACTCGATGGAATCCTATGTTATTTACAATGAACACTAGTTGAAGCAGATGGATACTAATCACTGTATTGCATAATTTAAAAAAATTCTTGTGTGAGTTTATGTTGAAAATTGAACTTTTGTGCAACTTTCCAGAATGAACGACTTTGATACCACTTGTAAGGAATTTCCTTACTCGTTGAAATAAACAATTGGAGATATCAAGAATTTTGAAATATTACAACCACTTAGAGAGGGCAGGTCTCTTGCTATGTAAGCAATGGATATAGTTGATATTTGATGATGATGAATTGATAACTATTCTACCTATATATAGAGATGAAAGGATTAATGAATGGACACGACCCATAATGAATCGACGTTTACTTTGAAATTGTTACAAAATCCATGTAACCTAAATATTTCCTTGGAAAATCTATTAGCCACAACCAATGCATCATCCTTAATGTTTCTTGGTATAAAATGCAGAACCTTATTCAATATATCAACTACCACAAGGATTGCATCATGTTGGTACCTAGTCTTAGGTAGACCCACTATGAAATGCATAGATATAACTTACCACTTTTGCATGGGTATATTGTGTGGATAAAGTTGTCCTACAAGGTGTCTATGCTTAGCTTGCATTTTTTGGCATTCTAGGTATTGAGCAACAAAATTGGTGATATCCTTCTTCATTCCTTACCCAAAAAGGTCTTCTTCATGTTCTCCCTCATATTTGACCCTCTAGGATGAGCACAGTAAGGAGATCTATGTGCCTCTCACATGATTAGTCTCCTCAAATAACCTATTTTGGATACAACTATCTTGTCTTTAAAACATAACAGACGATATTTTTGCTGAAATACTTGTTCTTTTCAAGATTTCTTTCCATTTTGGCCTGAATTTCCTTGCAATACTCATCTTGAAATTGCATTTTCTTGACTTGGTCCATCAAGTCTACATGAATTCAAGTGAAAGCAGCTATGCCTTCTTTAACTTAAGGCATCAATGATTTTATTTTTGTTTCCTTTGATATATTCAATATCAAAGTCATATTCAGCTAGAAACTCAATCCATCTTCTATATCTTAGATTGAGCATAAGTTGAGTAAATATATACCTCAAGCTCTGATGGTTGGTCCTTAACTTGAAAGATCTTCCTACCAAATAATATCACCAGATCTTAACAATCTGCACAACTGCTGCTAGCTCTAGATCATGCGTAGCATAATTTAATTCATACTTTTTGAGTTTTCTTGACCCATATGCTACAACTGACTCATCCTGAGAGAGTAGTCCTCCTAACCCTTTTAATGATACATCAGTGCATACTAAAAATTTCTCTTGAGGATCTGGAATCTTTATTATTGGTGTCATGGTGAGTTTCTGTTTAAGTAGCTCAAAAGTAGCTTTACACTTATTTGATCACTTTAATTCCTTTCCTTTTCTTTAAAGGTTGGTTATTGCATAGGCCATTTTGGAGCAATCTTTTACATATCACCTATAATAACTTGTCATTCCCATGAAGCTCTACACTTCAGATACATTAGTAGGTGATGACCAATTCAGAATAACCTCAATTTTCTTTGGGTCTACTGCAATTTCTTTTGCAGATATAATGTTCCCTAGATATTGTACTTCTAAATCATAGAAGTCACTCTTAGATAAATTTTCAAAGAGTCGATTCTTCCTTAACATATCTAGCACAATTCTAAGATATATATCATGCTCCTTTCTATTCCAAGAATATATCATAATATCATCCAAGAATATAAGAATAAATTGATCAAGATGTTTTTTGACACGCTGTTCATTAGGTTCATAAATATTGTTGGTGCATTAGTCAACCCAAATGGCAAGATTGTAAACTCATAATGTCCATATCTGGTCTTAAATGTTATCTTATGAGTATCCTCTTCATGAATTCTCAATTGATGATATCCAAATTTTAAATCACTTTTTAAACATATGGTGGCATTCTTTAATTGATTAAACATATCTCCAATCTTGGCCAAAGGATACCTATTCTTGATGGTTGCTTTATTAAGCATTCTGTAGTCTATGCATAATCATAAAAAATCATCTCTTTTTTTGACAAATGGAATTGGTGCACCCCATGGTGACACACTAGGTTTGATCAATCCTTTTTCAACAATCCTTGTAGTTGCACTTTTAGCTCCTACATTTCAATAGGATTCATCCTATAAGAAGTTTTATGGATATGTTTTGTTCCTGGTATTAGCTTGATAGTGAAGTCAAATTCACATAGTGGCATGGGACAAAGTATGTAGTAAGAAGGAGGAGTATAGTTTAGGCCTTAGAAGATTGAAATCCATGAAAAAAGCTCTTGTTGCCAAGCAGGGTTGGAGACTAGTTCAAGAGGAGAAAGTGGGATGGGTTGATATTATCAAATCCAAATACCTAAATAATGGGAAGCAATTTATTAGATATCTGTTACCCCTCTAGGGTTTAGCTTTCTGATCTAGACTCATTTGGTGCAGATTGAGTATCTTTGGAGGGGGTAGGTGGTTTTTGGGAGATGGCATGTCTATCAACTTCTAGAGTGACATGTGGGCGATTGAGGTTCTGTTGGAGTCAAGATTAGAGCTGGATTTTGTCAAACTAGTTATAGATCATTTTTGGGGGAATAAATTTTATGATTTCATTAAAAGGATTGAAGACCACCCTCAATGGAAACCATTTGACTTCCAAGGACTTTTGGTGGAGGAAATGAGGGCATATGATGAAATTTTTAATATCATCAAATGGATTATAATTCTTGGAAGAGAAATTATGGATAGATTCTTCTAGAAATTAGAGAAGGATGAGAAATTATTTGTCAAATTATCTTATTTTGTAGCAGATGGTCCTTATGATCCTTGGTTTTTGATAGATAAAATTTTACTGAAAGGACTAACTTCGAAAATCAACATTTTCTTCTAGATGACCATACAAGGAAAATTTCTAACTTTAGACAATATCAAAAAAAGAGGTGTGATTTTACCTAATGCTTGTTTCTTGTGCTAAAATATGAAGGAATCCCTACTCCATCTTATTTTTAATTGTCCTTTCTTGCAAGAGGTTTTCAACTATTTTTTCAACATCCAATGGGTGTTTCTGAACAACCCAGAGGATGTGCTGACCCAATGGGTTTCTCCCTTCCTATCTCTCCATCTTCTTTAGTTTTGAAAATTCAGACTTCCTCATATCTGGTGGTGGATTTGGAAGGAAATAAACTCAAGGATGTTTAAGGATGCTGCTCATTCAGATAAAGTTGTGGCTTTGCAGGTGATTTATTTTTTCATGGAGAGCATTAGAATCCTAAATCTGAATATCGTGACTACAAAGCAGGAATGATCAGTGGAGAGATCTCTTGGATTCAATACCAATCCTCAACTAGTCAGACCTACTGTACCTTCAAATAGAACCATGATTAAGTGGGAGCCACCTCTAATTGGTTGGCTGAAGTTGAATTTTTATGGTGCATCTAAAGAGAATCTAGGTCCTATAGGTATTGGAGGGATTGTAAGGAACCATGATGGGTTGATAATTTTAGCCTTTGCTAATAATCTAGGCCATCAAACCAATCACTTTGCCAAATCCAGGGCCCTATTCCAAGGAGTTTCTATATTGGATTTTGTAAGTTGCAGGAAACTAATTGTTGAAGGGGTCTCCCTTAATATTATAGATATGGTAAGAGGGACTCAATATCCTACCTAGAATATTTTGAACCTTCTTTTGGAAGTTCAGAGATACATCTAAAATCTAGAAGAGGTTGAGTTTAAGCATACATATAGGAAATGTAATCGAGCAGCCGATCTATTGGCTAACAAAGAAGTTATTCAGAATGGTTTAGTGGTGTGGCAAGATAATTTCTTGGTAGATATTGCTTCTATCGATAATGACCTCATACACAATTAGCTACTCTGGTCTAGTTGTTGTTGGGATTGGTAAGGCTAGGAAAGCAACGACCTCATGGAGGAGAATGAGACTGGTGCATGACTTGATTCATGGTTCAAGTCCTGCTATTGATCTATGTTCGATTGGTTATCTCTGACATCCTGATTTAATTTTAATTTGTTTTAAGTTTTTAATTATGTATGGTCTTACCTATGTATTGGTTTGTATTTTGAAGGGATAACTCCTTTGATTGGTCATTCCTCGATTATTATCGGATGTAAGTAATTTTGGCTCCCTCTTTTTGGGTTGGGTTTAGTCTCTTTTGTACAAGGTTTGGAGATCCTTTCAAAACTCCTTTGTCCATATAATAAAAAAATATAGTCAATCCCATTACAAAAATAGCTTGGTTTATTTTAATCACGCAACGTGATTTGCTACGACTATTTTGTGCATAGTTGTTATTTTATTCTATTAAAAGCATAGTCATTTAATTTTAATCATGCATAGATTTATTAGTAGAGTGGCATTTAATCATGCATAGATTTATTAGTAGAGTGGCCTTTAATCATGCATAGGTAAGAATAATTCTTCCTTATCTTTTTGCAACAACTTCCTTAAAAATTGCATGGTCAATTGGTCAACCGATCAATGTTGAATTGGTCAACTGGTTAATATTGAATTGGTCAACCGATCAATGTTGAATTGGTCAACTAGTCAACATTGAATTGGTCAATCATTCAATGTTTGAATACGACTCCTATGTTCTCGCTGGATGTAGGTATTTTCTTACACTAGGATACAAGCACCTACCTGTTACTGGGATACAAGCATTGGGATACAAGCACCTACCTATCACTGGGATACATGCACCTGCCTATCATTGGAATACAAATGCCTGCATATAGGTGCTTGCCTATCACTGGGATACAAACACCTACCTGTTGCTGGGATACAAGTGCCTGCCTATCACCGAGATACAGGTTCCTGCCTTCACCATTCATCGTAGTTCTCTTCAAGATGTCTTCGTGCATTACCAGGTTTGAATGGGATGTTGACTCGAAAATGCCAAATTAGTAGCAAAAACCTGCATCTACACACATTTTCCACTAAAAACACCAATCAAGCATAATACTTCATTTTCTATTAAATATATGCAATAATTATACAAAAATGCATTTCTAGTGTTAAATATGCCATATAATACCCCTTTAAAACATGCATAAAAATGAGCATTTTTGGTGCTCATCACCACCTCCTCATATTGCTCTTCCTTTACCATTTTAAACCAAAATATATGGGTGGTTGAGTTACTAGGATATCTCTGTACCCTTTGATAATTTGTTGATGGTGGATGCACCTTATGAGTCCATTTATTCTTTTAATATTTGGGGTTGAATAATGCATACTAAAAATTTGGTTAACTTTTGGGGAGTGATTCATCACTTGAGTTGACAAATCACACAAGCAAATTGGGAAATGGTAGACTTAGTGAATTTTATGCTTCAATTAATGGATCACCATTGATACTTGTGGATGAATCAAAGGGCTATATAAGCATTTCTTTTTTGGGTCCTTAGGCATAAAATTATGTTTTTGTGACCGTAAAAGGAGATAAGTGTTTGCAATTTGTTGTTTTGAATAAGAGAATTGCTTTTATCCAACCTTAATAATTTTTGGTGGATATTTATGGGGTTATGATAAATTTATCTATAACAACCAGGCATGAAAGGATTATGGAAATCTAGTGGCACAAAGGCATAGATGATTCAAAGTGATTAAAATGTGATAACAATAAGGTGGTGGTGTAGTGCCGAGGCATAAGAAGGTTGTTACAAGTCATACCTAGAAACAAGGTGATGGCATGACAATAACAAATGGTATTGAAAGAAAAATATAAAAGAGGTCTATGGGATAATGACACTATATGCAAGGGATAAAGAGACCACATGATAACTAAGACAATAAATATTAGTGCTACAATTAAAGAGTGGTGGTGGATTTTATAGAGACGCATAGATAAAATTTGTAGCAAAAAGAGATGATGGATACATAAGCAAAAAAATATGTTATGGTTATGCGCATGGGAGTTATACAACCCTCCTCCACTAACTACCATATGTGTGAATTTATTGTGTTGTATGCGACATGTTGGAAACAATATTTTTTATTTTTCCATCATGTTCAAATGTATAAGTGAATCATTTTCTTTATGATAAAACCATCATGATGTAATATTTCTCCATATACTTTCCTCTTATACACTAGGATTACTCCTATGACAATGTGATATCATTAAATCTTAGGTGAATAGGGCCAATTTTCTATATTGAAGCTTTATTTCTCACTTAATAGGAAAATTGATGGTTCACTAGCAAATCACCTGCTTCTAACCTTGGCCAATACATTCTTTAATATTATTAGCTAACACATTAACATGACATCATATGTTTGTTGATAAATTGGGCAATGATGTTGACATCATCTTAAGAGAAATTAATCACTTGATCTTTAATTTTGTTGTATTGAATTGTAATTGTGTTAGCCTAACATCATTGTAGGTAGGCAAAATGATATGCTTGCATTTAATAAGTTTGGTCAAATTGTGTTATTTTGTAGTTTTACACAAAGTGTTTAATAGAAAAACCATACATATAATTAATAAAGTGATAAAGTCATAATGTAATATTTCATGTAGTGTTAGTATGTATGACAAAGTCATAAAGTGAGTTAGGAAATGAAATGTAAATGCAAGTCAAATGCATGTGAAATGTAATTTAGGCAAATGATGAGGTGTCAAGTAGTTGGAGGGTGCAACTAATTTTTGGTTGTATAAATAAGACCCTTGTCTCATTCATTTAGATCATGTATGGTGATGGTGGTGGTAAGGTTGATAGTTGTAATGGTTGTGGAATTTTTTATGTGAGAAAGTACAAGACTAGGCAATATAAGAGGAGTGAATAATAAACCCCAGAACATGAGGCCCACAAGAGAAAAAAACCAATGGAAATCACACATGGGAAGAACTCCACACTCACCACCATTAAGAAATGCTTCTACGGGAGAGGATGGAGCATATGGTTGGGCCATGATTCACTCATTTAAGGGGTTGGGTTATGGTTTACCTACATCCACTAGGGCATTTCACCCAAAAGCTTGCTTCTTAATTTGCAAAGCTCTATGTGGATGTTGTGCTTAATATACCACCATGAGGACCATTGTGGGATGCATGTGAGATAATGGCTTAATACTATCATAGCGTTGCTCAAGGTATTTTAGAAATTTTTATGTAAAAAAGTATGAGACTAGGTAGTACGAGAGGAGTGGAAATGGACCCCAGAGCTAACATGAGGTCCACAAGGGAAATCAACCAATGGAAACCACATATGTGGATAACTCCACATTCACCACCATAGAGCGATGCTCCAATTGGAGAGGATGGAACATATGGTTGGGCCATGATTTGATCGTTTGAGGGGCTGGGTCATGGTTCACCTGCATCTACTAGGGAATTTCATCCAAAAACTTGCTTCCCAATTTGTAAAGTTCTATGTGGGTGTTGTGCTTAATTACCACCATGAGTGCCATCATGGGATACATGTGGGATAATGGCTTATGAATATCACAACGTTGCTCAAGGTACTTTATAATTTTTTATGTGAGAAAGTATGATATTGGGCAGTATGAGAAGAGTAGAGAATGGATCCCAGAGCTAACATGGGCCCCATAAGGGAAATCAACCAATGGAAACCACACATGGGGAAAACTCCACACTAACCACCATCAAGAGGTGCTCCCATGGGAGAGGATGGAGCATATGGATGGGCCATGATTCGCTTGTTTGAGGGGTTGGGTCATGGTTCGCTTGCATCCACTAGGGTATTTCACCCAAAAGCCTTCTTTTTGATTTGGAAATGTCTATGTGGATGTTGTGATTAATATACCACCATGAGATCCATCATAGGATACATTTGGGATAATGACTCAAGACTCTCATAGCATTGCTCAAGGTATTTTAGAATATTTTATGTGAGAAAGTATGAGATTGGATAGTACGAGAGGATCAAAGAATGGACCCTAGAGCTAACATGGGACCCATAAGAGAAATCAACCAATGGAAGCCACATATGGAGAGAACTCCATAGTCACCACCATCGAGTGATGCTCCCATGAGAGAGGATGGAGCATATGGCTAGGTTATTATTTGCTTATTTGAGAATTTAGGTCATGGTTCACCTATGTACACTAGGGTATTCACCCAAAATCCTAATTTCCAATTTGCATAACTCTATGTGGGTGTTGTGCTTAATATTCCACCATGAGGGCCATCGTGGGATACATTTGGGATAATGGCTCAAGACTCTCGTAAAGTTGCTCAAAGTATTTTAGAATATTTTATGTGAGAAAGTATGAGACTAGGCAATACGAGAGGAGTAAAGAATGGATTCTAGAGCTAACATGGGATTTACAAGAGAAATAAACCAATGGAAACCACACATGGGGAGAAATCCACACTCACCAACATCGAGCAATTCTCCCACAGGGAAAGTATGGAGCATATGGTTGGGCCATGATTCACTCATTTGAGGGGTTGGATCATGGTTTACTTGCATCCATTAGGGCATTTCATCCAAAAGTTTACTTCCTAATTTAGAAAGGTCTATGTGGGTGTTGTGCTTAATATATCACCATGAGGGTCATCATGGGATACATGTGGGATAATGGCTCAAGACTCATAGCATTGCTCAAGGTATTCTAGAAATTTTTATGTGAGAAAGTATGAGACTAGACAGTATGAGAGGAGTGGATAATGGATGCCAGAGCTAATATGGGGCCCACAAGAGAAATTAACCAACAAAAACTAGATATGGGAATAACTCCACACTCACCAACATCGAGCGATGATCCCATAAGAGAGGATGGAGCATATGGCTGGGCCATAATTTGCTCGTATGAGGTTTTGGATCATGGTTTACCTACATCCACTAGGGCATTTCACCCAAAAGTCTACATCTCAATTTGTAAAGCTCTATGTGGGTGTTGTGCTTAATTTACCTTGATGAGGGCCATCATGGAATACATGTGGGATAATGTCTCAAGAATCTTGCAATATTGTTCAAGGTATTTTTAAAATTTTTATGTGAGAAAGTACAATATTGGGCAGTACAAGAGGAGAAAAGAATGGGTCCCAAAGCTAACATGAGGTCTATAAGGGAAATATATAAAAGGAAACCACACATGGGGAGAACTCCACAATCACCACCATTGAGTGATGCTCCCATAGGAGAAGATGGAGCATATGGTTGGGCCATGATTCACTCTTTTGAGGTGTTGGGTCATGGTTTACCTACATCCACTAGGGCATTTTCCCCAATTGCCTGCTTCTCGATTTGCAAATCTCTATGTGGGTGTTGTGCTTAATATACCACCATGAGAGCCATTGTGGGATACATGTGGGATAATGTATCAAGACTCTCACAATGTTGCTTAAGGTATTTTAGGAATTTTAATGTGAGAAAATAAAAGACTAGGTAGTATGAAAGGAGCGAATAATAGACCCTAGAGCTAACATGAGGCCCACAAGGGAAATCAACCAATGGAAACCATACATGGGGAGAACTCCATAATCACCACCATTGAGCAATGCTCCCATGAGAGAGGATGGAGCATATGGATGGGCCATGATTCACTTGTTTGAGGGGTTGGACCATGGTTTGCTTGCATCCACTAGGGAGTTTCACGCCTACTTCCTAATTTACAAAGCTCTAGGTAGGTGTTGCGCTTAATATACCACCATGAGATCTATCATGGGATAATGACTCAATACTCTCATAGCATTGCTCAAGGTATTTTATAATTTTTTATGTGAGAAAGTATGAGATTGGGTAGTACGAGAGGAGCAAAGAATGGAACCCAAAGCTAACATGGAGCTCACAAGGGAAATCAACCAATGAAAACCACAAATGGATAGAACTCCACACTCACCACTATTAAGCAATGATCTCATGAGAGAGGATGTAGCATACGGTTGGGCCATAATTCATTCATTTGAGGGGTTGGGTTGTGGTTCACCTAGATCCACTAGGGCATTTCACCCAAAATATGCTTCCTAATTTGCAAAGCTCTATGTGGATGTTGTGCTTGTAGAAAAATAATTAACACCAAAAAAATATACAGAAATGAACACTTGCGATAAAAAAGAATACCTCCTTTGTATTAAAATAGGGAAGCCTAAATCTTCCAATGTTATAATGCTATTTAAATTACCCCAAGTGTGTTGGGGATAATGTTACAATGATATTGTCTTTTTATGTAATACAAGTGTCCAAATGACAATGTCGGGCTCTCCAAGCAAATAAATTGGTGTCCTTCATTCTTCTACTACAAATTCAGAGGGATGAGTCAACTTCAGATATCCAATGAGGGGACCACTCTAGCTTTAGCATCTCTCCAAGATACCTGTTTCCTGCACACACACAAAAATATAAACGAAGGTTTAGTAGCACCTGTATACAAGAGTGAAAACCATGTAGAAAAACCCTCAAAAATAATATTGTAGAAAATAGAGAAAACAAAACTAGATGCCTTGTCGAAATCAAACTTACTGATCACATGTGTCGTGTTTTTCCAGCTCTAAAAAATCATGGACATGTGGTGTTGAATGGTAAATCGCACACGGGTGGTTGAGAAAATGCACATGAGTGGTTGGGAAACCTTACAAGTGTGATTTTGACTTTGTAACCACAGACGGACTGTTTAGATTGAATGGCCGAAGACTCCAAAATGGGTCTTTGGGGCTTCGGATCTCTGTTCTCCTTGGGATATGTGTGAACTCTGAGTGCTATTTTGGTAGCTTATGGCACCTATTATTAGCCTCTTTTAGTTGGTGGTGTAAAGGTGCCTTTATAGACCCTTTAGGGTTTTAAAGGGAAATGAGAGGTGGAAAGCCAGGATTACCAAGTGGTAATCCAGGGCTACCAAATGGAAGGGGTAGTTAGAGTGAGTCATCTAGGATGTCTCACTTAATTGGGGTGATGTGGCTGCAAGTGGAGTAAGGTGTGAGGGTTGTCCCATGTGAAGGGAAAAAGGGTACAAAGATGTGTGAGATGTGGAAAGGGATGTTAGGGAGGTGGCTAGGACACATGTCTAGTGGGTAGGTAGAGTATCATAGGCTAATTTTCCAGATTTAATAAATCTAGAAAATAGATTAATGTGCAAGATTTATATGCCTATGTTCAGACTTAGGCATATAAATTTATTATGCAAGATTTGTGATGTGGGGTGCAAATTATGATTTTGTGAATACCTAGATTTTGGTATCTATAGATGCTTATTTTTATTACTTATGTAAAACATAACGCGGTACAAAAATAAAAGATACTTGTCTTTATTGGATGGATGAATGGACTCAAATATTCTCGGTGCTAAAAAATAAATGATTTTTTTGCTTACCCCCTCAATTGGCGAATGGGTAAAGGATGAAACCCACGAGACAATTGACCAAATTTAGATGATGAAAGGAGGTGGATGATTGAATGATGTGAATTATGTATGCAAATGTATGAAATTTTAATCAACTTGATGCTCCAAGTTTGGAATGGTTTGTGTTGTTGCAAATTTACCTTTGGTTTTGATGATGCACAAAATGCTATGGTAAAACCACCAACCACATTTGTGAGTCTGGAGGTCCCGCTACTATTAGTTGCTCCTGTGTTTTGGAACCAATGTACTAGGAATTCTATACTTGAGTGATTGTGGTTGTTACAAAATTATGATTGATTGATTTCTATTTTTGTACACAACAGAAAGTGTTTAAGATAACCTTTTGTAAATTATGTTGAACACAGCCATGCTCAAATATTGAGGAATCTAGTTGATTCAATGCCATGTGTGATGATGTTGAATATTTTGAATGAGTGTCCTTATGGTGAGCTACCTATCCGATCAGATTGCATGAATTGCTAGTCACTACAACTGCAAGTTGTGTAGAGTAAGTCAATAAATATGAGGTTCACTGAATGATGATGATGTGCATATTTGATGTGGTAGACATGATTAATTTTATTTTTGTGAGAGGGTGTTCTTTTTTGTTTTTGAAAATGAGGATGAAATGCATGAATTTTTTTTTGATAAAATGCATGAATATGTTTTTGTTGTTTTGTTTGTTTTTTAAAATAAAACTGATATGCATGAACTATTTTGTTTGTATTTTTATTTTATTACATGTATGTATGCATATGAAATGATGTAGTGATTGATGGAATGAATGATTAATGCTATGCTCTAATGATCATTTGGTATGCTTTAGAATTTTGTTTGATTAATTGTATTCTTATCACTTAATCAGGGGCATTAATATTTGATATTTATGAATGAAATGCATAATGAAATGTAACAATGTAAATGATATTAGATGGTTTGGATAGATGATCTGTGGTTGTTTTGCAAAGACTCAAACATCCTAGTGGTTTCAAACAAACTCGTTTATGATCTCATGAATCTTTATGATGCTAAGGTTGTCCTAGTGTTTTTAAATTTCTCAAGGACCAACTATGTGTGCAATGATTATTTATTTCCCATCATGAGCTAGGTCAAACTAATCAATTGTAACTTATGCCAATATGCTAGCTCATTTGAGAGAAGCCATAGGTATGTACAAAAGAAGGTTACTAATGTGACAAACTTGATACCATGTGTAAGGATACCCCATTACCAGATGATTTTCATTCAACCCATTGTTGTAATGAGGATCATCCCATGGTTTTTGAGACAGTAAGAGTTATAGGGATTCAATATGTTTTCCTTATTTTATTGCATTGGATTTTGGGGATTTTATTTTTAAGTTTGCTCATTTTTGTAATGGAGCAATCATGTATTTTTATTGCTTTCTGGATACTTTCTAATTTTGAGGAGGAGCAAGGGAATTTTATTGCTTTGGGGTGCTTTTTTTGGGATACTTGCTCTTTTGAGGGAGAGCAAAGGATTTACTTTATTTTTTTTGTAATTCTTAATGGGATACTTTCTTGCTTTGAGGAGGAGCAAGGGATTTATTTTTTAGGGATGAAGGTGGAGCTTGTCCTTTTATCAACTTTTATCATTCTAGACATGAACAGAGGATACCTTTCGCTTTATGGCATCGACAACTTATGACTTCGTTATTCCTAAGCTTCACAATGTTTTAATATGTTTTGATGTGTGTGGTCCAAGAAGAAACTTGATTGACTAGGGATAACTTATTGCTTCTAAATATTGTTTGATTTTTAAATTGAGGTTATTCAAAACACTAGGAGTGCCTGAGTGATTGAAAAAATTTGGAATTTGCTTATGGATTGATGTGGTTTGTAAGGTTTTGTGATACTTTCATTGCAAGCTTTTAAAAATTAAAAGGTGCACACAAAATAGTCAGTGATCACATAATAATTATTGCTAACGATTATACAATATCTATCGTAATTTATGTGAACCCATTAATGATCAAAATATTATAAAGAAAGTTGCAAATTATTGTGATTGATGGGTTGATGGGTGATTTTTGATGGAAGGTGCCCCTGATTAAGACAACAAGACATTAGTGGATTAGTGATCATCCAAATTAACCGAATGATCTCTAACATGATGAATGTTATGAACAAATTCCTAAAATGCATCTATGTAAGTAGGTGGAATGCATGGATTGAAGTATGAAAATGCAATGTATATAAAAATATTTTTTATCTTTTGTTGTTTTTCTATTTTTTAAGCCATGTATATATAATACCTTTAGGTTGGCTCAGGTTGTTCTCACAGAAGGAGCAACTAAAATATGGGTTGATAGATAGAAAACATTATGATGTAGGACTCATATTTCTCATAAAATAGGGGCCACATATTTGGAATCATCGAAGGTTATAAATAAGACATTAAATTTTCCTCCCCAAGTCTTCCTCATAGCCATCATTAGAGATATAATCATAAAAAATGTAACTGATCATAGCTATATGCAATGTAATTTATGAAAAAGCCTCATTTAGATAAGGCACAAAATTAGGGTCAAGATACTCGTCATCACTATCTTCATAATCATCACAATCATCACTCTCCTCATCCTCTTCTTTGGACTCAAGAGTGAGTTGTTGGAATGTATGCTCGAGGGACCCCCCCACCAAGGGTGGACCCCCCCCCCCCCCCGGGGGGGGGGGGGGGGGGGGGGGGCGACGGGCGGGGGGGGGGGGGGGGGGGAGCCCACACTCCCCGGCGAGGGGGGGGAGGGCGACGGGGGGGGGGGGGGGGGGGGGGGGGGGGGGGGGGGGGGGGTGGGGGGGGGGGGGGGGGGGGGGGGGGGGGGGGGGGGGGCGCCGGGGCCCGGGGGGGGGGGGGGGGGGGGGGGGGGGGGGGGGGGGGGGGGGGGGGGGGGGGGGGGGGGGGGGGGGGGGGGGGGGGGGGGGGGGGGGGGGGGGGGGGGGGGGGGGGGGGGGGGGGGGGGGGGGGGGGGGGGGGGGGGGGGGGGGGGGGGGGGGGGGGGGGGGGGGGGGGGGGGGGGGGGGGGGGGGGGGGGGGGGGGGGGGGGGGGGGGGGGGGGGGGGGGGGGGGGGGGGGGGGGTGGGATATTTTTTAGTTGGCCGGGAGGGGGGGGGGGGGGGGGGGGGGGGGGGGGGGGGGATTTGGGGGGGGGGGGGGGGGGGATAGTTCTATTGTTGAGGTTGTTGTTGTTGTGTTGCAGTTGGGGTTGTTGTACTTGGACTTGGGCTTGTTGGATTTGCTATGAAGGTTGGCCAAAGACTACTTGATTAACCTGAGTAGCCTTGGATTAATTGTGGTTATTCCTCTTTTGACTCTTATTTTTCCATTCTTTCTTTTCGGGTTTGATCTCGTCCTCTTGAATTTTTCTCTCTAATTACTCAGTCTTGGATGAGTCCTTCTTCAAATGTCTTGTACTATTGAAATTGTAGAAATAAATAGATGGGTTTAGCACAACTCTTTATGAATATTCTTGTTAACAAAATAATAGGGAGGGAGAATGGTAATTTTATCATGACCACCCTGCAATGATTACCAAAATCATAGACTGATTCGTCATCATATTATCTCAAATTGAATAAATAAGTAAATGTGGTCTTCTTTATGATATTAAAGGTGAATCACTCCAAGTTTTGGTCCTCAAGTTGCTTGAAATTGTAAAAACTTTGATGTGGTAGGTGGTTGTACCAATCTAGGGTATCTCCCCCAAATATTTGAGGAAATATGTGAAGCATGAGTGCATCGTTATTCTTAATCTTGAAGCACGCATTGATGAATCCACTTACATGCTCATAGGGATCCTTGTCCCCCTTGAATTTATCAAACTTGGACACCTAAAAATCTATCAAATATGGTGGTGATGGTATCGAAGCATGAATTGGGTGATTGAGTAGCTACCTCAAGGTGGGTTTTTGGTACTACAAACTTGGTGTTTGCATGGCTAGGCTATCAATATGACTCTGAAAGAATTGGAACATAGGATCCTCTAGAGGGTTAAAACCTTGGTTGGTTTTCTACTACTAGTAATATTGTACACCATTGGTGGGGTTTTTGTGATATAGGATGTTAGCATGGAATGAATTATGGTATGGTTACTGATGGGGGATTTGATTATGATGAGGTGATGGAGGTATGTAGGCATATTGACTTGAAGAGCTAGCATACATTTGATGAGATGGATTGGTTACTATGGTTGTGGTTGGGGGGCACAACACCCAAGATGGATCTTGAGTGAAGAAGGTATTTTTATGGGATGTTGATGGTTGGTTATGATCTATCCTATGTGGCTGCTACTATGGGTTAGGATTAATGCTTTGGTTAGAATTATCTAGAATTATTTATTGTAGCTGCAAGAATGCTTGCTACATGGCAACCATAGATGAGGATGGTATGGCCATGTATGAGGTGGATGGTTGGATTGGTTTCATGGCAACCATGTTAGTGGATGTAGGTGGAGGGTACATGGAAAAAGGTATTGCTATTGAATAGAGGATTCTATGAGACATGGGATCTATGGATGTGGTATATGGGATGGAGGTAGGGACCTACAAAGCCACATTGATATGAGATTCATAGAGGGGATTGGTGCAGGTGATGTTTTGGTTTAAAAAAATGAAGAGTTGTTGGTTATATGATGATGGCTGATTATGAGCTAAGGTGGTAACAATCAATTCAAAAAGTGGATTCATGAACATTATGTTTGATTGTTGTGGCTGCGAGAAGATGGCTTCCTGCTAATATAGAGGAAAGGTGTGGGGTGGAATGGTAAGTGGTGACAATGATGGAAATACCATAATAGCAATATTTAGGTACATCCTAACAACATCCATGTACACATACATGACATGACTATCCATCAATGTAAGTGGTTCACTCCTAGGAGTCTTAGGTATGGCGGTATTGATAGCCTTATGCATAACATATATGTTTGAAATAGGGACACTACTAGAGGACCTTGCATTCAGGTTCTAGGCCATATTAGGGACTACACTAACTTAACCTACCACTGAAGTGTTAGGGGTCTGATAGGACTAAGATGGATCCATGGGAGAAGGCAACTGACTCTAAACTAGGGCTAACTTTTTGGCATAGCCACGGGTTGTTACCATACGCTATGGATGGGATTAGGGTTATGCATAAGGGGTCGGCCCCAAAATCTATTTATAAAATCAAGGTGAATTATCTCGAAATCCCAAAAATAATGTCCAAGGAGACATGGCGAATTGCATTTATTTTTCATAATTTTTTTTCAAATCGTGGTGATTTTTCTATGTTTGGGGCTATGAATATCAGTTTGCAAATTCTAGTAATGTACGACAAACTTAAAGGCTTTATACTGATAGGAAAAACTATGTCAATCACCCTATGACTAAAGGATAATGCCATTAGGAAAAGCTATGATGATTGGTCTGAGATGATTGGTTGTAGACATGATGATCAAAAAATGATGATCAAGAGTAGATATGTCGATGTGTTGCAGGAATGTCGATCGATCGTAGCAATACTGGTCAATTATAGCTATGCTGATTAATTATAGTTATGTTGATTGATTGCAGTTGTGTTGATAAGTTGTAGTTGTATCGATCAATTATAGTAATATCGATCGATTGCAATAATATTGATCAATCACTACAATATCGATTGATTGTTGTAATGTCAATCGATCATTGCAATGCTAATCAATTACAACTATGTCGATCAGTTGCAACTATGTTGATCGGTTGCTGCAATACCGATCAATTGTTGCAATGCTGATTTGTTGCTACAATACTTATCGATCATAGCAATGTTGATCGGTCACAACAATATCGATCGATTGTAGTTGTGCCAATCTATTACAACAATGTTGATCGGTTGTAGCAATACTGATTGGTTGTAGCAAAGCCGATTAGATGCAACAATGTCGATGTGATGCATTAATGATGATTAGATGCAGCTAAGCCTATTTATTGTATCAATATCGATCAAATTATTATCAGATGCATCCAAGCCGATTAGATTCAATAAAGGCGATCGATTGCAACAAAGTCAATCGATTGTAATAAAGTCGATCGGGTACAACAAAGCCAATCGATTGCAGTAATAACGTAGTTTTAATCATTTTCCTTCCATTTTAACATAATTTTTACCCTTTTACTCAAGTTTTAACCATTTCCATCAAGTTTTAATGTAGTTTTAATCCTTTTCCTCAATTTTCAAATACCTTCCATCGTACCTTCTAATCCATATTCTCTCGTACACAATGAAATAACCCAATGACATCCCTTATCATCCCTAGAATATCAAAAACTAATTTCAAAAACCTTGTTTTTCCCCTAATTTTGAAATTTTATCAACACCAGGTTACAACATGTCATGGGTAATGGACTCTGGTCTTCAGGTCTAGTTTCGATGTCATAGTTTGACATGGATACTAAACTGCTAGAGAAGATAATTACAGGTTACAACATTTATTTGTGCAAGGTACATGTTGTCATTGACAAAAAAACATTATATTTTCTTTCATAGCCTCTACCGTTGTCAAATGGACAGGATTGTCCCACACTGGTTGTGATCCAATCACATCCAAATTCACATTAACTGATGATGAAAAAATCTACTTAGAGACCACCTTCAATGTGCAGTCAGAATATTTTTAAGGTATAACTACATTTTTTATTTAATTGAATTAAAATTTTAGGGTCTACAATTACTATTTTTTTTGCAGTTACGACCACCAAGTCTAGAAGGGGTTTGACTGTACCAACTATTGAGACCAACTTTCTTCGGGCATGTTGTGAATTATTCCTTGCTAGAATCATTCTACAAGGAAGATCGACATAAATTCTGATGTGGACCTTACTATATTTGGTTCATTGTATTGCACACCAAAAATTTGATTGGTCCACCTATGTCTCACATCAGATCAAAATTGATATCCAGAACATGATAACCCACACTTCACCTTCGTTGACAATAAGCACATGCAATTATATTCTTGGTTTTTTAAAGGAATATTTTTATCATCTACAGAACACTCAAGTACCAACTTCTTGGCACTCAACCCTAGCCAATGCAACCATGACTGAACAATAGGTTCAAGTAATTTTTAGTTAATATTAAAGTAATATTTTTTATTTTTTATATGTTTATCATTTTTATAATTTTAACATTTATTACAAAACACATAAAAGGGCATCCTCTTCCTCTTCAAAGCAGGATGTTGCTTTCAGAGGTTATAATCCATAGGAATCAGAAGACTCTAAAACACCTACGGAGGAAACAACACCACCGCTAAGAAGAAGATCAACAAAGAACCATGTAAGATCTAGTTCTCATAATCCTCAATAACCTCCACCTGCATGTCCACTACCAATGGGCGTAGTTGCGCAAGAGGTCTCATCTTCGGGAAGTAAGTTTTATAGTCTACCTTCACAAATTTTATTACCAAATTTTACTATTCTTTATTAAATTTTATGTTTTATTTTTAGATGTACAATGCACCCACATTTCATTTGCATCTATGGCTATGCAAGAGGTCTCTTCTTTTGTCGATAACCAATTTTGTAACCAATTTTTATAATCTACATTTACAAAACTTTATAACCAATTTTTATTTTGATGTTTTAAGTTCCTATACAACAATTGCGTCATCAAAATCAACCGTCGATGCTACCCCCTCCTCCACCATGCCAACCTCAGATACGAGGTCAATGCTTACCAGGTGAAAAATACATTCTTCCATCTAGGCTAAAGAGAGAAGCAAGAAAGCAATTTTTAGGATTCGGACATATGTCTTTTGGTAATTTTATAGGTGTACAAGAAGCTTCTGGTGTTGGGTTGGATAATGTTCCACTTGATTAGGATTTATTTTTACAAGCCAACACACCCACTGCTTTTCAAGTATCAAAACTGCTTTGAGATCCTCAAAATGAAGAAGAATGTTCAAGAAAATATCCTCCTAGGGAAACTAACCCCCCTTAGGCTCATCCTCTACCAAAGGATGAAAGAGTAAATATTTCTAAAATATATTTAGTTTTTGATAAATTTGAAGCAACCATTAATGATTCATTGCTTCCAGATATAACAAAAATGAAAAATGGGAGTATCGGACCAAAGTGTTGATAAAGGAAATTAATGCCCGATTCAAAAATTTTCAAAAAGAGAATTTTTTTTTTCTTTAGTTGAAAATAAAACTAAAAATATGGAGGGTCTACTACATCAAGAAAAATTTGGCATTGTGTAGGTTACTACATCTTACACAGATGAAAATTTAAGGTTTATGTTGAACAGATTGGAGAACATAAACGCTGAGGCCTAAGCTTATTATAAAGAATGGGCATATGATAAGAAAATGATTGTTGTTGTTGTAGCTGCAAAGAATGTTTCTGAGGTTTGACTAATGTGTTCTAAATTTATTTTTGTTCTCTTTTTTAAAATGTAAATATTTGTTGACTACTTATTTTTACTTTTGTAGGTAAAGTATGATAATATTAAGAAGCAGGTTCAAAATCTGCAAGACTATCTCCAAATGGCAAATGATTTCTTAAATGCTTCTATGGCAATGAAAAAAGAGATCAAGAAGCAGTTCGACAAAACAATGCTTTTCGAAGAATCATTATCCAAAAAGGATTGGATCCTGATGTTCTACTAAAGGATAAGGGTAAAGAAGTTCTTACACCAATATCCGAAGATGTTGAGAAAGAGGAAAACACCCTGCTCGAAGGATTGAAAAGTATTGAGAACATCCTTGTCAGTTCTAGAGCAATTGAGAGTACTATTACCCAACTTGAGGGAGGAGCCGTTGGAATGCAGAATGTGGAAGTCATGGAAAAGGAAAAAGGAGTGGAACAAGAAAAAATGTTGAAGCCTGAAACTGCTTTTGAAATTTTGATATTTCAAAAAGATAATTTTATGACATTCATATGTTTTCGTTTGAAAATAAGACATTTGCTTTTATTACTTTACTATTATACTATTTACATTTATAATAGTGTGTTATTTTCATCTCTTGAGTATTATGGGGTTTCAAATATGCTTGAGTTTACGAAGAATATATGTATGCATAGGTTTAGATTTTTATTTTATTCAAAGTTATTCTTGTTGTGATATAAAAATGAGTATTATCTTGTGTATTATGCTATGTTGTTTTTATATTTCAATTTTCAAGTGAGTTTCATCTCTTGAGTATTATGGGGTTTCAAATATGCTTGAGTTTACAAAGAATATATGTATGCATAGGTTTAGATTTTCATTTTATTCAAATTTATTCTTGTTGTGATATAAAAATGAGTATTGTCTTGTGTATTATGCTATGTTGTTTTTATATTTCAATTTTCAAGTGAGTTTCATCTCTTGAGTATTATGGGGTTTCAAATATGCTTGAGTTTACGAAGAATATATGTATGCATAGGTTTAGATTTTCATTTTATTCAAAGGTTTTCTTGTTGTGATATAAAAATGAGTATTGTATTATGTATTATGTATTATGCTATGTTGTTTTTATATTTCAATTTTCAAGTGAGTTTACGAAGAATATATCTATGCATGGGTTTAAATTTTCATTTAATTCATAGTCATTCTTATTGTTGTATAAAAATAAGTATTGTCTTGTGTATTATGCTATATTGTTTTTATATTTCAAAGTGAGTTTACGATGGATATATCTATGAATGGGTTTAAATTTTTATTTTTCATATCTAGAGTAATATGCTATTTGCATTTTGCCTTCTAGAGTCAAAGCATACATACTAATGATACACATACATACATACATTCAAAGTCAAAGCATAAATCATTATATTTTGTCAACATAGATAGTTAATTCAATAACAAAGCATTATTGTATTGAATTGTTGTTTTCGTAACTTGAGATTTATGCTAAATGCATTGTGCTTTCTACTATTGTAAAAGAAATCTTTACTATTTATGCATGCATGGTTTACTCAAAACTAAAACATAAATCATAATTTTTTTTCAACATAGACAATCAATTACACTTCTAGAGTCATTGCAAACATACTAATGATACTAATGATACACACATACATACATTCAAAGTCAAAGCATAAATCATTATATTTTATCAACCTAGATAGTTAATTCAATAACAAAGCATAATTATGCATGCATGGTTTTCAAATTTTCAGTTTACTCAAAGCTAAAGCATAGATCATAAATTTTGACAACATAGACAGTCAATAACATTAAAAAGCAAATATGTGAAATCATTGAAAATAGAATGATTATATGATTTTTTCAAATCATTGAAATTTTACAAATGATGTCAAATATAAAAAATCATTGATAATATAAAATTTTTTAAATCATTGATATTTTACAAATAATATCAAATACGAAAAATCATTGATAATATGAATTTTTTCAAATTACTCAAATTTTACAAATGATTTCAAATCCAAAATTCATCGATTATATGATTTGTTTAACTTATTGAAATTTTACATTTTTGGAAGCCGATACAAAGCCTTATCAACTTCTCCAAAAGAATTGAGAATCATTTGTGAATTTTATGTTTCCATAATCTCATCATCACTCCAAGCTGTATCATTTTCATCATTATCAACAATATTAGTGAGACCTCTCCTTTTTGCTAGGGACTTCCAATATGTCATAGCTCTATCATAGGGAAACTTACCCACCTCGTACGATGACACATATGTTCTCAAATATTTTTAAAATTTTTTGTCCAACCTATTACGAAATTTTGATTTAACAAAATATGGTGCATTGAAAACCCTTTCGTCTTCAACAGATCTCAAAATCATTGTCTAACATAATTCATATAAAATAAAGTATTCACTCATACTTTCTTGTAAGACACTACTTCGATACAATTTTTGCCAAAAACACATGATTGAACCTGTCATATGTGGGTTTTTAAAATATGCAATTTGATTATCCATTGTTATTCCAAAATTGGTTGATTGTTGTCTTAGAAGTTCTTTGTTTAGAATACCATTGATTTCAATGCCATTTACTTCCACACTTTTAGAGAAATATGTCATAAGATTGCCCATATATTTTACAAACAACTCACTTCTACTACTGTAGTCAACACAAGGATTCCAAAATATGGTATTAACAATAGCCATAGCCTCAAGTGTCTCATATCTCTGAAAATGATCTCTTATTTCACTTGTTAATGTATTTACAATTCTTTTCAATTTATTCTTAGTGCTATCCAAAACCTCATCAAATCCAGAATGTGTTACGAGCACTTGTTCAACATCATCTATAAGTGTATCTAACCATTTTTCATAACGATATAAAGGAATCATATTTCCATGGATAGCAATACAAAGATTTGTGTTGATGTTGAACTTTAAA
Organism: Wollemia nobilis; assembly: GCA_028583015.1. NCBI lineage: Eukaryota > Viridiplantae > Streptophyta > Pinopsida > Araucariales > Araucariaceae > Wollemia > Wollemia nobilis. The sequence continues at coordinate 43,134 of JAQPPZ010001020.1, forward strand.
AAGCTGTTAGAATCATTGAATTGAACTAACGTATTCCAACTATCAAAATTGGGATCCTCAAATTTTTTTTGAATAAGTAAATCTTGTCAATAAGGATACATATTTGTTTTCTCATCCTGATGAAATTGATAATATAAATTGTCCTTTCCTATATGAGTTTAATCAAAGAATTCATTTCTTGCAACAATGGAAGAATACCGCATAATGTGAGAAGAGTTTCCAAGTCAGTCATATGAAATTGCAAATATTTTGCCTTGTCAACATCTCTACGATGTGCATACATAAACCCAACCAAGGATTGATATTCTGAAAAACCCTTTTTGCAAGAAGAAACAGTGAAATCCATCTGGTGTCCACATATTTTAATATTTTTTTCCTTCAATTACACCTAGAGAAAATTGTTGAAACTCTGCAAACCTTTTTGGACTGCATGAAAAGTAAGAGTGTATTTCACGAATGATATCTTCCACTCTAGCTACATTATCAAATGTGCTCATAATTTTGTATGCAAGATTCATTTAATGAGCTATGCAATGAATGGGAATCACATATGGGGCAATTGATATCTGAAGCCTAACACAAAGACCATTCCTTTGTCCTTGCATTACAGCCACACCATCAGCTCCAACACAAATTAAATTTATGGTAATTTCCTTTTCATCCATTCCGGTAATATCCTTTAAAATGGTTACAACAACATTATAAATGTTTTCTACATTACAATTTTCAATCATCTTATGTAGTGCTAGTAAATGAGGTTTTCTCAAATGATTTTGAAATGTGTAAACATGTATGCAAATCCAAGATGTGTTGTCAACAATTGTTACCTCATCAATGGAAAGTGAAATAAATTTGGCTTGTTTTACATTCTCTCTCAGGTCTTCCTTCTCAACCAGTGATAGATATTTTACCATTTTCTAACCACTTTGATCTGACCAATGTGAACTGGTAAGGTTCTATACATCGACTAGTTAAATTAGATGTTTAAAAACAACAAAATCAAACATGGATCAATCATTTTTTAGAATATTGTATACAACAAACTACAATTTTTTTGAGGCTAATGCAGTCTTATTAATTTTTTGAAATTGGGCCTCGATTGTTCCACCCTTCTCAATGAGAGTTTGTTTTTGTTTCATTAATTTTTCGTATTCAAGTGCATATCTCACATGCACATATTCTGATGCATCCTTCCACCTATGAAATCTAATTGTGCCATCACTCTGTATTTATTTGATGTAAACTTTTGCATAGTGTTTTTCTATTGTGTTTTTCTTATTTTTCAACAAATGATCCTTTCCCAGCTTTCAAGTACAAATAACACATTTATACACTTTCTGTGTCTCATCTCGCTCAATAAAGGGGTATAACCGTACTTGTTCATGTTGGACATTTTGAGGAATATTAGTTTTCATTGATTTCAAAAGGTTCTAAGAAGAATTATATTTTGATTGGTTCCAAAAGAGCTTTATGTGAAGCATGATTTAAATGGTTTGTCTCAAAACCATTGATGGCAAAATAAAAGGTTTTTCGTAAAATCTATGGAGAGGCCTAAGGAATTAAATTAATTATAATTAATTATAAAAATTTAATTATATATATTAATTTGTAATTTAATTTAATAATCCTTTTGGTTATTAAATTAATTATAACTTAATTATATTAATTAGTATTATTATTAATTAATTTACCTTATGGTAAGGTTGGCAAAGTTTAAATTTAATTGCAATTATATTTTCCCCACCGACATAATCAAATTTTTTGGAGCATTGACGTCTAATTCAAATGATGTATTTTGTGTATAAATGCCATGCCAAGGGGCATTCAAAACTTACCTTCATCGATTGATTTTTAGCGATCGAGCAAAGTTTATTTCGTGCAAATCGTTGAGGAAGAAGACAAAAAATCATTGTCTTTTAGTGCTAGGAAGAAGACGAGTGGGGAGGGATTAAGGCCTCACTCCCATTGGATAGTGTGGTCCATTGGCAACGCGTATTTTGTGAGAGCATTTTGGAGTGGGAGTGACCACGATCGACTCACATGGAGGTTGTTGGCGTGTTTGTCTTGAGCGGCAAGGTGGAAATCTATTTGGCACATGCTTTTTAAGCACCAAGCTTGGGAAGAAAGAGCACGTGGTGCTCTTAGCCTCCCAAGCATGTGCCTAGCACACGCGGTGGTCAAGCCCACAACTAGGGCACACGAGGAGGTGGTGGTTGTGGGTTTGAATCCCACAAGTAGCAAAAGTACTTTTAATTAAATATTTTTTATTTGCTAATGTTTTTCCTAAGGTGAAAAAGGGAGTTATAAGGGTAAATGAAATGTTACTTTCTTGGTAATAAATTTATGTTATTAGGAAAGTGGATTTGATTTTTGCCAAAGTTCTTTTTGCCATTAAATTTAATTAAGGAGGTTTTTGAGTTAATTTTGGTGTATGTTAAATTTATTTTAATTGGGAAATTATAAGGTGTTATTTGAAAAATATTGTATGTATGTTGATGGTTGTTTTTAAATATGGAGTGATAAGGTGTAATTGAGTTTTTTACATTACATTGTGAGAGAGATTTATCTTCTAACCTCTTTGAGTTTTGCATAGAAGTGTTTGTGGTTGTGGCAGATATTTGAGGTTCCTTCATCATAAATAAAAGGTATGAGCACATTCTTCCATAGTTGAGTTGATTGATTGGTTTTCTAAAAATAAGTTTGGAGTGAAAAGGAATTGATTAGGGCTTCCTTATTGAGTGTGTTTGAGTTAATGCTTCAAGGTTTTATGGAATAAGGAGTTGTTATTGAAACTTTATTTTATAAGCATTGTTGTTGAAGTGAGTTGTTGAGCAAAGAACTTGAACTAGGGTTTGAAAAGAACATGAGTATCATTGTTATGTGAGATTTGTTGTTGAGCATTGTTGGAAACATTTTGAGTGAAGGATCATATGTTTGGACTAGGGTTTGTGAGCAAGAATTATTTCAATGAGAGATTGGTTGAGTAGAGTTGGTTGAGCCTAGTCAAGTGGATGTGTGAAGTGATTTTTCTAGTTCCATAAAACAAATTATTCTATATTCTGAATTGAATTGAGAAAGTGATTGAGTTGAAGCATATTGAGTCTCTAAAAATTCTTTATATGCTTCTAAAGGAGTGATTGAAAGTGATTGAGCATTGTGATAAGTATAGAGCATATTGAGTCTCTAATAATTCTCTTTATGTTTCTATGAGATTGGACAAGTTCTAGTGTGGACTTGAGTAGATTTGAGGTAAGTATTTGAGAAGACTTGTGGATAGATTTGAGTAAGCTTTTGTTGAAGCCTACAATACAGATTGAGAGCAGATTTGGATAATTTCTTGAGAGGACTTATTGAGTAGATTTGGTTAAGTTATTGAGAGGACTTATTGAGTTAATTTTGTTAAGTTCTTGAGAGGACTTATTAAGTAGATTTGGTTAAGTTCTTGAGAGGACTTATTGATATGAATTAGACAAAGTTCTAGATAGGACTTGAGGAGAGATTGATGTGAGCTTTTGTGAAAGCTTACAAGGAAAATTTGAGACAAGTCTTTGAGAAGGCTTGAGAGCAGAGTTGATTTATTGATTTGTTGAAACCTTGAGTTAAGGTTTGGGGAAGATCCAACAAATTTGATTTGAGATTGAATCAAGCTTTGAGTTAAGGCTTGAGTACAAATATTGAGGACTAATTTGTGGTAGACCGAAGAAATATATTTAGTACAGATTTGAGGATAAAGTTTGGTGCAAATTTAAGGACAGGTTTGTGCTAGACCAGAGACAAATATTGAGGAAACATTTGTGCTAGATCGAAGGACTGTGTTTAGTATAGATTCAAGGATAGATTTTGGTGAAAATTTGAGGATAGATTTGTTCCAGACCAGAGACCTATTTTGAGGATATATTTATGCTAGACTAATGGACTGTATTTAGTACAAATTTTAGATAGAGCTTTGGAGGTGATAGAGTTGAAGACAAAGATCTTCAGCCAGAGCAGGGAAGACAGGTGTATTTTATGGATAGAGTTCCATTTGCTAAGGGTAGTGGAGGTAGAGGTATTCTAGAGGATCACCAGCTAGAGCAGAGACTAGGAGATTGGTGTCTCTTATGGATAGAGATCCACGAACTTGATTTAGGGGATTGGTATATCCTTTGGACAGAGGTCCATAAACATTGTAATAGGGAAATAATTACCAAGAGATTGATTGAGAAAAATTTAGTGAAATATTTTCTTCGTGGAGTAGCCCACATTGGGTGAAGCATGTAAATTGTGGTATCTTTATTGTGTGTGGTGATTTGTACATTGCTTTGACTACTGCTGTTGATATTGCTATATTTACATTGCATAATATTGATTGGGAAAGAAAAATAAAAAGTGGTCTTATACTGTTCACCCCCCTCTCAGTATAAGCGTATGTTCTTCAATTCATTTTTTAAATACCTTCCAATAGTCCATTCGCTTATATTTTAATATTTAGATTTTTGACTGCAAGATTCCCTAGAGGTTTGCATTTTAATTGTACTGTCATTTTATTTTTTTATTGATGTGTCTGAATTAAACATCTCCTGAAGTGGTTGTTGAATGTCATTATTAGGAAAATTATCATGTGGTCCCATCTCATCCGTTGGAATATCTTTGAGTGAACACACATCAAGGTTAATAGTGTTTACTGCATTCAATGTTTGGTATTCTCTATCATTTTTGGATGTAAAAAGGTACTATTTAAAAAATTAATAGAATACAACTTAAAAAAAATAGGTAGATAAGCATACAACCATTTACCTATTAATAAGTAAAGGCTTTATATTTAAGAATAACAGAGAAAAATTAATGATTTGATGGTCAAAGGTGTTTTTACCTGCATGTTGCGTAGATATTTATGCCTCATTGCATTTTTATATTTGTGTAAAATATTTTAAAATTATATTTTTACCAGAATATTGGCCTTCGTTATTTTCATCTTTAGTAGGTGACATTGTATCTGTAAAGAAAAACTTTTAGATGTTAGGAAATGAATATGAAATTGAAGGAAAATAACATACTTCCCTCAATAAAAATTTGTGTTTCTTAGTAACCAAGGTTAAAATGTAATTCCATAAAGAATTTATGAATCTTCAGAAAAACCTACGCTACCCTATAGAATGACATATGACAGATAAGAAGCAGTCTCTAACAAGAAAAATGCTCCTAACACACAACATGACATGGATAATTGTCGACCATAGTTACAGATAGTGCTTCTATACTACCTATGAAATATACTTTAACAGACAAGAAGCAGTCTCTGGTAAGGAAAATGCTCCAAACACACAACTAGATGACATGGATACTTGTCTACCATAGTTGCATATAGTGCATCTACAGTGCCTATGAAACTGATTAAAAAAAGCTTTGGATAAAATAATAGTGGAAGAAGAATACTCTACCTATTGTCACAATCATCAAAAAAATTTGTCATCGATTTACAATGAAACTAATCGATCATGGATGATTATCAATCCTCTATAATCGATCGACGTATGTAGATTGATACTCCTATACAATAAATCAGATTAGGATGATAGACATGCCTTTGCAATCGATCAACTTATGATGATATACCCTACTCTACAATCGATTGGCTTATACTAATAGAATCTCCTCTACAACCAATTGGCTTATGCTAAGAGATATGTCTCTACAATTGATCGACTTATGCCGACAGATACATCTCTAAAATCAATCAACTTATACCTATAAACGCTTCTCTATAACTGATTAGCTTATGCCAAAATAATTTCCTTTAAAACTGATCAACTTATACCAATAGACACATCTCTACAACCAATCATCTTATACTGATAAAAACTTCTCTACAATCGATTATCTTATATCAAAAAATTTTCCTCTACAACCGATCGACTTACGTTGATAGACACTTCTCTACAACCGATCGACTTATGCTGACAATCTCTCCTTTGCAACCGATCGACTTATACTGATAGATACGTCTCTACAAATAATCAGATTATGCTGATAGACACTTTGTTGTAATTGATCAGCTTATGTCAACGAACTCTCCTCTACAACTAATCAGTCTATGTTGATAGACACATCTCTACAATCGATCAGCTTATGTTGATAGACACTTCTCTACAACCGATCGACTTATGTCAACAGTCTCTTCTCTACAACCGATCAGTTTATGCTGATAGATACTTCTCTGCAACCAATCGGTTTGTACCAATAAAAACTTCTCTACAACTGATCAGCTTATACTGATAGACACTTCTCTACAATTGATCAACTTATGTCGAAAGAATCTCCTCTACAATCGATCAACTTATGTTGATTTACACTCCTCTACAATCGATCTTCTTATGCCGATCGACACTACTTTGTAACTGATAGGCATATGCTTATTGAAACTCCTCTACAACTGATCAACTTATGTTGATCATCTTATGTTGATCGACACTTCTCTACAACCAATAGTCATATATCGATTGACACTCTACAATTTATTGACTTATGTCGACAGACACTTCTCTACAACCTTGTCAAATTTTTCGTTGTTTCAAAGCTATTTTTGAATTAGAGTTTTTTAGATGTATGTTCATCGGTACCCCCTACAATATATATAGGGGTAGTATATGAGATGAATTGGGTGGGAAAAACAAAATCATTTATAATTTGAAGGTGAATTGTCCATGGAATTGGGTGAAAGTGGTCGGTAAATTAAAATAAAAACAAGATAACAATTGACAACTGTGGGTTAATTTACCCCAAAAAAACTTCCACCATGTAAATTTCGAGAAAATGGTGCTCAGTGAAATGTTCTAAAATTAGCAAATTTAAAATTTCAAAAGTCCTAAATATAGCTGATTTACGATATTTCGTGCTTATGCATAACCTTGGATGGGATGAAATGTAAAATATGGATGTAGGTGTATGAATGCGTGATGGAAGCATGAAGCAAAACAACACTCAAAGCAAAAAAATAGACAAGTTTTTGTTCCAAAATTTGCACAAAGATATATATAAATATATATATATATATATATATATATATATATATTTTTTTTTTTGAAAGGTTTTTGATTTTTTTTTTGTTTTTTTTTATTTTTTGATAAAAATAGAGAAAAAGAGATGTGCAAAATGTTTTGTCCTAAAATGAGCCTACGGATTTCACCTAGACGCTCTCACACGCTAACCTAATGATGAAGTCTGAGTTGTGAAACCCACCAGGACTTGGAGATGAAACCTAAATCTGATGAGGGAGCCTAGGTCCTACCATTCCTCACCCATATCCACTGTGGATAGTGATACACCCTCTGAAGAGGAATGCGTGTTATTTTCCATAGCTAAGACAAATCTTAGAGCTGAATTTGGCCAAGTAATAGGGTAAATATGTTGGGGGTTGGTGGTGAAGTTCAACCTTGTTCAACGTTCATGTGAGTGTATGATGGCTTCATTTTCTATTGTGTGATGCAATCTAATATGCAATTCTATTTATTGCCTAATGCAAAAAGCAAAAAAACACATAGTGGTAGAAATAAATACATCAGGGACCAGATGGCTAATTTTAGATGAGACCTACCAATTTTTTGAAATACAGATCTAACCATTGATGGACGGTTAGTACTGGTTAACCGTGACTATGTGGTTAGCAAATTGCATGTGCACATTTGGGAGATCCCAACCATGGACTCGTGGTTTCAACTATATGCTAGAAAAACAAGTAGAGCAAATCTAAAACCCTAAATAAGCCTATTCCTAATTAGGATATGCAGATGCTTTGCTAACTGATCTAAAGTGCAGATTCATATAATTTATTCTTTTTTATATTTTTGATTTTGAATATTATATGCGCCTAGTCTATGACCTAAATGCAAACAATGGTAAATAGGATAAATACTCTTAATTTTAACCTAAAAGCAATGCTAAAGCTAAGAACAGGGAAAGGTGGATTCAAAGGTACAAACCTATTATCCTTTCACTGCTTCTTCCAATGCACTCAATTATCGATCCATGGTTCCATAGTGCTCCAACTGTTGATGCATGGTTTCGTAGATGTCCCATCATCGGTGTGTGGTTACTCCAATTCGTAACTACATACTCACGGTTTCTCAAGTGCAGGGTCGAATAAAAATAGGCTCTAGATTCGTTAGTCTTGATTTTGAATCTTTGTATGCTTGAATTCTAAAAACTTGCAACCACAAAAAAATACAGATTAGTAATAAAATAATAACAAGGCAAAAATAAATAGAACCCTTAGGGGGTCCCGCTATGATCACCATTTTTGTAGAAAAATAATTAACACCAAAAAAATATACACAAATGAATACTTGTGATAAAAAGAATACCTCTTTTGTATTAAAACAGAGGAGCCTAAATCTTCCAATGTTACAATGCTCTTTGAATTACCCCAAGTGTGTTGGGGCTAATGTTACAATGATATTGTCTTTTTATGTAATACAAGTGTCCAAATGATAATATCAGGCTCTCCAAGTAAATCAACTGGTGTCCATTCTTCTGCTATAGCTTCAAAAGGATGAGTGGGCTTCTGATACCCAATGAGGGGACCACTTTAGCTTCAACAGATCTTCAAGACACCTATTTTTTGCACACACATAAAAAATCAAACTGGGGTTTAGTATCATGAAAAAATATTACAAAAAATAGAGAAAAAAAACTAGATGCCTTGCTAAAATCAAACTTACTGATCTTGTGTCTTTGGCTCTAAGAAACAACGAATGTATGATATCAACTGGTAAACTATGCATGAGTAGTGGGAAAACCGTGCAAGTGTTGTTTCAACTGTGTAACCACAAACATGCAATTTAGATTGAATGGAAGAAGACTAAAAAATGGAGCTTCAAGGATTCAGATCTCTATTCTCCTCAGGATGTATGTAAAATCCTAGTGTTATTTTGGTAGCGTGATGGTACCTATTCTCAGTCTCTTTTGGTTGGTGGGGTAAATGTGCCTTTGTATACCCCTTAGGATTTTCAAGAGAAATGGGAGGTGGTAAGCTAGGATTCCCAAGTGGTAATCCAGGGCTACCAAATGGAGGGGGTAGTTAGAGTGAGTCACCTAGGGTGTCTCACTTAACTAGGATGATGCGGCTGCAAGTGGAGTGAGGTGTAAGGGTTATCCCATGTGAAGGGAAAAGGGAACAAGGGTGTGTTATATGTGGTAAGTGATGTTGATGAGGTGGCTAGGAAACATGTCTAGTGGGTAGGCAGGGTATCCTAGGCTGATTTTTTAGATTTAATAAATCTAGAAAATAGATTAATGTGCAGGATTTTATATGCCTAAGTTCAGACTTAGGCATATAAATTTATTATGCAGGATTTGTGATGTGGGGTGCAAATGATTATTTTGTGAATGCCTAGATTTTGGTGTATACAATGCTTAATATACCACCATGAGGGCCATCATGGGATACATATGGGATAATGGCTTAAGTATCTCATAGCATTGCTTAAGGTATTATAGAAATTTTTATGTGAGAAAGTACGAGACTAGGTAGTAAAAGAGAAGCAAAGAATGGACCCCAAAGCTAACATGGGGTCCACAAGGGAAATCAACCAACAAAACCACACATGGGGAGAATTCAACACTCACCAGCATCGAGTGATGCTCCCATGGAAGAGGATGGAGCATATGGCTAGGCTATGATTTACTCATTTAAGGGTCTAGGTCATGGTTTACCTACATCCATTAGGGCATTTCACCCAAAATTCTTCTTTCCAATTTTCAAAGCTCTATGTGGGTGTTGTGATTAATATACCACCATGAGAGCCATCATGGGATACATGTGGGATACTAGCTCAAGACTCTCACAATGTTACTCAAGGTATTTTAGAAAATTTTATGTGATAAAGTATGAGACTGGGTAGTACAAGAGAAGCGAATAATGGACCCCAAAGCTAACATGGGGTCCTTAAGGGAAATAAATCAATGGAAACCACACCTAGGAAGAAATCCACACTCACCACCATTGAGCGATGCTGCCACGAGAGAGGATGGAGCATATGGTTGGGCCATGATTCACTCGTTTGAGGGGTTGGATCATGGTTCATCTACATCCACTAGGAATTTCACCCAAATTTTTGCTTCCTAATTTGTAAAGCTCTATGTGGGTGTTGTGATTAATATACCACCATGAGGGTCATCATGAGATACATTTGGGATAATGGCTCAAGATTATCACAATGTTCCTCAAGGTATTTTAGAATTTTTTATTTGAGAAAGTACGATACTAGGCATTACAAGAGGAGTAAAAAATGGACCCTAAAGCTAACATATGGTCCACAAGAGAAAAAAAAAAAAACCACACATGTAGAGAAATCCATACTCATCACCATCGAATGATGCTCCCATAGGAGAAGATGGACATTATGCTGGGCCATAATTCACTCATTTGAGGGGCTGGGTCATGGTTTACCTGCATCCACTAGGGTATTTCATCTAAAATACTACTTCCTAATTTGCAAATATCTATGTGGGTGTTGTGCTTAATATACCACCATGAGGGCCATCATGGGATATATGTGGGATAATGGCTTAAGTCTCTCGCAAAATTGCTTAAGGTATTTTTGAAATTTTTATGTGAGAAAGTACGAGACTAGGCAATACAAGAGGAGCAAAGAATGGATCCCAGAGCTAACATAGGGCCCACAAGGGAAATAAATCAACAAAAACCACTCATGGGGAGAACTACACACTCACCACCATTAATTTATGCTCACATGGGAGAGGATGGAGTATATGGTTGGACCATGATTCACTAATTTGAGGGGTTGGGTCATGGTTCGCTTGCATCCACTAGGGAATTTCACCCAAAAGACTGCTTCTTGATTTACAAAGCTCTATGTGGGTGTTGTGCTTAATATACCACCATGAGGGTCATCATGGGATACATGTGGGTAATGGCTCAAGACTCTTACAATGTTGCTCAAAATATTTTAGAAATATTTAAGTGAGAAAATACAAGACTGGGCAATATAAGAGAAGGGAAGAATGGATCCCAAAGCTAACATGGGGCCCATAAGGGAAATCAACCAATAGAAACCACACATGTGGAGAAATCCATACTCACCACAATTTAGTGATGTTCCCATGGGAGAGGATGGACCATATGGATGGGCCATGATTCACTCATTTGAGGGGTTGGGTCATGGTTCATTTGCATCCACTAGGGTATTTCACCCAAAATCCTACTTCCTGATTTGCAAAGCTCTATGTGGGTGTTGTGCTTTATATACCACCATGAGGGTCATCATTGGATACATGTGGGATAATGGCTAAAGACTCTCACAATGTTGCTCAAGGTATTTTAGAAAATTTTATGTGAGAAAGTAAAAGACTGGGTAGTATGAGAGGAAGGGAGAATGGACCCCAAAGCTAACATGGGGCTCATAAGGGAAATAAACCAATGAAAACCACACATGGGGAGAACTCCATAGTCAAAACCATTGAGTTATGCTTCCATGAGAGAGGATGGAGCATATGGATAGGCTATGATTCACTTGTTTGAGGGGCTAGGTCATGGTTCACTTGCATCCACTAGGGCATTTCACTCAAAAGCTTGCTTCTTGATTTGCAAAGCTCTATGTGGATGTTGTGCTTTATATACCACCATGAGGGCCATCATGAGATACATGTGGGATAATGGCTCAAGAATCTCATAATTTTTCTCAAGGTATTTTAGAAATTTCTATGTGAGAAAGTACGAGATTGGGCAGTACAAGAGGAGTGAAGAATGGACCCCAGAGCTAACATGAGGTCCACAAGGAATATCATCCAACAAAAGCTCTATGTGGGTGTTGTTCTTAATATACCACCATGAGGGCCATCATGAGATACATGTGGGATAATGACTCAAGAATATCATAATGCTGCTCAAGGTATTTTAGAAATTCTTATGTGAGAAAGTACGAGATTGGGCAATACAAGAGGAGTGAAGAATGGACCCCAGAGCTAACATGAGATCCACAAGGGAAATCATCCAAAAAAAACCACACATGAGGAGAAATTTGCACTCATCACCATTAAATGATGCTCCCATGGGAGAGGATGGACCATATGACTAGGCCATGATTTGCTCGTTTGAGGGGATGGGTCATGGTTCACCTACATCCACTAGGGTATTTCACCCAAAAGCTTGCTTCTCTATTTGCAAAGCTCTATGTGGGTGTTGTGCTTAATATACCACCATGAGGATCATCATGGGATACATGTGGGATAATGTATCAAGAATCTCATAGAATTTCTCAATTTAGAATTTTTTATGTGAGAAAGTATGAGACTGGGTAGTATAAGAGGAGTAGAGAATGGACCCTAGAGCTAACATGATACCCACAAGGGAAATCAACCTATGGAAACCAAACATGGGAAGAACACATTAATGATTCACCATAAAAATGTAAAATAGTTTTTGATTCACCGTATCATAGATGTGCAAGTGAAGAGCATACTCCCAATGTTGCAGGCTTTATGGTTCACCAGATCACATTACACGCAAGTGAAGGTCATAATTCTGGTAGCAAAAACATATTAGAAAACATGAGGAAAAAGAGGGATTATAAACTTAAAGAAATATATGAGTTAGGAAGGAAAACAAATATTTTATTGAATTATTTTTCAAAAAAATAAAATGATACATCTACAAAACATCGAACGCATTTTGACTTACAAGTCTCATCATCGGAGTGAGCTTCGAAGTGGTACAACATTTCTTATAAATACCTAACTCTAGGGGAGCTGAAGAGTAATGCATGTGGGATAAAAACACCCAAGATTTGTAAAATTTTATTTTTAAAAAGATAATATCAAAGAGGTTTTTGGTTCCTCCAAGAAATGGTGCCTCAAGCAATGTGCTTGAGCTCTCTATATTTTCTTCATTTTTCAAACATTGGAGAAATAATATCTGTGTTGATTCAAATATCTCTGACAAAACTTTAGTTGTTTAGCTTCAAACTAAGGGGAACTATTTTATTTTGGTTCTATGTCTGCATACTGCTTGCTCTAGAACTCTATCCAAAATTAAAGGCCTACCATAAAATTTAACTTTATCAAATGAAGGTAGGAGAAAATTAATTTGATATCCCATAGCTCTAAGTTTGTTAAAAAAATTATTTTTAACAAATATAAATCCATCCTTAGAGATTTATCTAAACAAAAGTCTATTGAGTTCACTCATGATAAAGGCCTTTTGTTGATAAAATGGATTATGGGAGGAATTAGGGATATATTTATAGGTATTCATCAGCTTCTAAAACAATTTGGTGCAGAGAATTCTAGTTTGAGTAAAATTAGGCTCCTTAAAAAACACAGTATCTAAAAGTGTTACTTTAGAATTAGAAAAAAGGAAGTAATTTTAATACTATCATAGAAGGAATCATAGGCAACAAGAAAACCATTAATATCCTCCTTAGGGCCATGCCAAACTCCAATGGCATCATCAATGTATCTTTTATAAAATAAAATATTTTTCATAGCAACATTATTAAATACCTGTTCCTCTAGTTGATAGAGAAATAAACAAGCATAAACCATAATAAAATTATTTTCCATGGTTTTTTATTTTATATGCCTATATGTTTTTCTCTTTGAATTACAAGTAGTGTTGTGTTAACATAATCTCTACAAGCCTTACCACAAAGTTTATCTTTTCTAGATCAAATTCATTCCTAAAAAATGACAGAGGGCTACTAGTCCTTGAGAGGTGGGGATGCTAGGATAGAGGCTCTCAACATCAAAAGAGAAAATAATGATGTCATGAGGAAAAGTATGACCATGCAAATATTTAATTATAGATATGGAATCCAAGAGATGATTTTTTACTTCAACAAAATTGGTGGAGCAGATGATGAAGCCATTTGGAGGCAGGTTCAAGCATGAAACCACAGTAGGAACAAATGGGTTTATCAAAAATCTTGGGCTTGTGTATTTTGAGAAGCAGGGAAAAGATACACACTTTGGTAGAGGATGGTGTTACCTGGAGCATAAATTTCTTGTGGTTCTTTAAAAGTAAATTCCTCTTAAAATCTTAGCCAATCAAGTCTTGGTGCTAATAAAAAATATCTTGCCAAGGGAATTTGTTCACTTCAGAGTACACATTTTGATATAAAATCTAGGAAAAGCCTTCTAAAATGTACCATTCCATGGATAAAATACAAAAAACCAGGTTTTTATTTGTGAGCCTAATGATAATGGATTTGTCAATAACAAGGGAACGAATGGTAGACCAGATATGGGGTGAAAAGGCACGTTGGTAGGTGGGATTAGCAATAGATAATTTGTTATTGAGGAATATTTTGTCCATGCCAATAAATTATTCCAAAGGCCTATAAAACTATGAGGTATTAAAACTTGGGTTAGAATCATGGAAAATATCAATGGGATTAGGAAGTTTTGGAGGGTTGCCTCTCAATCCAAAGAACCATTCGAGATGAAAACATTTGCAAAAGACTAAAAATCCTATATTAGAACCTCTTTGGCCATGGGAGGAGGAACATGGAGGAACTTTAAACCTAAGTTGAGGGCCTCAATTTCATTATGGGTAAGCTTTCTAGAGGAAAAATTATGGACAACAAGATTTGTGATTTTGCCATCTACAACCCAGACATGACTCCTATAAAAATTTTGATGATCAAAATCCTATTGGTAAAAATTGTAGTACAAGCGTTTATTTTTATTTTTCGCTGCCATTTTGGTGATGAAAGAACCCCTGCCCTTGTTCCTTCTAAACGAATGAGGAAAAACCTTTCTTGGTTTTCTGAAACTAGTGTTGCAAAAATTTCTTCAATTGTCCTATCGTAATTACTGCTACATAGAGAAAGTGCAGTCCTAAAAGTTTCTTCCCTTCTTTTGTCTTCTTGCATAAGAGCCCTGGAAGTTTAAAGTATACCACTATTGTTGCTACTGCCTTTGTTACTTTTGTTTTAGCTATTTATTCCTTTGTTGTAGCTGCCATTGTTGCTATTTGTTTCTATGCTGTAAATGTTGTTGCTATGATTGCATTTTTGGTGTAGTAGAGGCTCTTTGGTTTGACCCTATACTACAACTTCTATTCCTATTGTGTTGTGTATGCAATTCATTTTGTGTGCCTATGATTAGTTTTTCTAGATGATTGATTTACTATTTGATTTCTCTTTTAACCAAGTCAACTTCTCTTTCTGTAGCTTCTGACATATTAACTTTTGAGACTTCTGAAGCAACATTCTCTTAAGCAAATTTGGATTTATCTTATATATCTTTATGGATCTGCATTTAAACTCTCTAATCTTGGAGATTTCCCTAAAAAAGATCTTTAATCTAGGATTCCCATTCCAAAGCAATTTTTTAAGAAATTATCTTATGTTTATTTACAAAATCTACAAGAATTTCCTTAATTGTAGGTAATAAAATACTAGAAATATAATCATTGGCCTACGTAGCTAATTTATTTGTGTATTTTTTGAAATTACAAATGTATAGTTTGGCCATTTCCAAGAAAAATATTTCTATGAGTGCCTTTGACTCATCAGAAAACTATTTATTAATATCTTTGTTAGGAAGTTGAGGGTGTGGTTTTTGTATTCGTAGGCTATGGGAAAAAATACCTTTTCGTATATTCTCTTCAAGCTGGGCTAGC
The DNA here is from genome assembly GCA_028583015.1 of Wollemia nobilis. Taxonomy (NCBI): domain Eukaryota; kingdom Viridiplantae; phylum Streptophyta; class Pinopsida; order Araucariales; family Araucariaceae; genus Wollemia; species Wollemia nobilis. The sequence goes on from JAQPPZ010001020.1 coordinate 58,753, forward strand.
TTGGAATGGCATTATTTTATCTTTCTACTTAGAATCATAAATTCTTCAAACCTTATTTCTAGTAACTTGTCCAAAGACTTTGGTCATGGAGGAATGCCACACATTGCACTGATTCCATCTATGAAGGTCCTTCTATTATGTGTAGAAGGAATATTTTGTTCTGAGCAAAAGCTTGTGTTTCTATTAGATTTCTACTAAACTCTTCCATTTTATCTATGTCAAAGACCCATTCTTCAAGCTCCTAAATTATTGATTGTTGGATGTGATAGCTAGGATCGAGTGCAACCGAAAGTAAGTGTGAGTATAATTGGGAGTGAACGTAGCCAAAAGTAAGTATGAGCACAAGCCAAGAGTGAGTACAACCAAAAGAGTGCAACCGAGAGTGAGTGCGAGAACAAGCTGAGAGTGAGTGCAACCAAAAATAAGAGTCCAAGTATAAGCCAAGAGTGAGTACAATTGAGAGTGAATGCAATTGGAAGTGAATGTGAGCACAAGTTGAGAGTGAGTGTAGTTAAGAGCGAGTGCAAGCATGAGCTAGGAGTGAGTGCGACTAGACATAAGAGTGCAAGTGCAAGTTAAGAGTGAGTGCAGTCGGTAGTGAGTGCAAGTGTGAGTCAGAAGTGAATGCAACCAAAAATGAGTGCGAGTGCAAGCCTAGAGTGAGTGCAACCAAAAGTGAGTGTGAGCACAAGATGGGAGTGAGGAGGAAGTGTGAGCAAGAAAGTAGAAATTAGAAAGCAAAGTGTGTTCAAGTAACAAGTTCCACTTACTGTTTCAGATTTTAAAAGAATTTAAAAGATTCATTTGAAAAAAATCTAGGTAACATGGAAAGAAAGTCATTTATGAAATTTCTTACTGAAAGTATGAATGACCAAGTTGGAATTTTGGATGCCCTAGCTAGAAATAAGAGGAAGAGATAATCTATGGAAAACCTAGTCCAGGTAGTAGATTCTACACCAAAAGTGATTATCAAGGATGAGATGATTGAGCATGATACAATGATTCTTAAAACCAAAGGGTTAATTTGTAAGTTTCATGGATATTGGACAAGTTTTTATGAGATTCAAAATTGGATTAAGTGGAAGTGGGGATTGAATTCAAATTACTCCATGAATTTTATTCCAAAAGGATTTTTCCTCATTATTTTCTTCAATTAAAAATAAGGGATAAAATAATGGATGGAGGCCCGTGGTTTAGGGGTAAATGCATTATATTTAAGACCTTGGAGTGAGAATTATTTTGTGGACACAAAAACTATTAAAAGGCTTCCTATATGGATTGGGCTTTTGAACTTCCTTATCAACTCACCAATAATAATGTTTTGAAGAATATTGGTAATACTCTAGGTGAATTCATCCAGGAGGGACAAACAACTGAGGAGAGAAGGCATGTTGTATACACTTGAATATGTGTTGCCATAGATATTTCTAAACCTTTACCATAATCGATTAGGATTAAATCTAAATCAAGAGAATGTGATCAACAAGTGGGTTATCAAAATATTACATCATGATGTTGCAAATATCATGAAACTAGGCACATGGCAAGAGACTTCAATGTGAAAATGGAGGAAAATATGGAATTTTTTGGGCATGAGGGTAGATTCAATTTGAAACAAGGAGACAATATCATAGTAGAATCTATGTCAAATCAAATATTTTCCACTTCTAAGAAAGTGGCTTAAAAAATCCCTCTACATCATCAAATGGCAAAGGCCATTATAGTTCACTTGAATCAACCATTAGAATAAAAAAATGATATAGGGGATGAGTAAATACAATGCGCAAGTTTAAATATAGAAGAAGCTAAAGGTGCGAAGGAAGAGGGGAAGACAAATTCTAATACAAAGGAAGACGATAAAATACATTTTAAAGCAAATGAGGTGAAGGAGGTCAAGCTTAATCTAGGTAAATCATCTTTATTATCCTAAAGCAGCTTAAAATCTTCTCGTTACAATGAAAATGAAAGTAGTACGAAGTGTATTCATTACATTTTAGGTTTTCAACAGAAGTATAGTAAAAAAAATATTATGGAGGATATCCAAGGAAATTTAGGGTTTTCAGACCAACATAAGAAAGTGATGACTATGTAGGATCATCTATGTACTTTAGAGTTTTTAGGGCGACATAAAGAAGAAAATACTAATGAGGCTATTCCTTGCACTTTCAACTCTTGAGGGCAACATAAATATTTAGAAGATAAGTCTCATTTTGAACAATATGAAAAAATGAAAGATATTGATGAAGATGAAAGTGTTGGTGGGAATGAAAGAAGGAGAGGAAGGCCAAATCAGGGACCAAGAGAAAAAGAAACTCAAAAGAATATTAATCTAGGAAGCCAAATAAAAATATCACGTGTTAACAAGTGGGGCTAAGCCCACTAATAAAAAAAAGTGTTGATGATGAAAATGATATCATGGAATATTAGGGGTATGAATAAAACCCCTAAAAAAGAGTTAGTAAGGAATTAATATGTTGTTATGGCCTTGAGTTTATTTTAATACAAGAAATAAAATTAAACAGTGAGGAATGTAAGCATGCTTTTAAGAAGATTTGGAAGACAAGTGATTATTTAGAAGTTTCTTCTCCAGGAGCTTCAGGTGGTATTGCAATAATATGAGATAAATGCAAATGGGATGGACAACTATTAGAAGTAAAAATTAATTCCATTGCTGGATTATTTTACAGAAAAGAGGAAAACATCAAAGTTAGGGTTATAAATTTATATGCTCCAACTATAGTTATTCCTCATGAAAGATGTTGGAAGGATCTTAGTATATTTTTGTCAAATATAATGATGATTCATTGTGATCTATGGATTCTTGGGGGTGATTTTAATACTATTATATCTTTTTTGGAAAAGAAGGGTGGCATTCTAGGATGGTATAAATCAATGCAGTATTTTGCTTCATTTTTCAATTCAAATGACCTTTGGGATGTTAGTCCCTTAAAATTTCAATACACATGGGATAATAAACGCATTCAAAAAAATCATATAGAAAAAATATTGGATAGATTCTTGTTATCCAATAAATGGTTACAAACAAAGTATAAACCTCTTTAGATATTTTATTACGAGTAGGATCAGATCACAAACTCATTCTTTTGACTTGTGAGTCACCTAACAATGATCATCCAAATCCATTTCATTTCAAGTCTATGTGGCTCCAAGATCTATATTTTTCTAGATGGTTATGTTATGATGGTATGAATCAAAATTTGAAGGATCATGTATGTACATGTTTGTTTAAAATTTGAAATATTTAAAGGAGCAAATGAAGATACGGAATGTCAAATATTTTGGTAATAATTTTAAAGAAAAAAAGAAATTGAATTCAAGCTAAAAAATTTACAAGAGATAGTAGAAATTAATAGAATGGACTAAAATTATTATGTGAAAGAAAAATAATTACTTTTTGAATATCATAATGCATTGAAAAATGAGTCCTATTGGTTCCAAAAATCTAGAGAGAAATGGCTCAAGAAAGGAGATAGAAATACAATTTTGTTTTGTGCTATAGAAAAAACAATTTTTTTGTTTGTCATATCAAAAGTATTATAATTCCAGATGGAAGAAATATTGAGGATGAATAAGATATAAGGAAGCAATAAATTATTTCAATTTTTTTTTGTCAAATTCTAGGAAAGATAAGGAGACACAAGAAAAACTTCAGCAAAATATTCCATCAATTATCACTCAAGGAAAAAAGGAAATCTTGATGAAGTATCTATGGAGGAGCTCCATGAAGCAGTTTTCTCTTTCCATCCTAACAAGGCACCTGGCCTCAATAGATTTCCTACAATTTTCTTTAAAAAATTCTAGGATTTATTGAAGAGTGATATGTTATATGCGATGGAAGAGGCCCAAAAAAGGAAGGCTATAATAAGTGAGATCAATGCTACTTTTATTACCTTGGTTTCCAAGAAAGGTGACACAAAATATTTTGATAATTTTCATCCAATATGCCTTTGTAATATGATTTATAAGATCATTTAAAAATTATGGAAAACAGGTTGAAGGACATTCTAGGGTATCTTAGTATCTTATATCAGATGAACAAGGTGGCTTTGTTCAGGGTAAATAAATTCTTGATGGTATAATTATTACACAAGAGGCCATACATTATCTTCATTCCATGAAAAAAATTGGTATGCTTTTGAAATTAGATACGAACAAAGCATATGATAGGGTTTCCTGGGATTTTCTTCATGCTATTTTCAAAAAGTTTGGCTTTGATTATAGTTGGTGTGAGTGGATTAAATATTTTTATTGCACTGCAAAATTTTCTATTTTGATCAATGGTTTTCTTGTTGAGCACTTCACGTAATATTGTGGACTTTGTCAAAGTGATCCTCTTTCTTCTTATCTATTCTTTATTCTAGTGGAAGCATTCGGGAGAGCCTTTTCAAAGGAAAAAATGGAAGGAAAAATCAAGGGTATTCAAGTTGCAAAAAATGGTCCCTTTGAATCTCATCTACAATTTGTCGATGATACTTTTCTTTTGGGCCATTCCTCAATCATTAAGGCCATGGAGTTTAAATCAATATTATCATGTTATGATAAGGCTATTGGATAGTTGTTAAATACTTCAAAATACAGGTTTTTTCATTAATACTACCCTATATTTACAATAAATTATTATGAATACTTTAGAGTTTAAAATTAAAAAATTTCCATCAACCTACTTGGGTATTCCTTTGTCTGATAAAGAAAATAAAAAGGAGCTTTGGATCTCTTTCTTGGATAGATTGAAAGCTTGCTTAGAAGGTTGGAAAAGTAAGTTTTTAACCATGGAAAAAAGGCTACAACTCAATAAGACAACTTTGCAATCCATTCTATTTATATGATGTCACTTTCAATACTGCCAATAGGTATTGCATCAGAAATTAATAAAATTCAAAGAGATTTTTTATGGAAAGGTTGTGAGGAAAACTTTAGGTTTCCTCTTTGTATGTGGGATAGGGTTTCCAAAGGAAAGAATATTGGAGGAGCAAGCTTATGGAATTGTAGACTTATGAATTTGGCATTAGGAGTAAAGCTTGGGTGGATATTATTCAAAGATCAAGGAAAGAATTGGGAAAAAATATTACTTCAAAAATATATAGGTTCTCTTGATGTAATAAAATTATTTAGGAAAATAAATCTATCCAAGGGAGCATCAAAATGGAACTTCATATCAGAGAGTTTACAATTGATAAAGAAACATATTAGATGGTAAGTCAATGAGGGGAGTTATTCAAATTTTTGGTCTGATGCTTGGTTGAAGTCTTATCCTCTTATATTTGACTCAAAATGAAAACCATTGGCTCAAGCATGCCTAGCATGTAAAGGTCCAAATGTCAAAGATTATATTATTATGAGCAAAAACTCTAGATCATGGATTTATTTTAGTAACCTAGTTGAAGGAGAGGAACTCAAACAAATTGCAAATGAACTTCAAAAGATGCTTTGAGAGTTTTATTTGCCAATTTTTAAATGAAAGGATAAGTTGAGATACTCGGTCAAATTAGGATATGAGGATTTAGAGCAATAAAATTTTACTTCTCCTAAATATTTTCCTTGGAAGAATGTTTGATCATTAGAGGCTCTCCATAAAGCCTCAATATTTCTTTTGTTAGCAGTTCAAAGTAAGATTCTTATTGGGGAGAGTCTACAAAGAAGAGGATATTATGGACCCTTAAGATGTGCCTTGTGTGAGAAGTATTTAGAAATGTCTTACCATTTACTTCTTCATTATTTGCTTGCTCACACCATTTGGGGCTATTTTTAAAAAATATGAAATTATATTGGGTAGCTCCATTAACATTGAAACAGTTAATAAAATGTTGGATAAATTATTTCAAATATAAAGAATTATGTATTCTTTGGAGGATTGGCCTTACCATTATTTGTTGGAATTTATGGCTTGAAAGGAATAATAGAATTTTAAAAAATAAATATCAAAATCATGCTCAAGTTTGGAACTGTATTAGTGCCTCTCTTGAGAATATCTACAAATATGGTGCTCATCATGAGAAGTATCACTTGCAAAAAAAGAGGTGCTAATAAATTGGCTATAGGATTTGAACATACATGGAAGAGTCATCTGCGACAAAAAAATTAAAACAAAGGATCTACTTCGATCTATGGTAAAATGAAAATGTCCAAAAATTAGGTTTATCAAAATTAATTTTGATGGTGCTTCTAAAGGAAATCCAAGAAAATCTAGTGGAGGTGGCATTTTTATAAATCGTGAAGGCAAAATTATCCTCACCTATTTAGAATCATATGGAACTTCAACATACAACTATGTAGAGGCTAGGGCACTTCTTACAGGGATTAAAACTGCAAAAAAAAAGGATGGAAATATATTTCAATTAAGGGGACTCACAAATTATCATCAATGCTATTAAAAAATGGATATGGAGTCTAGAAAAAAATAATATTATTGTTGATGTTAATCATTAATTACTAGAGGTAATATCTTGGCAGTGTGAGCATATTTATAGAGAAGGAAAGCAAGTAGCAGATAAATTAGTGAATTATGGTGTTGTTCTTCATCCCGATGAAATTTAAATTTTAGAAGGCAACTGGCCAAGTGGGATTTTATGTCTTAATCAAAATGATGTGAAGGAGTTGATTTTGGAAACATAGCACTTTGAGGAAGTTGAAGAATATACTTAATAGAAAAAAGAAATGAAAAATCATGATAAAAATGTATGCCACAACAAATGCAATATTTTGGTATTTTGATGCGAGTGACCCCCAATAGAAGCCACATATAACCTATTAAAAAATGGTTGTAGAATTGGCTGACATGTGTGGTTGTTGGTATGAAGGAAATTCTCCATAGGGTTGTAGATTATGTAAGGAGATGTTATAACCATATATGTTGTTAATACAAATCTATGCATATCATTTATCATTTCCTATTGCTATTGTTATTGTATATTTTTTGTGTATTGTCATTACTAATTGTTTAGGCAAATCTATAGGTTTATTTAAGTAGAAATGAAATTGAGTTTCAGTATGTTAAATTCTATTTCTACATTTTGGCATTATTGCCTATATGAGTTTAGGTTAAACCTGGTGACATGGTATTGTGAGAAGCAAGTCACTTGGGAAGGTGCACAATGACAATGATGGAATGTAACTAAATAAGTAGATGAAGACACATATATGTTTATTGACATTGATGAAGGATCTTATAATGGGGTATGCATGCTAACAACATAGAAGGAAGGAAGAACGATAGACTACCATACAAGTGAGAAAAATATGACCAAGCACCATCTAAGACAAGTTTATATGATAGATTTCCATATGAATGCAGTCTGTCATACAAATGGAGGATGTTGTACAAATGAGGAAACCTATTATACAAATGCAGTCTATCATATAAATGAAATTACTTGTACAAATGTAATCAACCATATGAATGGAGAAGTTTACTGTACAAATGGAATCTATCTTATGAATGCAAGAGTCTATGATATGAATGGAGGAATATGTTGTACAAATGGAAGGTATTGTACGAGTGACATGCATCATACAAATGGAAGGTGTTGTACACATAGAGCTTATCATACTAGTGCAAGAAATTGTACATACAAGTTGAAGGGTTATACAAGCAAGGTACAACAAGAGTTACCATAAGGTATTAGTGAGAAATTGTAATCCCATGAAGAATATTTGGTGTCAGAGCAATTGCAAGTTATGGTGCATGATAGTGAGTGGGAAAAAATTCCAATATTAGTGCAAATACAAGATGGTCTGTTGGATAGTGCACAATATGGGAGTTTGGCACTAGGGTAACTACATTTTGTTGTGCTTGATGGTGAGTGGGACAAGAGTTCAACATTGGAGTAACTATAGTATGGCATGTTTCATAGTGTGCAAGATGGTAGTATAGTACTAGAGCAATTGCAATGTCGTGTGCTTGATGCTATGCATGAAGGAGATATAGATGAACAACAATTACCAAGGTTAAGTCAACTTGTTACAAAAAAGTTTAATTTTGGCATATCGTGTAAGTGTCCACTATTTCATGGAAGATCAATAGAAGACCCAATAAATAATTGGAGAATTTACTCATAATGTGGAAGGTGACTAAGGTGAATAATGACACAAATTAGAGGAGGTTATTTCCTATGATATTTTGTGGAGTCATAATGGATTGGTACATGATATTGCCAAAGGGAAATTACTAGACATGGGAAGAGTTGCGCAATACGTTCATGAAAGAATTTTGGTTGTTTCACAATATTAGTGTGGTCATTGTTGAAATTTATCAAATGGAACAAGGTGAGAATGAGTTTATTCATTTGTACAACTAGAGATGGAATGGGTTGTTTACCCATCTGGAGGAAGACCCATCAGACACATTGAAGAGGAGGTGGTTCATAGAGGGACTTCTTCCTATATACAAGAAGAATATTAGAGTGGTCCCTCTAACATCATATCAAGAAGCCTTGGATCAAGAATTAAATTTAGGAAGTGATGCAAAGACATCATTAAAATACTGGAATCATGTTAAAGTAGATGAGAGTGACCCTAAGATTGAAAGAGACTATGATATTGAGAGTGACTTTAACAATGAGAGTGATAATTTTAGATATAAGAGTAGTTTATCATTCAAGTGTTGGGGTCAATAAGTTAGTTAAGGATGTGAATTTGAAGAGAAGAATTATGACTTTAAGGATAACTATGACTTAGAGAGTGCAAGATCATCTATATAGGTATATGCAACACAAAGGGATATTGTACCAAGGGGGATGCCACTAGTAATGTAGTTTGTGTCAATTGCACAAGAAATAGAAGATGTAGAATCGAGCATGATATAGATGGTATACCCATTGTAGAATGTTGGCAATGCCAATTGTGGGATAATTTAACATGTGAATGTCAAAGTGTTACAATTCAAGATGAATCAATGATGTGTATAGAGTTTGAAGAACTAGAGAAGTAAAGAAGGTGAACTTATTTGGGGAGGTGAACTTGATGAACTTGAATGGAATTGGGCAAGTAAAATTAATTTCAATGGGAAGATAAAAATATAATAGGTAGTCAATGCTATGCAGGAAGAAGTTGTAGAAGTGGTTGAAGAAAACAAGAGTGACATATTGTTATATAAATGGAGGATCTACCATTCAAGGCAATGCCATCAGATGAAGTACCATTGGAAATAGTGTCATATAACAAAGTGCTATTGGAGAAAGTGTCATTATACAAAGTTCGATCCAAGGAAGTATTACTTGAGAAATATCGTATAAGTGGTGTCAATGATAAGTGACATACATGTGTTATCGACATAGTTTGCTATTCTAGTGCTTGTCATTCTAGTGCTACCATTCCAATGCTTGTTGTTCTAGTGCTTGCCATTCCAATGCTTGCCATTCTAGCATCTATTATTCCATTACTTGCCATTCCAATGCTTTCCTTTCTAGTGCTTATCGTTCAATATGAAGTGTTGTTCAAATCATATTTCTATACCATATATCAAGGTTGATGCCATTCAGATGTTAAATTATCATGCAAGTGAAGTCACCATGCAATATGAGTGTCATTAGAGGCTAAGTCAAAGGTCAAGAAGTAGTCAATTAGATCAAGAGAGGAAGAAATTTAACCCTACAAGGGGGATAACTGCTTCTTGATCCCAAATACAGGTGGCGATGAGCACTGCCCATCATGTTTGTAATGTTGGTCATGAATATCATGTTGATCAAGTTGATAATGTAGTTGATTACAAAAATAGAGCAAGCAATCAAAAAACATATTGTGGGCAAGCGTCTAAAGTGATACCCATTGTACAAGATGTATAGAATAGAAGAAAGTGAAAGAAGCATGGCAAGAAATTCTAGTACATTATTAAATTATTTTTTTCCTAGTGTTTAGATCATGTGTCATAAAGGATACTAACAATTTTAAATGAAGGGATAGATGTAGGTAGACAAACTGATATGTCTGCATTTAGTAAATAAGTTTGGTCAAATTTTGTTATTTTGTATTTTGTATACAAATTGCTTAACAAAATGTGCATACATATATTTAATAAAATGATAAAGTTATAATGAAATATTTCATGTAATGTTAGTATGTAAAACATATTCATAAAGTGAGTTAGGAAATGAAATGCACATGTAAGTCAAATGTATGTGAAATATAATTTAAGCAAATGATGAGCTTTTGTGTAGTTGGAGGATACAACTAGTTTTTTGTTGTATAAATAAGACTCTTGTCTCATTCATTCACATCATGTATGGTGATGGTGGTGGTAAGGTTGATGGTTATAATGGTTGTGGAGTTGGATGATGTGTGTGGTTGTTGGTATGAAGGAGATTTTGCACAAGGTTGCAGATTGTGTAAGAAGATGTTATAATCATATATGTTGTTGTTAATGTAAATATGTCTATATTATTTATAATATGCTATTGCTATTATTATTGTATATTTCCTATGTATTTCCATTACTAATTTCTATATGTAGATCTATAAATTTATTTAAGTAGAAATGGAAATAAGTTTTAGTATGTTAAATTTATTTCTACAATCTTTATTATATTAGCAATCCATTAAACTACAAGTGAATTGCTTACACATAACCTTAATGAATTTTATTTATTTTGATTTTTAGATCATGCTTATGTCAACATGATATTAGCCTTTATATTGGTGAGTTAATAACTTTCAAGTGAATCACTTGTTTTATCACCTAGTGCATAATTTAAAATTTCTCAACCTTTGCTTCTCTTCCCAACTTGGTTGATTTTTGTGGGGAAACAAACTAAAAGAATATGGGGACCTAAGTTTCCTTTTTAGGATTTAGACCTAGGTATATAAGAATTCTATTTTTTTTGAAAGGAAATAAAAAATAAAAAATTTATTGAAAATAAGAGGTAAATATAATTTGTACACTCTTTATAAATGATGTATCTCATTATTAATCATAGGTGTTTTAGGTGTCATCTATTTATAGAAACGGGAACCAATCTTCCTTTTAGGTTTTCCCATAAAAATGCATTGGCTCCTCTTATATTGATAACTTGGTAGGATCCACTCTATAATAAGTCAAACTTGTCATGCTTTTCTAATCTGGCTTAATCTTTGTCTCATTTGAACACCACATATCATTCTTTAAATTCCACCCTTTGTTGTATTTTTATCAAATGATACTTTCACTATTGTTTGATGGTAAGTGATCCTCTTAAATGCTTTACCACACACTTCCTCCAAAGATAATTGGACATTTATTATATCCTAAATTGGTGTAATATTTGTAGCTTCCAATTCCAATTGTTGGGACATTTGAAAAGGGTAGCTCAAGTTTAATTGGTAATATTACCTCTTTTTCATATATGAGTTTGTACTATAAGGTATCAATGGAGGTTTTTTATGTCATCTTGTCTTCCCAAAAATCCATTTTTAATTTAGTATTTCAATCCATATATTATTCAGTAATTATTCTCTATAAGATTTGGATCATATTCTTATTTGTAGATTTGGCCAAACAATTTTCTTAGGGGTAATAACTAGAGGATATTTTTAGATTGAGCCCTTGCTCCAATGCATATTAGATCATTTTTAACCTATAAATACTAAGGAATTGTCTATAATTACAACTAATTGGATACCATAGCTAGTAATAATCTCTTCCAAAAGATATATAATTGTATCTTGATTGATAAATTTTATTGAAATGTAATTTATTCATTTGGTGAAGACATTGATCACAGTTAGAATCCGTCCATAATAAACGTTAAATAATGGGTTAATATTTACCAAAAAATATAATATCTATTATTGAAAAATATTTGTTATGATTACCAATTAGAAAGGCATTGGTGCCTTCATCAACTCATAAACATGTAGCAGGATTTGAACTCTTTTATCCATTGAAAGGAATCTAAAAAATGGTTGGACAATATAACATATTCTCAAGATTTTATGTGTTATTGTATGGGTTGAATAGTGAAAACCTTTATTGTGATATTCCCACAATAGATATGTCCCTCTTTCCTCTTCAATACACCTTACAATAATGCCATCATATTCTTTTTGGAATACAATTCTCTTAAGTAGAGTATAATCAATAGTTTTCCATTTCAAGTGCCTTCTTTATTTAGGTGTTAGATTTCTTGGAATACACCTTGTATCCATATATCTATCTAGTTTACCTTTGAATTTTTTTTTACTCCTTGGGTTGTTCAACTTATTCCAAAAATATCAATTGTTAGTGAAAATGAAATCTTGTCAGATTTTGCATAAGTCCCTTGCCTTTACTAGCTTAGTGGATTTAATTTCTATATCTAAATCCTAGATTTAGTTTATCAATACAACCTTCTTTTCTCCTAACTCTCAATGCAGTATGATAGACTTGATATTCATAATCTACTAGAAAAACTATTATTTTACTTTAACAAAAATATTATTTGAACCTTCTTATAGCCTTCATTATAGCAAAAATCTATTTCTCAATAAAGGTATATCTTTCCTCATAATTGTGTAGCATTTTGGCTCATGAAAGATATGGGGATTGTCATGACCCTCCCTAGTAGGAATTATGGCATGGAAAATGTATGTGATGATCAATAGTAATTTGATACTTAGTTTAATTGCAAATGAATGACTATGCAATTCTTAGATTGATTTATATTTGAAGAATATGGTACTGCTAAAAAATTATCAATGTGTAGGATCAGGTATGCTCATAGGTGGAGGAAATAGAACTGTCCACCAGAAATAGGGTACTTAAAATAGGGAAAGTGATGATTAAGAAAACTCAGGGATAATAGGGATGATTACCTTCATATAGGTATGCATTATCATTTAGGGATAATCATCAACTAGCCAACCACCAAGAGTCATATTTGATAGCCTAGTAGCTATCATAAATTCTTTGGCTGAGATGGGTGATAGGGTTGATGAAAAGAATCCCTCTTTGCTTATTGCATATGATTGATTATCTTTTACTTCATCACTCTACTGCATCTTGGTTTGGAAAAATGTGCATATGTTTGGTTATCTTTTACTTCATCACTTTGCTACATCATTAGTTTTGAGAAAAGAGTGCAAAAGTGTGGTTGCCTTTGAATCCTCTAAATTACTATAAGAATAGCATGATGTTAGTATCTGTTAAAAGAAATATTTTATGTTTATCTATATATAGATATGTATGTATGTATATGTATTTAAATATATGTATATATAAAAGAAGCTCTATTTTTAAATAATAAAGAGCTTTATTTTAAATAATAAGCAGAATTTGTTTAAATAGTAAGACCATAATTTAAATAATAAAAGAATATTATTTATACATGGTAAGATCTTCATTTAAAACATGTCGCGATTTCGCAACACTTTTTCTTACTTAGGCCGCGATGATGCAACATGTCGCTATATCGCGACACTTTTTCTCTTTGGCCGTGATGATGCAACATGTCGCGATATCGAGACACCTTTTCCTTCTTTGGCCGCGGCAATGCAACATGTCATGATATCATGACATTTTTTATCTTTTTGCCGAGACGATGCAACATGTCGCGATTTCGTGACACTTTTTCTTCCTTGGCCATGATGCTGCAACATGTCGCGATATCATGACACTTTTTTTCCTCTGGATATCGCGACATTTTTTCTCCTTAGGCCGTGATGATACAACATGTCGCGATATCATGACACTTATTATCTTCTGGCCGCGACATTGCAACATGTCGCGATATCGTGACACTTTTACTCCTTTGGCCGCGACAATGCAACATGTCGTGATATCGCAACACCTTTTCTCTTGTGGCCGCAACAATGCAACATGTCGCGATATCGCGACACTTCTTCTCCTATGGCCATAAAAATGCAACATGTCGTGATATCATGACATATTTTCTTCTTTGGCCTTGACGATGCAACATGTCGTGATATCGCGACATATTTTCTTCTTTGGCCTTGACGATGCAACATGTCGTGATATCGCGACACCTTTCCTCCTCTAGCCACGACGATGCAACTTGTCGCGATATCGCGACACTTTTCTCTTCTGGCAGCGACGTTGCAACATGTCACGATATCACGACATTTTCTCTCCTTCGACCGCGATGCTACATCTTGTCACGATATCGTGACATCCTTTCCTCCTTTGGCCGCAACGGTGCAACATGTCATGATATCGCAACACCTTTTCCTCCTTGCTTTTTCCCTATGCTTTGGACTACAATAATGCAACATGTCGCGATATTGCGACACCTTTCTTCTTGTGGTGTTTTTATTTTCTTTGATATTTAGCTCTTGGGCCTCTTCGATCGGTTTGGAAAACATGTAAAAAATACTTGTACAAGGTTCAGGGACCTTTCAACACCCTTTCAACCAATAAAAAAAAAAAGATCTTCATTTAAAAAAATAATAATAGAATTTTCTTATAAGATCTTAATTTTATTAATGAGTTTGGTGATCCAGATGTTTAGTAGAAACTTCCTGCCAATATTGGGGAAGGACTTCATTAATGATAAGATCTTAGAAATCTAGGGTTAATGTTTTAAAAATTTATAATATCCCCTACCATCGATCGAGGATGGAAGAGAATTAATTGTAGGTAGAAGAATTGAATGGGATAAAATACAAGAGACGTGAAAGTAAAGGTCTCAATTGTTATTGATTAAAGGGTAGAGAGGAGGACCTTAGTAGGGGGATAGCTCATGATAGGAGGAAGGTGAGGAAGAAATAATGAAAAATAATAACGTACAAAGAAAAACAATCTAGACGGAGGATGAAATCAATCCAAGGAGTTGCAAGTTGGTTATGGAATACATCTCCTTTCGTATTTGTTTTAAAAATAAAGAAAAAATGGTTGATCATTGTATGCCTGGATGTGGTTATTTTGTATTGGGTGGCAATCATGAGCTTGTTGTTTGTCCCTTTTTGTCCTCTAGACTCCTAAGATCTAAGAGGAAAACATTCCTACCTCAACTAAGGTTTTAAACCCTTCCCTTCTGCCTATGATGGTTGATTCACGATGTTGACATCTTTCACCCTGTAACCAAAATATATGTGATTGCGATGTTTTGTATTAACTTACCCTGATTGCATTGGGTTTTGAACCAACACTCCTTTTATAATATCAAATTTTCTAAGAGCATGCCTAGCCAACATCATGTTTTTGACTAGCTAAGTTGTTAGGCTTCTTACCATAGGGTTGTGCTCGCTTGTAACCAACAGGTTGGTGGTTGACTATTTAGGAGGGATGGGGAAAAATTTATTTTGATAAAAAACATCTTATCTTCCTTTACTGGGCTTGTGCTTGCATCAATAGAAAACCCTACATCTATTTCTTTGTTATGCCAGTTGGGTGCTAGCTTTATCTAGCATCATGGATAGTGTTCTATAGCCAGTAAGTGACTGCACTTAGTCCTTGATACTATGTAGTGGTAGTATTATGCTTGTGTAATGATAGTATATTGTTGTCTCCTTCGATAGCCACCATATTGGGTTGAGTGTCTTCCTTTCTTTGTTTATTGGACTATATTCTCCCACTTCGTCCCTTCTCTGAGATATCGTTGGGATAATAGATGTCTCTAGGTGAGCCACTTACTCCTGATGCATCTTATCATTGTATGCATCGTAGCGCCACATCCCATGGCTAGGTTAAACTCCTCTACACTTGGCCATCGTGTCAACACCTTCTCAGGCTTGCGATAGGCTGTTCGTATAACGAGTGGGGCTCGTTGTGGTAGACTTGAGAACACCACAAGGTTGATGATGGTCATTCATACCCTCTAAGATTCCCTCTTCATGATGTTTTTCTCTAAACCCCTAAATTTGTAAGAGCTAGGTTTTTACGTTGCTTAAATCTCTTGAAAGTCTCTTTTTATGAACGTAAGTTGTTATTAATTTAATAAATGTTCATTAGTTATTTAGAATTAATTAAAATAATGATAGTTTGATTAATATAAATAAAGGAATTTATTTGGTTATTGGATTAATTAAAGGAATAGGACTTTCGTTAATTTGATAAAGGAATTTATTTGGTTATAGGATTAATTTAAAGGAATGAGACTTTAGTTAATTTGATAAATGATTTATTTGGTTATTGGATGGGAATTTAGTTAATTTGATAAAGGGATTTATTTGGTTATTGGATTAATTAAAGGAATGAGACTTTAATTAATTTTATAAAGGGATTTATTTGGTTATTGGATTAATTAAAGGTATGGGAATTTAGTTAATTTGATAAATGAATTATTTTATTATTGGATTAATTAAAAGAATGAGACTTTAGTTAATTTGATAAATGATTTATTTGGTTATTTGTTTAATTAATGAATGAGACCTTAGTTATTAAATATAATGGATTTTGAAATAATTTGATTAAAGGAAGACTTGTGATCTATCTAAAATTGTTGAAAGACTCTCTTAGAGTTAATGAGAGATAAGAATGAAAATGAGGAAGTTCTTATGAGTTCAACTAGACAACAAATGGTTGAATTATTTAATTAAATTTGTATAAATACAATTTGGTAAAGTAAATAGTAAATGCATTAATTTTCATGTTACTAGTAGATGCATTTAGATGCATGCCTTTCACAGAATCATGAGCTATCATGATCCCCTATTACCCTTCAAATAAACGATGAAAAGATAAGGAGGACCAAGAGGACAATTGGAACCAATGCATTGGTTTTAATATTGCAATGATTTATTTATGTTCAAGTAGGCTAAGCTTGTGGGGAGAAATCCCTAGATAAACCTGAATGTAATAACTTAATTATTTTAAAGTAAGGGGTTTTTACCATACTTAGATTTATGTAATAAGTGGAATAATTGAATGAGGAACGAACCTTTAATTTAAGTTATGGACTATGAAACATTTATGATTCATATTTTCCTTTGTTTAGCTCTTCCTCTCATTTAATGTGTATCCTCATTTAATGATGTTTCTTTTAAAGTACTTCTTTTATGCTTTATAAATTTTGTTCCTTGATTTATTAAATAGATAGAGTTATTCATCTTCTTGCTAAACATAAAAAAGGAACCTAAGAAAATGAGACCTCTTAGGGTGAACATAGAAAGGACCTAAGAGATTGAGACCTCTTAGGGTGAACATAGAAAGGACCTAAGATATTGAGATCTCTTAGGGTGAACATAGAAAGGACCTAAGGGATTGAAACCCCTTAGGATGATGTTGACTAAGTAAACTGATTGCTTACATCGGAGTTAAGATAGCTCATCGTAAATATGATATGGACAAATTAACTCACAATACACATAACATACCTACACAGATAGACTTGTGCATGGTATGGTGATGGGTGTACAACTTTGATTGTACTGAAGGTGATAATTTTAGCTCATCAAGGAGGATGATATGTATAAGGTTATTTACGGTATGCATAGTATACCTACACAGATGGACTTGTATAGGGTATTTAATGCGATGTAACTCTTTATAGAAGTTGGAAAACTTTTTAACTTGAAAACAATAGATTTACCAAATATAGGATAGGGGTTTACGAACTCCTGTTAGTAAATCTTTTCTTTTCTCATATTATTTTTATAACTAGATTTTGGGTTGTTATAGGGATGTTATTCATCTTTGTCATCCTTTTGTGTTAGAATCATTGTAATGCTTACATTAGTGCCACATAGATATAACACAAATTATTTAGATAAATCTACGTTAACCAACATTGGGGCTTTGGTAATTGAATTTTTGATACCATTAATTTTTTTTTTGCCTTGTTTAGTCCATGCAAAATAGAAATCCTTCTTGATATTTTTTATGATTGGTTTAATAAATGTTTTAAAATTAGTAATAAAATTGACCCCAAATTGGATTTGACCTAGGAAATACTTGACCATGCAAAATAGAAATAATTGACCCCAAATTGGATTTGACCTAGGAAATACTTTAAATATGATTAAGATCAATTTTAAGACCTCCTTTATTGATGAAGAATATGCATTTCTTATATTTTAAAGATATTTTATAATCTCAATATTGTTTGAAAATAACTTCTAGGTTTTCTAAGTGTTTGTTTTTATCTTTGGAGAATATGGTTAAATCATTTAGGTAGAATAGTATGGTTTCATCAATAAAACCTAGAAATACTATGCCCATTGCTCTTTGAAAGACAATCCCTATGTTTGATAGTCCAAAAGGTATTATTTGATTGGTGAATATTCCCCATTTTGGTTATAAATGTTGTTTTGTGTTAGTTTTTCTCCTTTACCCAAATTTAATTATATCATAAGAAACCATTAAGTAATGACATTATTTGTGATCCTACAATATTTTCTCCATGGATGGTAATGAGTAGTGATCTTTGAAGGAAGCCCTATTTTAATTTTTGAAGTTGACACACAAATGAATACCTTTATTTTTTTGTATTTATGGACTAAAATTATAACCAATGTTGAGTACTTAATTGGGAAGATAATCCATTCTTAGATAAACTTGAGCAACTCTTTCTTCATAACATCCTCTATCTTTGGATTGACATATCTTTTTTTTCTTAAAATGGTCTAGTCCCAAGCTCAAGATAAATTGTATATTCAATTAAATTCCTATCATATGCTTTGAGATATTCATATCCCCATGTTATGATATCATTGAACTTTGTACATAATTCTTTAAATTTATTACTTTCTTCTTTTATACACTCTTTTCCCAATAGTAGAATTTTCCCTTTGATAATCTCACTGGTTGGTATGAAGAGGGTTTTAGATTAATCCTTGAATTCTTGTAACTATCATCAAGATTGAAAAAAATTTCTAGGGTGATCATACCTCAAAGTAGATCATTAATTTTTAAATGAATGATGTCACATTTTAATATTGTCTTATTACTTATTTTTCCCTTTTGCATATTAGGTCTTTTAGATCAAGAACTCAATTATTTATTTATTTTTGTTAAAAACTTACCACCAATATGAGTTATATAGAATTATAGTTCTAAACATATATTCTAACTCTTTTGGTTTATTCAAAATATGTATAGTCAAGTCAAACTTGGTAGCTAGCTCATTGGACCTTACACTATATTCTCTTGACACTATTGTGATTGCATATGTATTGGAGTTTTCAAGTAGATACAATACCCAATGTTTATTCTTGGTGACACATATAGATTTTATTTGATTAACCACTAGATTTGAATCACCAAAAATCATCAAGTTCTTGATTTTAATTTTCTCTAGTTTTCATAACACATGTACCTTACACTTAATAATGTTACTAGGATAGTTGAAAAGTAGTTTGTATGTATACCTCATATGTTTACACTACCTCCTATACCCACTCTATTTTTGGTTCTAGCCCCATAAAAATGCATTTTCCATGAACTTTTAGACCATTGAGCCTATTTTCTAATTAGGGCTACATACTTCTTTGGTTATTTGGATTTGAGTTTTTTTGTAGATCTGTTTCCTCAAAAACTTCTTTTATATCATCTTCTTCATGTTCCTATAAGATTTTAATGATCATGCCCCTTTTGAAAATAAGCTCACCATCATCTATTTGTTCATCTATAAATTTAGATAGCTCATTATAATAGATATGTCCATCTTCTTCTATTTTATGGAGAAGATAATTTAAGGTGTATCATTTTTTATCCATATAACTTTTTCATACTTGGGTACTTTCATTTGAGTATAGTCCATAGCTAAGTATGCATCTCCAGATAGTATTATTATCCATTTTTGTGATAATAGTAATCCAAAATAAGGAGGAATATCTATTATAATCACTTCCTATACAACTATAAGATCTAGATGTTTGGCTATAATCATCACTAGGTATTTTAGAACACCAAAAATATTTACTCTTACCTTGACCTTGTGGATTGTCCCCCTAGAAATTTTAATATAGGGAAGACTCATCTCTTCACAAATAAATTTAAGCATGGTAATTAATATTGCTCTTGAATCCACTATCTAATTGAGCAAAAAGTATCCTAAGTTTTCAAGGTATTATAACATGATGGCAGTTTCATTGTCTTTGGTTTTGGAGCATTTAAAATATCCATCACATTCACTTGAATATTTAATGGGTCATCAACCATTAGATTTTGTTGTTGAACTAGGTTTGGTTGAGTTTGTTTTTGAATAGTTGGTTTTTCCTTGGCATGGATTTGCTCTTTCTCCTATAAGGCTTCTTCTAATATCTCTTTTTCCAAACAAAGATAATATTTCTAGCATATTTACTATTGCTAGCACTTTTCATAGTTCATCTACAATATTAAATTTTGATTCAATAGCACTATTTTTTCCATGGAGAGTATTTTTTTAATTGCCTTGTAGTAATAGCCTGAACTTCACTAATAAAAGATGAATATTTTAAATTCTTTTTATCTATATTTTGTAGCTTATCCTATTACTCCTATTTTTTGACTCATCAATAATAGTTTTCTCCACTACAATATTTCTTGCTTTAGAAGTATTTTCTTATTAGGTCTATGTCAATATAACTCCTTGATCATTGTTCTATGTACTAGGTTGAGTTGATGTTACAAGCCCCTTATCTATGAGATGTAGTGGTGGATGCTCTATTTTCAATATGCTTGTATTTGTACCTAACTTAAATTGTCTTTATAGGACTAATTACAATGTTGATGATTGGGGATCCTCCTCTATCACTTTTATTTCACTTTCCATGGAAATTAGCTATTTTTAGTTTATGAACACCATTTATTCCTCAAATAGAAAATCATATCCATATTTAGGTAGAGATGTTGCATTTTCCAATTTTGTAGTTGTGCCACATGTGTTAGCGCATAAGCCATTGGGGTTATAGGTGGTAATTTCCCCACTTGAATAAACACACATTCTATATGGTCACTTATTCAAATACCTCTTAGAAGATGTTATTATTGACATCTCAAACCATTATATCTAAAAGCTAATTGTAAGCATCTTCTACTGGCCTAATGCTTAGAGGCATAGGTTTCTAAATCCTCATAAAATCATATTTTAATGATGAGTATTCTCATTTATATGCCTTTGGATAGCATTTAGTTGAAATAATACATACTATGCATTCCTATGGTTAGCATACCTCTATGAAAAGCACAAAAACTAGGTTCTAATTAGAAATTAAATTGTGTGGTAGGATTTTGTATCACATTTAGCTTTGTGACTTAGTGAAAACACCAATAACTATATAATAACTAGTTTTTCTTGGATCCAATGGATTGACTTTAAAGTTGATAGTTTATTATGATAATCCAATGCAATATTACTATCATTTCCATTAAAGTTTAGAAAGGGTTTCTCTATGGTAGTTGGAATTAGATATTAAACCATCAAATTTAACGACCCTTGGTACATTCAATAGGTGATTTATTTTTGAACGCTTGCCTACATTTGTATCTAATAAAACTAAGGTCCTTCACTATATGGTACTTGTGGATTATTCCACTTGATACTATGGTGTACTATATATGCCTATCGGTAAGGAACATACTAAACCATTTTCTTATTAGGTGCATCCTAAGGAGTTTAAGCAATCATTGATCATTGTTTTAGCATATTTTATTATATGTTTTATGAGATAAACTATTGATTTGATATCAATTACTAATTTGGATATACCTGATATTGATTACGTATATTTTGTTGGTTTTGAGGATTTGAACAACACTACAAAGTTGGCTAATTCAAGTTTTGTAAAATATATTATGGGTTTTGAGGAGGTTGTGCATAGGGATTGGATGATTGATTAAAGATAGTGCTTTGTAACATTAGGGATCTCCACTATGGAAACTTCCAACTCTATGAAATATTTTGACTTTGTTATGGATTTTATAGAACCAACTAATTTTGCATAGTATTTAGATTTTGTTGGATTTGTTTCCCTCATTCTATAGTTTTTTTTGGAAAGCTATGCTACCCATACTTCCCTAATTTTTGTACATATTTTGTACTGGGGATATTTATTTTTTAACTCAATCCAACTTGCTATTAACTAGTGCTCATTTTTTTATTAGACTTATTTGTTAGTTTTGAATGGATTTTTGAGGTAGTATTCTTACTTATTGACTTGTTAAAACTTGCAATTGATAATTTTAGATTTATATTATCATTCATTCTAAATTATAAATACCTACTAAAATTTATTGCGGTTTAACAACATTTAGTTGAGGTTGCAATATGAGTGGTATACTATACAAGGAATTTGTTATTGTGGTTTGGATGAAGGGTTTAGGTGGTCTAGGTTTGAATAGCATGTACAATAGTAGGTACTACATGACTACTAAGTTACCCTATAGAAGTGTAAGGATTAACTTGAACTAAAATATTCCTAGAGGATGGTGATAAGGTCATGTGGAAGAATTTAAATTTTGTATTTGGACAGATTCACCATGAATTATTTTCTCTTTAAAATATTATTTGTTCTTGGATTTTCTTGTGGATATTATAAAATTTGTACCCAAACTATTGTAGTAGTATTTTTATTTTTAATACCCTTTTGTTGATAGCTAATCAACCTAACCAGTTCAATCTCTTTACCCTACTAATAAAATTTTATGTTTGTATACATAAATGACCTTAAATTTCTCAATGTATCAGATCCTAGTAAAGCCAATTGTTATTTACTATTCTTGTAGGTAGAAAACCAAGAAAAAATAATGCTAAAACCTCAAAATTAGGAAAAATCATAAAATTAGTAAGAAACAAGTGAATTGTTGACTTGAGGGCAAATTGTTAGTAGTGCAAACAAACTGCTTATAAGGTAGTTAGAATTTTAAGTTTTGATTAGGTCTTTGATATATATAGTAGAGGAGGCTAATGATATAAAATGGATGAATTGATGTTTTGGATACTTAGAAAAATCCTTGGATAGCTTTTTGGATGGTTAAAATTCTATAAAAAATTGTCTACTACTTATAAACAAGCAAATTACTAAATTACAAACAAATGATCGTTCTCTTAACTTAGTAATTTTCTAATATTCTAGGTAGCTATGGTGCTCTTGGGTTGTCTTACTTAGGCAAATCATTGGTATAATCACTTGTGATATTTTTAGAAAATTTCCTTAGTTTCTTAGAAATGCACTTGTAAAACCTATAAAATTCATAGATAATAGATTCATCATTCTACAATTTTCAACAAGTTATAAGTAGATTTTAAATTGGATGTAAAATTGTGATCTAGGTACAAAATCATCAAATTTGGGTAAAATATACATAGATCTAATTCAAGAGATTGGATTCTATCATATCTAGTTTTTAAACAAAACTTTTTACAAATATAAAAGGATTGAACTAGATTTTTATAGATCTAAAAAATAATTGTGTAGGCTAGGACTAATTTCAAGTAAACATCATGCTTATGGGTCCCATTAGGTATGTTAGGAACTATTAGGAATCATGTTTCAATATTGGTAGAAAAGGGATTAACCCTTTCAACCTTTGTGATGCATTACTAAAGCACATTTATATTCAACCTTTATTTCTTAAATTACTTCTTTATATTGAAGCAAATTCATAAGAGTCTCAAAATTCAAACACAAATTAGTAACATTCATGGTTGTCACCAAAACGTTAGTGTAGGTGATAGTTCTCAAAGCACAATAGGAACACACACATCATCACTAATATATTTTTCTTATACTCGAAGTGAGGCTTACAACTTAGTAATTCTATATAGAAAACCCTTCAATATATCATTGATTTTCATATTCAAATAGTATAATTGATTCTATAGGTATAGAATCTAGTTTTAATTTTTGGATTTAAACACTGCATTAAGTTTTTTCTATGCATATTTGGTGGTAGCATCATGAATGTATGGTTGAATCTTATTAGTTACGATAAAAATCATGATCAAGCAAGATTTTTAACCTACTTTATCAAACTTTATTTGTTCAATTGGGTTTGTGACATGTATTTACATGATATAAAATCTACTCCCCGCATATACTCAAACTCAATATGAATTTTCAACTTTGTCTTCCATGCATGATAAGTATCACCTTTCAACAACTAGGAATTAGGTAATAACATCTTCATAGTATTAACATCCACGTTTAATATTCAAAAAACTAAAAAGTTTAAATTCTAATATATAGGACATGAAAAGATATTTCTAACAAGTATATATATGCCTATACTCACACAAAATAGGTACCCAATTACAAAATATAATAGAGTATTTTCTAGGTAAAATTACATGAGCTTCAAGTCAAATCACCTATAATAGCAAGTCACTCACCCATCAAATAAAGGAATATTCCAATCAATGTTTAAAAGGGTGGAAGGTTCAATGAACTTCCTTTTATTCACTTCATTTATTGATAGACACTAGGGAGTATTTAAGCACTCTAAGTTGTCATCCGCAATGCAGATAGAATTAAAACTATATTTATTTTCAGTAAATAAAGTTCCCTTATAGCTATGCACAAATTTATGATGTCAACCCTTAATCAATGACATTACATAACTCAAATCATCCATTAATCATCGTCAATCGAATGACCTAAGGTTTAAACAAGTATTAGGGTGTGAATCGATCATTGATTGTCCTAATCTAATAGCTCATAATGAAGGAACTAGCACAATTTTAGAGCTTATTTTTTTCTTTCTTGTATGGACACTTTATCCTTTAGTGATTTGTTCTTTCAACATGAATCTAAACAAGACTGAAATGTTTCCTTAGCACTTGGGATGTCATTGTTTTAGAATATAGCAGTGCTCTCATAGTAGATATCTTTATCTCAAAAGAAAGTGAAGCTTATATTATGAATGGTGGGTCCATTTAGATGACTTTTTCAACATCATATTCTATTTTTAAATGGCTCAACATGGTATCATGCATGCATCATATGATAAAAAAATCTTCTTTATTCACCATATCCATTGAGCACCTAACATAGTGCCATCATTCATATTTTCCATTTATTCAAGGGAGATTCAAAATAGTTCAATTTGTGCAACACATTTAATTCAAAATATCATTCTTTGAAGGGATTAATTTTTTTTGATGGCCTTTCCATGTAATTAGATAATAATTGTTACTTCTAGATAATCCTTATATAAACATTTAGATGAATCATATTATTGCTTTTAGATGATAGGTTCACTTCATATGGCATACTAATTTATATGACCTCAACTTTAACTTGATGATAGTGTTATTAGATGGTTCTTGATTAGATGACCCCCCTTTTAAACAAAATTACATGGACCATACTTTATTTTTTATGATATCCACAATTTTATTTGGTGGCTTTATGTATTTAAACTCCACTTTACACATATTTCATGGAAGGTTGACATTGTTTAAGACAACATAGTTAAATAAATTTTGCTTTCTACACCCCACACTATTTTTAGATGGCTTAGTAATCTTCCATTTATGGAAACAAAAGACAACAATTCTCCTCTTGGAACTATTGCACTTAACTTAAGATAGTCTTATATGACCTTTGAATGCACAAATAAGCCCTTTCAAATACAACAACTTCTTCATGCCTCTTGATGATAAAACAACTAACTTTATATCATCATTAATAGTATTTTTAACACACCATTATTAATGTATCCCATTTGTCATACAACAGTTGTAATACCTTCAAATATTTATTGTTTGTAAACAAATCTCTCCAACTAGACAATAAACAACTAGATGATTTTACAAATTGATTTCCATTTGAATGCACCATAAATTAATGTTAATCTTAAAAATAAAATAAAAAACAAGTATACAATAGAATTGACAAGATATTATTCTTCTTCTTCTTCTTGTACGAATAAACGATCATAAAATTCCTTTTTGGATTGACCAAGAAGTCTTTAAATGCCATCTGTAACTCTTGGATTGACCAAGAATTCTTCAAATACCACTTGCAACTCTTGGATTCGCCAAGATGGACATGAACTTTGAAATGTGTCTCCACTCTACAATATTAGTCTCACCTCCATAATGTCAAAGGTC
Source organism: Wollemia nobilis (assembly GCA_028583015.1). Lineage (NCBI taxonomy): Eukaryota > Viridiplantae > Streptophyta > Pinopsida > Araucariales > Araucariaceae > Wollemia > Wollemia nobilis. The sequence goes on from JAQPPZ010001020.1 coordinate 84,648, forward strand.
TAATACTAAATGTTATAAATGTAAATTGAATGTGATGCACTTTGCATTGTTTTTTACCCAATATTTGGTTATCCAACCATACTTTGGCTACCAAAGAATAACATACAACCCTAGCCCCATAGGATTCGAACCTTAGACCTCTATTCAGGGTTTTAAAGTCTCTATTGTTAGGTCACTTAGGTTATACTATACAAGTGAGAAGCAAGAACAAAGAGCTCTTCAATTATAGTTTAATTTTAACTACTCGTAACTGCCACAACTAACAAATGATTAAATTATATTCATAACATAATCTAAAAACATAAAATTATTTATTTATTCATTTTCCTTTTGCATATACCATTTGGGACTACTTCTATAAAAATATGAGAATATATTGAGTAATTACATCAAAATTGAAAGTGGTCACAAAATGTTAGATTAATTGTTTCAAACCTAAAACAATATATATGAGGATTAGCCTTGTCATTGTTTGATAGAATTTATGGCTTGAAAGGAATAATATAACTTTTAAGAACAAATCTTAAAATTATGCCTAAATTTAGAATCATATTATTGCCTCTCTTGTAAAATATTTACAAACACGATGCTCATCATTAGAAGTCTCAACTTAAAAAAAAAAAGTGTTAGCATCTTGGTTAGAAGATTTGAATATATATGGATGAGTCATTTGTAGCAATAATTTTCACACAAAGCATTTGCTATGATATATGGTAAAATAAAAATATTCAAAAGTTGGGTTTATCAAAATTGATATTGATGATACTTCCAAAGGAAATCAAGAAACAACTAGTGGTAGTATTTTTTGAAACAATTAAGGCAAAATTCTCCTCACTTAAAATCACATGGAACTTCAACTAACAATTATACATAGGTTAAGGCACGTCTTAAGGGGATCAACATTATTATTAAAAATAATTGAAATATATTTCAATTGATGGGGACTCACAAATCCTTATGAATGCTATGAATAAAATGGTTGTGGAGATTGAATTAAAAATAATAATAATTGTGAGATCCATCAACTATTATTGGAGGTAATATTTTAGAAATATCATCATATTTATAAAGAAACCAAACCAAATAGTAAATAATTTAGCCAATCATGGTAATGATCTTCATTTTTGGTAAATTTTAAATTTTAGAAGGCAACTAGCCAAATGAGATTTTATCTCTCAATAAAAATGATTTTTATGTGAAAGAATTAATTACAAAATCATTGTCATTCAAATAAAATGAATATTTTTGGCAAAAAGACAAATGAAAAAGATTTATGATAAAAAGTGTAATATTTTTCTAAATTTAATAAGAGTGGCCCCAATAAAAACCACACAACTTTAAAAAAATTATAATATAAAGAAAACATTTTTTATTTTCATAAAAATAAAAATAAAAAAAAAAAATAATTTAATTAAAATAAATTGAAATAATACTAAATAAAAAAAGATTTTCAAAGTTATTAAGATTTTAAGCTTACTTTTACCTTGAAATATTAATTTTTCTATAATCCCTACTCTAAAATTTTCACTATTTTGATCACCCATGAATATTAATACAAATTCAAAACCAAATTCAAATCATTTTCACCTTTAAAGTTTTCAAAAATTAAAATATAATATAAAAATATTTTAAAATAAAAATAAATTTTTAAAATTAATTAAAAATTAAAATTAAAAAAATTAAAATATAAATTTTTAAGTCTAAAAATAAATCTAATTCTCTTCAACAATATTCTACTTAGTTATAAGGAAAAGATTTTAAAATTACCTAAAAACTAAACACTAATGCCTATGACCCATAGCGTTATGTGGTTATTTTAAGTTTACCTTATATTTAATCAATGATGCCCAGGCTCTTGAGATTTGTTAACTTATTAGTTCATTAAGTTCGTTAGGCAACTGTAATTTTTTAGTGAAGGGACTGTTTATTTCAAATTTGTGTTAACTAATTAACTCCTTATAACACCAATAAATATTAAAAAATTATAATTTATTTTTAACCTACAATGCACATTAATACATACATTCACGTTACCAAAAATTTATAATTTTTTTGGTATGAAAAAATAAATTTATATTAATTTAAGATAACAATCTTTACTATAATAAAAAAAAAATTGGTGGATTAACATATCTCATGGGGAATTAAACTAACTTTCAATTGACAAGGGTTAGTAAATAAAGCCACCAACAAAACACAAGTTTACCAATGATGATTATTGATGATCATTACATGAAAGAAAGTATATGACATGTTGTTATGCAAAAACTGCTAGTGATTATAAAAAACTATAATTTTCGTTATATCTATTTTAATTTTTTTTAAAACCTTTAAACAAAATCGTTAATGTTGTTAAAAAATTAAATCAGATTTGACGCCTGACAAATCGGATTGTCGCAATCGCCGCAATGTCAAAAACCCTAATGCAACGCATGTCAGAGGATAAGCCTTATCATTTCCTCCTCCTGGCTATAAAAGGCAATGGTGCCATTCAGTTTGAGAGCAGAGATGCGAGAAGAATCTGGCATAGAAGTTTCGAGTAGCAAACTCGAGTGGCAGAGGAGTCGGAGCAGCAACCTCCCTGAATCTCCTCTGATGTTTATCCTGCAACCTTGCTTGTAGATGTCTCTGTAAAATTATATCTTGCAGTCTGTTTTAATCAATAAAATTTGGTGTTTTTGCAAGTTTTATCTCATCCCTTTTCTCTTGTTCTGTGTTTGAGCTAGATCGGTGCGCTTGTCGCCCGTGCACCCCAAGAGAGGCGCACTTTTCCCGTGTGCCTCAAGTGAGGCGCACTCCTCAATTGCGCCCAACCCAGGTGCACTCTGCCCTTACACCCATACTTGGGCACAATCTTCAAGTACATCTAGTCTAAGGCGCACTTTGCCCTTGCGCCCAAACTTGGGCATAATATTCAAGTACACCCAGTCTAAGGCGCACTCTGCCCTTACACCCAGACTTGGGCGCAATCTTCGAGTGCGCCCAGCACAAGGCGCACTCAAGACTTGCGCCGAGTCATGGGCGCAGTCACCAAGTGCGCCCCATCTCAGGCGCACTCCCCAATTGCGCTCGACCCCTTTTGGTGCATTTAAAATTTGTGCCCGAGTCTTTCAAATTGGTATCAAAGCTAGATCCTACCCATAGAAGATAGAAGCAATGACTTTCGGAAGCAACCTATTGTAGTTCCAAATCTCGTGGTTCAATGGCAAGAACTACGATTACTGGAGCATTCAGATGAGGATCCTGTTTGGGTCGCAGGAGCTTTGGGACCTAGTCCAGAATGGTTATGCAGATCCAGAAGATGCAGCAGCGTTGAGTGCACTCTCCCAGATGGAGTCAAATCTGCTAAAGGAGAACCAAAAGAAGGACCATAAGGCGTTGTTTTACATAATGCAAGCGGTTGAGGAGACAATATTCCTGCAAATTGCAGCAACAATCAAATCGAAGGAGGCCTGGGAAATCTTGGCCAGCTCCTTCCAGGGCATTGACAAGGTGAAGTTGGTGCGGTTGCAGATGCTAAGGAGGGAGTTCGAGAACTTATAGATGAGCAAGTCAGAGTCCATAAGCGACTTCCTCACCCGGACAATGGATGTTATCAACCAGATGCAATTGAATGGTGAGAACGTGGTGAATCAGAGGATTATGGAGAAGATACTAAGGAGCCTACCAACAATGTTCCACTCAATAGTGATAAAAATCGAAGAATCAAGGGATTTGACAATTGTCTCTATAGATGAGCTCATGGGTTCTCTACAAACACATGAGCAGAGGCTGAGCCGCTCAACTTAGTCCTCATTGGAGCAAGTGTTCAAGGCGTAAGTCTCATTTCGAGACAATAGCTGAGGAGATTCCCACCAAGGAGCCTCTAGTTCTCAAGGAGGAAGAGAAAGAGGCAAGCGTGGGAAAAGCCACAAGCAAGGAGGAAGATCAAACTACAATGATGGTGAGACTAGTTGCAACTTCCATCAGCAAGGAGGAAGAGGCAGTGGGAAAAACCAGCAAGGAGGATCTAATCAAAGGAAGGATAAGTCGAAGATTCAATGCTATTACTGCAAAAAGTTTGGTCATTATATCTCAGAGTGTAGGAAGAAGATGACCAAGGATAACCAACAACAAACGCACTACACAGATGAAGCTGAGTGTAGAGATGTTGATGGAAATTTGTTGTTGACTTGTAGTATTGAGGAAGAGAGCCAGAATAATGTCCGGTATCTCGATAGTGGGTGCAACAACCACATGACTGGAAACGGAGAGATGTTCTCACAACTAGATGAAATAGTCTAGTCTGAGGTGAAGATGGGGAACAACAACAAGGTTCCTATGATGGGGAAAGGAAAAATCCTCATCCGCGCCAGGCAAGGTGAAAGGAAGCAAATCACCGATGTCTATTTTGTGCCTTGTTTGAAGCACAATTTGCTAGCATTGGACAACCTGTGCAGAATGGGTACACTATTTAGTTCAAGGATGGAGTTTGCACCATTAGAGACAGAGAGCATGGGCAGATTGCAACTGTGTCCATGATGAAGAACAAAATGTTTTTGATGTAGATTCAGAATGAATCTTTAATGTCTCTTAGTGCAGTTGTGAAGGAGGCTACCTGGCTATGGCATCTCAGATTCGGTCACCTGAGTTTTAATAGCCTGAAATTGCTGCATAAAAAGCATATTGTGAAGGGTTTACCCCTTATTGAGCAACCAAATCAAGTTTGTGAGGGTTGCTTAGTCGGCAAGCAACACAGGGATGCATTCCCTGCAGGATAGTCTTGGAGGGCTTCACAACCATTGGAGTTGGTGCACTCAGATAACAGATATTTTTTGACTTTCATTGATGACTTCAGTCGGAGGACATGGGTATATCCCATCAAGAAAAAGTCAGAGGCCTTTGGCAAATTTAGGGAGTTTAAGGCTCTGGTTGAGAAATAGAGCGGTTACCAGGATAAGACTTTCAGGACAGATGGTGGAGGTGAGTATTTCTCCAATGAATTCTAAAATTTCTGCAAGCAAAATGGAATTCTCAAGCAACTCATTGCCAAATACACACCACAACATAATGGTGTTGCATAGCGAAAAAATAGAACCATTATGGAGATGGCACACATCATGCTGAAGGAAAAGAATCTGCCACATGAGTTTTGGGCAGAAGTTGTAGCTTGTGCAGTTTATCTGCTGAACAGATGTCCCACCAAGAGTGTGAAGGATAAAATTCCTCAGGAAGCTTGGAGCAATCATAAGCCTCGTGTGGCTCATTTGAGAGTTTTCGGGTGCATAGCATATGCACATGTTCCAGATGAGAAAAGGAAGAAGCTGGACGATAAGGCAGAGAAGTGCATCTTCACTGGGTATAGTGAAGAGTTGAAGGCATATAGGTTGTATAATCCTGTGATGAAGAAGTTGATTATCAGCCGAGATGTGAAGTTCCTGGAGGATGAAGCCTAGAACTGGAAATCAAAGACTGGCCAACTTGAACCAACAATCATCGAGTTTGAAGACTTGGAGGAATAAAAAGTGCATCAACCTACAATTTTAAGCAATAACTCTGGAGCTAGCAGCAACATCGCCTCATCATCACAAACACCTTAGCTTGCAAGTAGGATCTCCAACATGAGGACACCCACGAAGACGAGGAGCTTGCAAGACATTTATGAGGTAACCCAACATCAAGCAGATGAAGAACATTCTGACTTTGCTTTATTTTTTGAGTGTGATCCAATTTCATTTGAAGAAGCAATTTAGAATCAGAAATGGGTGAAGGCGATGGATGAGAAAATTGAAGCCATAGAGAAAAACAAGACATGGCAGTTGACGAATCTCCCAACAAGGAAGAAGACCATTGGGGTCAAGTGGGTATATAAAACGAAGTTTAATGCCCAAGGAGAAGTTGATCGGCATAAGGCCAGATTGGTGGCAAAAGGCTACAAGCAGAAGTCAGGATGATCTTGGCATTGGGTTGGAATGTGTACCCGATGGATGTCAAGTCTGCCTTCCTGAATGGAGTGTTGGAAGAAGAGGTCTACATAGACCAACCACCAGGCTATGAGTTAGAAGGACAAGAAGGAAAAGTCCCGAAGTTGAAGAAGACCCTGTATGGGTTGAAGCAAGCACCCAGGGCTTGGTACAGTCGAATTGATGCTTACTTTCAGGAGAATGGGTTCATCAAATGCCCATATGAGCACACCCTATACCTGAAGCAAAACCCAAAAGGAGAAATGATAATCGCCTGCCTGTACGTAGACGATCTGATTTATACTGGCAATAGTAATATGCTGTTTGACCAGTTCAAAACAACCATGAAGAAGCAGTTCAAGATGACGGACTTAGGGCTGATGAAGTATTTTCTTGGTATTAAAGTTGACCAATCAGCAAATGGCATCTTCATTTCTTAGGGTAAGTATGCAAAGGATGTCCTGAAGCGGTTTAAGATGGAGGACAACAAACCTGCCATCACACCTGTTGCCACAGGTCTGAAGTTGAGTAAGATAGATTCCAACATAAATGTTGAACCAACTTTGTTTAAGAGGCTAGTTGGCAGTCTCATGTACTTGACTGCAACTCGACCAGATTTGATGTTCGGAGTGAGCTTGATTAGCAAGTTTATGAAGACTCCGGAGGACACACCCTGGCAAGCAGAGAAAAGAATTTTACGCTATGTCAATGGGACACGAAACCATGAAATTTTCTATGCCATAAGAGACCAACTAGAACTGGTTGGCTACACGGATAGCGATTGGGATGGCAGCACTGATGATCGAAAGAGCACTTCCAACTATGCTTTCCATCTTGGATCGGAAGCAGTTTCATGGTCATCCAAGAAGCAATCGATAGTTGCGTTGTCCACTGCAGAAGCAGAGTATGTTGCTGCCAGGTCAGCCGCATGCCAGGCAGTATGGCTACGATGAATTTTGGGTGAGCTGAATCATCCATCGGAAGGGGCGACAACCATTTTTTGTGATAACAATTCTGCCATAGCACTGTCGAAGGATCCAGTGTTTCATGGTAGGACGAAGCACATCGACATTCGGTATCACTTCATCAGAGAGTTGGTGAAGTTTGACGAAATTCAACTACTGTTTTGCAGGTCCAAGGAGCAGGTCATTGACATTTTCACAAAAACTTTGAAGGAGGAAGACTTCAACAGACTTTGAGAAATGTTGGGCGTCAAAGTATTTGTGAAATCTGGTTTAAAGAAGCGTGTTAGAAAATTAAACCAGATTTGATGCCTGACAGATCGAATCGCTGCAATCAACGCAATGTCAAAAATCCTAATGCGATGCATGTCAAAAAAACCTTAATGCAACGCATGTCAGAGAATAAGCCTTATCCTTTCCTCCTCTCGACTATAAAAGGCAGTGGTGCCATTCAATTTAGCACAATATTCAAATGCGCCAGTCTAAGGTGGACTCTGCTCTTGCGCCCAAACTTGGCACAATCTTCGAGTGCGCCCAACCTTGGACGCAGTAACCAAGTGCGCCCAACACAAGGCGCACTCAGAACTTACGCCCAGCCGTGGGCGCAGTCACCAAGTGCGACCCATCTCGAGCGCACTCCCCAATTGCGACCGACCCCTTTTGGCGCATTTAAAATTTGCGCCAAGTCTTTCAAATGTAAGTTAGTTTTTAAAAAACACAGAAATTGCTGTTTCGATGATTTCTTAATTCTTTGGAGGATGAAATATAGATAAATTTTCATATTGAAATTTTCCTGTAACGTCAAATACCAAGTACAGCATTAAAATCAGGTCACGCAGTTACATAGACATTACCACGTGAAGGAAACGATGGCAAGACGGTCGCGGGGGATCCCGCCAAAATACAAGGATTTTAAAACACGGAGATAGCAAAGGGACGTGGGGGGCAACGATTCCGCAACATTGTTGCATCCTGCATTCACCAACTAAGCCCTCTTCACGTGTCGTTTACTCGTATCGGGATCATTCCATTGCAGAACGGCTGGGCCATCCAAGAAAGTAACTAACTTCTATGTTGGAAAGAGCCAGGGTTATATAAATATTTGGCAACACCCTTCATACAGCACAGAAAAATATTTCTGAAGTGTGTGGAATTCCAATTTCCTTTTCATCAGTCATGGATTTCTGAGATGACCCGTGAGCCTAATTTATGTACAACATCCTGGTCAGAGGGAAGGTTTCACAATTATCATTGTTTAGAACTTAGCCGTTAAGATATTCCCCCCCTCACTATTTTTAACCCTCTATTATGATGCGTTGGTGATCTTGAAAGTCTTGGATTATGGCAGTTACTTTGGCCCTTCTAACACTAAGAGTTTAATTGTGTCACCCTGCAAGAGGGTTTGGCCTAATTAATTGACATTTCAAGATGGACCTAAGTGCAGAGTTGGCCTCACCAATGAGACTACAGGAAGAACTGCGTTCCAGAAATGAGGGTCTCCCTGTATCAGGAAAAGGCATAAAAAAGAAAGGAGGGTGGAAAATTATGCCCTTTATCATAGGTAAAGAAAACCAGCTCCTTTCTTGTTTATGGAATTTTTTTTATTTTTCATTTGTCCTTTTGATAGGGTTACTGAGGTGTTCTAAATTGGCAGGAAACGAGACCTGTGCAAATCTAGCAACAGTCAGCTTATCTGCAAACCTGGTGGTGTTCTTGACCACTCAGTTTAAGATGGATCAGTTAGCAGCTGCAAAACTTACATCCGTGTGGGGCGGAACCAACTATTTAGTGCCCATGGTGGGTGCTTTCATAGCGGATTCATATCTGGGAAGGTTTTGGACTATTGTTCTCGCCTCTATCACATACGTATTGGTAAATAATCTACAATTATCCACCCCTATTAGGCTATTACAATCTATCTATTCAAAATGTGAGGTGATTTATAACTTCTTTGTGAAGAATTAGGGAATTTATCCTACAATTTGGTTGATACAGGCGCTGAGTCTTATGACACTCATATCTTTTCTTCTACCTACATTAAAGGCGTCCGGCATAGAGTTTGCATTATTCTATGTGTTTTTGGCACTGATGCTTGTGGCATCAAGCGGGGGGAAGTCATGTTCAATACCCTTTGGTGCAGACCAATTTGATGCCACGGATGCGGAGGGAAGGAAAAAGCTGCAAAGCTTCTTCAATTGGTATTACTTTGCGGCAACTGTATCTATCATGTTCGGTTTGACCTTTCTTGTTTATCTACAAAACAGGAACTGGAGCTTGGGATTTGGTGTGGCTACTATCTTGATGGGGATCTCCACGGCTTTCTTCCTTCTGGGAACAAATTACTATGTGTATGTTAGTCCAGAGGGGAGTCCCTTCACTGGTTACGTTCAAGTGATTGTTGCATCCATTCGAAAGAGAAATCTCGTATTGCCGTCCGATCCAAAGGAGTTTTATAATATTTCTTCGGACAAGGAACCTGGTTTAACAGACCAATTCAAGTATGTAGTTTCTTTCATTTCCATTTTATTTACATGTTTCTACTTACTGCCTATTTTGATTAAGAGTGAAGTTAGGATAGGATGGCAAGAACTTAAATTCAAATTAAAGGTGTTTTAGACCAAACCTTATAAAAGTAACCAGCTTGATTGCCAAACCTTTGTAGAGCATTACAGTACATGATAAAAGTTCTGAATTTCTCACAAACAACAATTCATCTCTTTTCCTCCAGGTTTCTGAACAAGGCTGCCATAATAAGGACAGAAAACGATTTCGAGGATAACAGCTCAGAGCCTAACCCATGGAGGCTCTGCCCACTTCGGAGAACCGAAGAGCTCAAGTCAGTGATAGCCATACTTCCCATTTGGAGCGGCGGAATCGTGGTGGCCATCACCCTGCTGGGCACGGCGCATACATACATGATATACCAGGCACAATTCATGCACAGAAGAATCGGTCCCAAATTCGAAATTCCCGCAGCCTCCTACAGCGTCTTCATCCTCTTGGCCATAACCCTGTGGCTACCGCTGTACGACAGACTCATCATCCCTTTCTTCCGCAGGCTCACAAAGAGAAGCCAAGGGATCACGCTGTTGGAAAGGATCGGCATGGGGCTAGTTCTCTCAATATTGACCATGGTTGTGGCGGGATTCGTTGAAGTTAAACGCAGGGAGAGCAAGACGCCTATATCCGGGTTTTGGCTGGTGCCTCAGTATGTTCTGGTAGGCCTCACCGAGGCGTTCTACTCTATTGGCATGATTGAGTTCCTTTATGTGCAGTTTCCCAGCAGAATGAGGAGCACTGCAGTTGCGCTCTACTGGTGCGGCCAGGGAATCGGGCTGTTGCTTAGCAGCGTGGTCATCACGCTTGTGCACAACGTCAGCGGTGGCGAAAGCAAGGGCGCTTGGTTGCCGCAGAACATTAATAAGGGTCGCCTTGAGTACTTTTATTGGGTTAACGCATGCCTCTGTCTGCTTAATTTTATATATTTTCTTGTTTGCACAAGGTTGTTCAAACATCTAATACGTAACCTCTCCGAGGAAAATCTGAACCAGGAGGGAGGATTTGCGTTGTGAAGAAGTGTTTGACATATTGACTTTCAATATATTTGCAAAAACGATATTATGGGGATGCCATCACACATTTTATTTTTTATTTAGCCATTGTTAAGATATTATATAGAAATTAAGTTTATAAAAAGGTCGTTGATAGAAACAACAAAAATAAACTTAATTTTTTTTTACCTTTAATACATGGAGAACCCCAAAATGGAGTCTAATTAGGATTTAAATAGAAACAATGAGATAAGGACGATTATTTAGAGAAAAAAAAAAACAAAATAAAGAACCATAAAAGTTATTATTGATAATTTAATTTTTAGATAGGTATTGAGAAGGAGGTAAGGGTTTAGTGATGCATATGGTGGTATGGTTATTGAGGATGAGAGGATTAAGTAGTTTGGTGAGCAAATCCAGTGTTTAGTTAATTTGGATAACCATTGTAGAAATATGGTTTAGGAGCTAATTTGGACAGTCATTGTAGAAATATGGTTTAGGAGACTTGGCTCCAATGTAGATCTTCTTTTACTGTTGTAAATAGGTGGACAACCATTGTAAAAATATGGTCTAAGAGATTTGGTTCCAATGCAATTTTTTTTTTTTCTATTATAAACATGTGTTCTCGGTTAAGGTTGGGAGAAGTCTCATCCCAACTTGTAAATGATCTTGTTTTAATATAAGTTTTAAAAAAATATAGCTTAAGGTTTATTGTTAAATTTTTAGGATGAACCAATTTTTTTATTGGTTATATGTAATTGAAGTAAACTTTAGTTTTTTTTAAACTAATAATTATATAGAAGTATTACAATTTAATTATTATGTCTTCTCTTCTGTAAGTAATAATGTTAATGCAAATGAAGCATGAAAGGAATGATAACAATTTGTATTAATGAAAAATATGTGCAAGCCTTGATGCTTAAATGCGTTAACAAGTTATTTTTTTAATTTTTGAAAAACATTTATAGTAAAAAGTGTAGAGCATAAGATTGCTACATATTGTAAATTCTAAATTAAGTAAATCATATATGCTACATGTTCTATACTTATCATTGTTAAATGCATTACAAGCTAAATTAAGCCACACCATTTTGAATCAACTTTAGTATTTTTCTCAAGTCCTTTCTTTGCTTCATCTAATCTCTAAAGAAAACTTGTTCTACTTGAAATATGTTGTTAAGGGCCCAATTGGCCAACTAGTCAGTTGGCTTGTTGGTCAAACATTTTACATGGTGAAAGTTAACCAATGAAAGTAAGCCAACCACCTCCCATGCTTCATTGATTTTTATGGCCAACACCCAGTCCTAAATTTTCCTTTTCTTGAGAGCATTAAGGATAATTTGTAAGTCTCCTTCTCCACAAAATGCATGGGGATACATATAGAAAAAGCCTAAGACAACCCTCATAATATTTGTTGCTTTAACAAGGTTGTTGGTGTTTTGACCAATGTAGCTAGCTCCAAGGGCAATGGAAGAGCCATGATTTTTCTACAAGATCCAACTATAAGTTGTTGGATCAGGGTTATCCCTATTGGCACCATCAAAATTAAGCTTCCAATAGCCTTGAATAAGATTGGTCCACGAGAGATCCATAGTTTTCTCTTTAACATGTTTATTTATTTTGAAGCCTAACTGATGTTTTTCTACAATAGTTCTAATGGCCTCCTAAGAGTTTAAAATTCTCATCTCCTGTGTTGATGGTTTAACGTGGGAATAGTGCACTTCACATAGTCTTGTAAGATTAGCCTTAAACCTACTATAGACTCCCTCTTTATTAGATATGATTTTCCTAAAGATCCTTGAATTCCTTTCCATTTATATGCACTAGGAAAGCATGGATGGGATCATGTTTCATAGCAACATAAGAGACTTACCCTTAAAGGTTTTTTTGTTTCATTTAGTCAACAGTAACTCAAAAGACACAAACATAATATAAGAGATTTTGAATTTCTCCATTAATTTCTTCCATAACTTATATGAAAAGGGACAGTGGAGGAGAAGATGAGGACTAGTTTTATCTGTATTATCACACTAATACATTTAAATATTTCAAGTCAAATCCTTTTATTAATTTTCTAATCAGATAGAAATTTGTCATATACAACCAACCAAAAACAGATTTTTGTAAATAATGTAAGAGACAAGATATAAATTTGTTATGTACGACCAACCAAATATATATTTTTCAACAATGTAAGAGATGGGTTTATATAAAAATTTGGCCACAACATTTAAGGTATATTTTCAAGGGAATAAATAAGCCTCACATGCAAAGAATTTCAATTTCTATGTATTTTATAAGGTGCGAAAGTCTTAGCGAGTGGGTAAGGCTCCAAGTTTTCAAGGTGTAATTTGACTTACCTAGCATACCTAATTTATGTACAACATACCTTGTTAGTGATAGTAAAATGTTTGACAATATATATTGTTCAAAGCTTAGCCATCGAGGAAAATTTTCTTTCACAATATGTTTTGTTGTGATCCTAGTAACCTGTGATTATACTGATAATCTGGGCCTTGCTAATATTAAAAAAACTTTTTGTGTCACCTCTAGAAAGAATTTTGGTCTATTATATTGATAGTCCAGAATATATCTAAGCATGCAAGTGGACTCACCATTCAGATGCAAGAAGAATTTCATTTGAGAAGTGAGGAATTGCTTGGAAAGAATAAATTTAAGAGGGAAGGATGGAAAATTAAGCCTTTTATTATAGATAGATCAGATCCTATATTTCATGTGGATGGTTGGGTTTGTTGTTTATAATTTTTTTCTTGTTTTTGAATTGAAGAGATTGTTACCGTGGTACCATAATTTGGCAGATAATAAGAGCTATGCAAATCTAGTGATAATAAGCCTATCTGCAAACCTAGTGGTGTTCTTGACCGCTCAGTTTCACATGGATAAGGTAGCAACTACAAAATTTACTACTACATGAGGTAGGCTTAACTTGATCAACTTCTTAGTCACATTTAAGGGGTGTGTTCATTGGTTTGCAACTTTTCATTCTAAACTTGTTAAGTAAATCAATTGCATTATTTTCTTATGAGATAAAGATGCAATTATTCAACTATATTACTTTTAAGCCAAGGAAGTAATGCATCAAACCCCACTTTGTCATTTCGAATTCATTCTTCATAGTATTTTTGAATTCTTCTATTAACACTTTCCTAGTATCGACGTAAATCAAATCATCAATATATAGGTAGATAATAAGTACATCATACGTACCTCTATAATTAATATATAGTTTGGGTTCACTTTCACTCCTGTTGAAACTTTTTTTTCTAAAAATACCCATCTATTTTTGCTATATCAGGCTCTTGGTGCTTGCTTGAGCCCATAAGGAGCTTTTTTTAACCTGTAAACCTTTTGTTCTTGTCCTACAACTTTATAATCTAATAGTTATTCTATAAACACTTCTAGTTGTTGTGATAAGCCTTTAGCTACTAATATTACTTCATGTATTTCAATGGATCCATCAAATTTACATTTTATTTTGTAGATCCACTTTAGTCCAATCACATCCTTTTCTTGTGGAAGATATACTAACTACCACATTCCATTCCTTTATATGGTAGCAGTCTCATCATTCATGAATTTAAACCAGACTTCATGCTTTACTGCATCTTCAAAATATCTTGGTTGTACTTGAATATGAGACAATAAAGCAAAATTTACAATTGAATTAAGATTAGTATTTCCTTCATATATTTCTTTGAGAGTTTTTACCTTCGTTGGAGGAGGACTTCAAATTGAAGGAGGACTAGATAAAAGAGATATTAAACTTGATGAAAGAGTGGGAGTATAACTTGAGTTGCTACTTGAGTTGGTAGAATAAGGTGAAGCATCTTGTTCTATATCCATAATTACTAGTTTTTTTGTTGCATGTTTATGTTCCATTGCAATGTTTCATTTTCAGCATAAAATATATTATGACTAACTATCAAGTTCTCTATCACTAGATTATAGAGCCTGTAATACTTCGTCTTCTCACTGTAGCCAATAATAATGCATTTTCACTTTTATCATAATGTTCTTGTATTTTCTCTTTGGATATATGAGTATAAGCAATTCAACCAAATACCTTAAGATGAGCCTCACCAGTCTTTCTTCCATTCCATACCTCATAAGAACACACATTTTTACACTTTTTGTTGGACATCTATTAATTAAGTAAACATATGTGGCTACTGCTTTAACCTAAAAAGTATTTGAAAGATCCTTGGCCTTGAGCATGCTTCTTGCCATCTCTACAATTGTACGATTATTATGTTCAACTACCCCATTTTGCTGAGTATAGATTACAATCAATTGCCTTTGAATATCATACTTGCAAAAATATCAAAATTTATTAGATGTAAATTCTTCCCCTCTATTTTTACATAGATTATTTAAGAGACAACTTGTTTGTTTTTCTACATTAGCTTTAAATTGTAGAAAGATAGAAAAAGCTTTTAACTTTTCTTTGATGAAATATACCCAAGTTCTTCTACAGTAGTGATAAAAAATAATAATAAAATACTTGATTTTGTTAAGTGATAAGGTCTAAATTGAACCACATATATCAACATACACTAATTCAAGTGGTGCCTTTACCCATCGTGCTCTTTCTACTAGAAAATAATATCAATGTTGCTTACCAAAAATACAACCTTCACAAACTTGATCATCTCATTCAATAAATGGTAATCCTTTCACCATCTACTATTGATATAGCAATTTTACCCCTAAAAAATTTAGATGTCCATACCTCATGTGCCATAACCAAGATTCATCATTTAAGATAACTTTTAGAGCTTTATGTTCTCCATATGCAAGTTTAAGAGGGAAAATTCTATTTTATAGCATACTAGATTTTGCTATAATTTGATTGCTCCTATTTTTGTCATAGATAACACATTCATTGTTTAAAAAAATAGTAGAATATCCTTCTTCAATAAGTTGTGATAGATATATGTTTGATTAAATTCATTATTATGTTGAAATAATGGTTATTATAAAAGACTAGATGGTTAGTATAATGATCAATGATAAAATATTTCTAATGCAAAAGGGTAGAGGTTTGATTTTAAATTCATTGTTATGTTGAATAATGATCATTGTAAATTAGACATTCTACTTAGATTAATGAAAAATATTTAATAAGTGTTGGTATAGTAATCCTTGTTTAATTATTATTATGTTAGGATAATGATTAAAGTAGAGAATGGATGTTTTAGAAAATTGATCTTGGTTATTATTCATTTTATGTTGGATTAATGTTTAGTTTTTGAGTTAATAGTCATTATGCTAGATGGGATTTTGAATAAAGTATTATTAGAAATGTGGATAATGTTAGATTAAAGAAGTATGGATGTATGTCTATTTAGAAAAAATCATTATTGTGTTAGAATAATGATGATATAGTGGTCTCTTGAGACTCATGTGGGTAAAGGGGGTCATTATAGAGAGAAGTATGAGATTCTCTTATGGTGTTTTTTAGTGGATGCTTGTATTATGCTTAAGAATTGGGTTTTAGAAAAATAATAGTGGACCCCTGAGACTTGAGTAGGTAAAGGGGCCCACTATAGAGAGAAGTATGGGATTCTCTTATTGTTGCTTATTTTTCCAAAGTTTGACTACATAGTTACTTGCATCACATATAGAGCATATAAATCTACATGGCTTAAAAGAGATATCTTGATCCCTTAATGTCCCTCAAGTTTTTTGGGAGATCCTTGTCATGAAGATAATAATTAAGGGAATATGGTGTAGGAAGCATTTAGGTATAATGGCCCTGATGTATCTTGGATTGGAAAGTTATGTAAACAAGATTTGGCTTTGTGTTTCTTGATAACTATCCAAGTGACTTATCTCTAAAGGAGAGAAATATGTTAAGTTTTGTAATGTAGCTTGGTTAAGGAATAAGCAAGAAATATGTTGATTTGAGAATCTTATCTTGTAAAATATTTTCTTTTGAAATAGCATAAATGGTATCTTATGATTTATTTAATGATGTGTATATCTTTGGCATCACAAAATAAATGTTTATGTTTCTTGAAGAAGAATTCCTTAATTAGGTTTGCTTAACATGTTATAGATGATGATAAAAGAAGTGTTGATTTGATTATAGTAGTAATGCATGATATATTTGAGATGCAATTTATATAATGCTAGTTTAGACATGTTGTCTCTATTTGATGCTTATTTATTTAGAGAGAGTTGTTCACTTTTTCTTTTATGTTATTAGGTGGAGAAGAGTTTTTGTATTGATCTAGAACTATCCTTTATGACCCAAGTCAAGCCGAGGAACCCTAAATCCTCAAAGGAGTTGCATTGATGCAATAACTAGATCATTGTAAAATGATACACCTTGAACGTCGAGGATCGAATATTCCTTAATTAGGAAATGTTGAAAATAATAAATCACAAGTTAGCAATGGTGGTCCCTTGAATGTGTAGGTTCAGGTGATCATGTTAATTTCCAATGGAGTGGTAATGACCTTAGTTATCCCATGGAGGTATGGTAACTAAGCATCAAGGCTTTACACCATATTAACCTATCTAGATGGACTTAAGATAAGGTTAGGGAATAGGCATTCCCATTTAAGTGTTATGGGCCTTGAAGGATATTCCCTATGCTATGTTCATATGGTCCTATGTTGAGGAGGATATAAGAATGGTGGGGGGACCACTTTTTGCATCCTTCTAAATGAGTAGGTTTAGTAAGGTGAACCTCAAAAAACATGGGAGTTGGACACTCCTGTCCACTTAGTGTCATTTGTAGTGACTTCGAACTCAAATGTGGTGAAGCCTAAATGCTGAAAAAGATAAATGCTAGGTCTTATTTTTTGAACCTTTGCTTTTGATCATTACCTTAAAAAACATTGTGTTAGAAGTTTTGGGTTGTTACAAAGCCCGAGAATGGTACATAATGCTCCCACTCTGATTGATCACTTGTTGGGACCAAATTGATAGTAATTTTGTGGAAATATTCAAAACAAATGTGTATGGAATACTACTCTTTGAACAACTATTAATAGTGAAAGGATCCCCTATGGAATTAATAGAAGACTTCAACTTAAGATTTAATAAAGCATGGCATAGAATACCTAAAAAGTTGTGCCTCCACCAAGTTTTATAAAAACATTCTATCTTAGAAAATTGAATTCTAAAATATCTATGCTGATAAAAGCTAGAGGAGGATATTCTATACCAAACATATACACAATGACTTGTTGGAGAAAATTCTTGCATCCCTCAAAGATTGTTGCGCTACAAGATTTCCTAAATCTAATCAATACTATGGACTCTGGTGGATCCACCTCTTTAAAATAGAAAAGAGTTATCACAATGACTTTAGATAGATTGAGTATAAGAAGAAAACCTTGGAGGTAAGCCTCTAATATAACATACATGCTCATGCTAAACCAAATTACAATAAAATTTAAAATACAAAATATTATGATCAAGATTTACAAAAACCTCTAATTATACCCTAGCAGTAGATCAATGCCTTATCCATTGGAAAAATGTAGCAAAGATTTAAAAATTTAATTAAAAATAGAGAAAGAAAAAGATATAACTGGGTCAATTATGTTAAAATTAAACATGACATTGATACTAATGAAGAGAGATAAACATAACAAGGAGCAAAAAAATAAAGATGCAAACACAAAACCATTTTTAGAACAAGATAATAACAAGGGAGCCCCCCTTGGGGTATGTCTTGACATTCTAATTTTTTTCCATTGACAATCTTAAATAAATACTACATTGCATCTTCTACAAGACAAACCCTAGCATTTGTCATTGCCAACTCACATGTGCATGCAAGGTGACACCTCATCCTTACATACATATTGACACCTCATCCTTGGATTTTGATCCATATTATAAATTGTGATTACATAGGCATTTAATGCCAAAATTCCCCCATTAATGAAATATTTTTAATTTTTTAGTACAAATAATGATTTTTGATACAACCCTTCAGGGGAACAAGCTAAAACTAGTCCTTCTGAAGATAAGTAGCCTTAACCCGATTACTACCAGCCTCTAGGCCTATAACTTCCATAAGCTATATCTAGTCGTTTCAAGACCTAGGCACCCTACAAGGTGCCTCCATACTTCTAAACACATTATATTCACTTGTTACACTTAGCAATATACCAACAAGGTAACAAAAAATTCTAAAAAACCACTTTTAAAACATTACAAATATAGAGCTAACTTTGAAAACATTACACTAGGCAACCACCACTAGCATCCACACTAGTCTCTTTTGGGCACAACTACACCAATTATAGTAGCATGAATAGACCTAAAAGCTACAAAATTTATAGTATCCAATAATCCAACCACACCAGTTATAGTAAATACTTACCCAAAACTTGTGGTACAACCAATAAACCATCTCAAACATTTTTTAGTAACTTTGTAAAACACACTTAGATATGCAACAATCCATAAACCCTTTCGTATTTTTATTAGATATAAAACTATTGAATCTCTCTAGATCTATCACTATTAAATCTTACTATATCATAGTTTTTGAAGCTCACTAGGTCTATCACTTTTGAAGCTCACCAGGTCTACCACTATCAAATATCACTAGGTTTGCCATTGTCTAAGCTCACCAAATTTATCACTACCAAAGCTCACTAGATCTACCACTATTGAAGCTCACCAGATATACCATTATCAAAGCTCACTAGGTCTACCATTTTTAAAGCTCACTAGGTCTATCATTGTCAAATCTCACTAGGTATACCACTATCAAATCTCACTAGGTTTACCATTGTCTAAGCTCATAAAATTTATCACTATTAAAGCTCACTAGATTTAACACTATTGAAGCTCACCAGATCTGCCATTGTAAAATATCACTAGGTCTACCATTGTTAAAGCTCACCAAGTCTACCACTATTGAATCTCACCAAGTATATCATTGCCAAAGTTCAATAGATTTGCCACTATCAAAACTCATTAGATCTAGCATTGCCAAAACTCACCAGATCTATCACTTTCGAAGCTCACCAATATTTGAATATTAATCCCTAGCATGAAAAATACTTAATACTACATGTAATAACGAAAGAAATAACCATAGTATCTCTTCATACAATACCATAAACTACCCATGTTCAAGACCATAGGCTCTGATAGTAAATGTTGAGTTGTCGTTACACCAAAACCTTGAGGTAATAGTGTTTGAAAAAATATTTGTATTTGAAAATATCATAGGGTGGTTAGTACCAAAGCCTAGAGTGGCAGTTAGTCCACTAATTCAAATCCTTAAGGTGTGGTTGTTATTCCAACACCTCCTCTTTGATGTGAATAAGGGGAATTTGACTTTGGGGTGATACCAAATGTTAAAACTGAATATGACAATTATACCAATGAAGAGAGCTAAACATAACAAGGAGAAAAAAATAAATATGCAAACACAAAATAATTTTTAGCATAAGAGAATAATAAGGAAAACCCCCCCTTAGAGGATGTCCAGATATTCAAATTGTTTTCCATTACCAATCTCAAATAGATACTACATTTCATCTTCTACAAGGTAAACCCCAACATCTATCACTACCAAATCACATGTGCATGCAAGGTGACACCTCATCCTTACATACACATTGACACCTCATCCCTAGACTTTGACCCATATTACAAATGTGTCATTACATAGGCATTTAATACCAAAAAATTACATTCATTCAAATAATGTAACATGTAAATGTGATACACACACATAATTGAACACTAATTTGCACAAAGGAAAATATTTGTATTTATATTGAAAGATGTTTAAAATTTGAGAAGGATTTTTGTATGTCACATGGGTAACCCAAATCTCATAAAACATATACAAAGAGTTTTCTATGTTCAAATAATGTAACAAAGAACCTCCACTCTTTGTTCTAAAAGTAGTAACAAAGAGCCTCATAGATTCCAAACCAACCACTAAAAATAATATTAGTTAACTGGATATTTCCTTAGCAAGACTTGCACAATTATGGGGAAGAATAAGATATAGCTAAAGGGAAAAGACACAGGGAAAATACAACTGACGAGGATAATGGCACTCAACTACACCTTTCAAAAAATTTGGCTATGCAAAAATTGATGATCTCTTCAATCATTGTAGATGCTATTTATAATTTGAATCTATCCCATTCTATTGTAACTGTTCCATATGATCCCTCCATATAGTTGCATATGCAACATTGATCTTGTTTATAGTTTAGGTTGAATTACATATATCTTGAACTATATTTTCTAGAATTGTACAATTGGGTATTTTTGATCATCAAATTTTCTAGTAGGCTACAATTGTACTAACTTTGGACCTTAGATCTTATCCCTCTACTACTATATATTTTTCTATGGTGGATCACTAGCTCAGTTTCTAGTTTTGTGCTACTTCAGTAGCTTCATAGTCTTTAATAGATTTTGTAATGGTCATTTTCTTATTTTCTTATTGACTATTTACACAAAAGTGTGACTTGAATATTTTCTTAAATCTCATATTTGAAATTTTGATCCATGTTTGTAGATTTCCTGATCATTTGTGAACTCCAAGATATTAATCTCAACCTTTAAATTCTCAAAACATAAAACTATTGATTTTAATGTCTACCTACACCTTTACGTACTTTGTCAATCTGTGTTTCATATTTGAACATTGGAAATGAATATGAAATTAATTAGCCATATGTCTCTCAATCATTGTTGTTGAAGATATTCTGAGTCATCCACCAACTATAACCATGCATTATTATATTTGCTTAAAACCCTATCATCCATTATAATTTTAAACTTTATCTTATCCATTGGTTTTTTTTTATTTTTTTGTTGTGTGATCTAGCCATCAATATTGTCCTACATGGAGCATTGTGGCCCATTAGATTTGACCAATCATAGCCATCAATTTGAATCTTGCGAAGAAATATGTACCATTCACTTTATTCTTTGACTTGGTTAAATTTTTTTTTCTTTCTATCATGTGATCGAGGCCATAGATTTTCTGCGAACAAATCTAGACCACTCGCTTTCCTTCCTTAAAAATTTAGATAATCATAGTCAAAGAAGTTTATCTTCATCCATCTTGAAATATGGTCTGTCAATCTAGCTTGAATGATCACATATAATTCATTTAATGTTCATCCTTCTTTAGACTTGATGTATTTGGGCCATTCATTTGAATCCTGAGGAGTAATGCATACCGCCCATTTCCAAGGAGTTGTTTTATCTTTATTCATCAGTGAATGTGCATTTTTCATCTTTGACCTTGGAGCCATGCATGCTATTTATTTAGTTAGGCTACACAACAAGGTATTTTCTAGGGGATAGGATAAATTTTTTCTTATATTGTCACATCCCAAAATTCTCATCCTTTTTTTTTTACTAAGGGTTGATCTTAATCCTTTATAAAGGAACCATCCTAGGTTTCTATCAACATGGTTTAGTAGTTCTTAGTTACAATGTATACTCATCCTCTGTTGATTTTCCACTTTAACCTTATTCGAGGCACACACATCCTTACATATTACATATGTTTAGCTATGTGCACTAGGTGTAAATATTTAATTGACAAGCTATCATTCTCATAAATATTCGATGAGCTAGATTTTCCTCCTTCATTTTGTCGAAGGGGTACACTATCCAACACACACCATATAAGTCCATCTATGTAGGTGATACGAGTTAATGGGAATTGATGATCCTTCTCATCTCCACGATGAGCTAGTCATTTTATTCATATGCCTCTTCTCAAGACTTACCTTGTGGAATCAATATTTAGGTAACCAAGTTATTCATTTAAAATCCAATAAGTTTCATTACACACAAACTTGTTTTTTGTATCATTAAGGAGATAATATTTTCTCATTCACTTGAGTCTTTTTTAGCTACAACCACCAAGATTCTTTATGATGCATTTGAGTAAGATTCATAGAACATTTCATTTCCATTGCATACTACGAGTTACCAAGCATGGTTTAATCTATTCCATGGGGTTATTGACTAGAAATTATTATTAACTTACCAAAGTAGGAGCCCTAAAGGATTTCCCATATAATTGAAGTATATAAAAGTTTCATCAGCATTATTCAATCTTGACTTCTTTCTAAATTCAAGATATAACCAATCCTCATGTGAGCAAGTCGTAACATGTAGATTTTATAAACATCCCATGGGTTTTTCAAGTTAGAGTCTTAATGCACAACTAAATAAATAATGAATTCATATGAATTGATTATTTTTTAGAGAACCATAATAAATTCCAATAGTATTAAGCAAGAAAACACCATTTACAAAGAGTCACACAACAACTCATTTATCCTAGGAAACCCCTAAGGGAAAAACCCATCCTTGAAACTGTTCCTTATCTTATTCTAGTATAAATTAGTTTATTACATCCATAAAGACTTAAACCAACTCAAAATTTTTCAAAAGATTCCTTGGGTTTACATTATGAAAATTTCCTTTAATTTTTGAGTAACAATCAGTCCACGATTTGGAACAAAGGCAGCCCATAACATGTTCTTCCCTCTAAGGAATCTCCATATAAATATGGTATTACAATATGCTTCCTTTTTTTTGTAGAAATAATATGGTTCTACACTTTGTCCAGGCAACACATAACCCTATTCTATCTTCATAAGAATTCATACTTCCTATGGTATAACATTGTGTACTTGTCCTTTTGTTCATAATAAAATATGTTTTTAAATATAAAATTCATCTCCACATAATGTACTTCATTGAAACATATTTGTAATAAACAAATTTCTTTTAAACAAATTTCCATTAAACATAGAATTCATCTATTTCACATTTCAATTAAATAGCTCTCAATAATTTCTTTCTAATAGTTCTATACTCAAAAAAATTCCTTTTCATTAAAAGAGCAAGAGATAGCTTAAATAAAACCCATACATTTATTAGTAATCGGAGACTTCATGCCTCCCAATTTATACCACTCAAGAATATCTTAATCCAACAATGCTTCCAATTTTTTTTGAGCAAGCTAAATTTTCACCATTATATAGTCCAAACAAAACTATTTACCAATCACACCATTGGAAATTTAAACACATGCCAGTTGCATTCTCTTAGGAAGATATTTTGTAAAATGAGCACATTCCTATTTATTTAAATAAAATTTTATGGGTGACTAACCATTTTTACAACTAAATACAATATTCATCTCACCCAGAACAAGAGGAGACATAAGAAAATACATTCAACAAACTCCCTTTTTGCTTTCTCATTTTAACATAGCACTGGAATATATACTATCTCAAACGTAGACTCCTTATGTTCAAGGATTTGTTAAGCAATATTTTCTCCTCATTAACACAAAGTATTTCTAATGTAACAACTAACACAACTTGAATTTATTTAATAAGAAGATAGTAGAAACACATCCATACTCTTCCCAATTCCATTAGATGACATTGCTAGATTTGGTTAATGGCTATGCAGTACAAGGTAAATTCTAACACTCCTCATGCCTCCCATTCTATTCCACAAGTCTTATGGACATCTAAAAATTTTGGCCACACTAACATTAAATGAAATAATTTCATGTTTAAGCTTGAGACCAACACGATGGCTTTCGGTTAACCACTGTCAAAGGTTTCTCTAACAAAGAACTATTCTCTGCTCACTATCTCCTAGAACAAGGTGAAGAATAAGTAAATAAACTAGAATAGATAACTTTTTATGGCATCCATTCTCTAAAACAATGATGAATTCATTAAAGTTATCAATTCAACCACCATGTCCAAATTATACAAGCAAAGAGTAGTCTTAAAGTTCGATAAATATACACTAGGAGTGCAACCCACCTAGTATCTCAGTAGTTCTTACATATCTACACCAGTGAAGCTAGCAATAATGCTAATACAATTCTACTAGTAGTTATAGAAGGAAAATATTTATGAAAGACAAACATGCACGTCCTCTACAATAAAATTCTACTGTATTAAAACTACTATTCACCTTCTTACTACGATTCCAAAAAATCATAAAGATATATGAGTAGTACAATGCATTCCTAAATCAAAGGTTACCATAACTATACACCGAATATAAGCTCCTAAAATAAACTAAAATCTTTACCATTAAATTTTTTACCCAGATCATAATATTAGTTTTCTAAAGTCTACCTGGCACTCACGTATTTATATCTGGTAAGATCTTTCAACTGCTAAATACTCGATTTACTGGTTCACTAGTTGATCTTTTTTTTCTTTCACCAGAATCCACACCACACCCTCTACAATATACTGAGGAGTAACTCCCCCTATCTCATCCAAAACTACTCAATAATGATGGGGGTGTGCGACATATTCCTCCACTACGCAAATTTGTTTCTTCCTTCATCCATTAAGGATCCAGAACCAAAACAAGGAACACATTTATTATTACATTAACAAATCTATAGTTATACACATATTTGCAAGTTTAAGTTCTCACCTGAAAGTGCTCAAAATATTTGTATTCGATTGTCATATCAACAACAAGTTTCCTCATAAAATGGAGTAGTTTTTCAATCGACTAAACCAAATCAATAAACCCTTACCAAAAAAAATTTCCTTAAATAACACAAATAGACATATATGTACTTCCTTGATAATTAAAAGCAAACAATATTTCTTTCACATAGAAACATCTATGAAAAATCTTACTCCTTAACAAGCACAAGTATGAATGATTATAATATTTTTCTATATATCATAGCAACAACTCCAATTAGAAGATAAATTTCCTTATTCAAACTTCATCTACTCTCAAGAAGACCCGAACCTGAAAAGAAAGTGCAACTCCATTAGTAAAATCATATTCATTCCTTTGATATAATTTTTTTGTAGGGAATACACATGCAATAGTTAATCATTCCATTGATAAAAATACATCATATTTTCATAAAATATACGTATATTGCATAAGCTAATCATAAAATAATCAGTCATTCCATCGACAAGATGACATAGTCAATCATGAATCCATCCATAAAAAGTCTACCAAGGGAGGGTCATGATATCATACCCTCTTAGGCTTAACATATTCCTCTATGTTTCATCATAGTTCAAACATAAATCAACAATTACATAGCATTTTCAAATAGGAATGGAAAATGTTTCTGCATATCTACCAATTTCTCCCAAGTAGTATTTCTCTCAGAGTAGCGGTCCCATTAGATCTTACATTGCTCTAGAGTCCCTTTTCTCATTTATTTAAATCATAACTCAAAGATATTTACTAGAAACACCTCTATAGCCTTTGGGTTCACAATATGCAAATTAGAAAAGTACCAAACATGATCAAGGTTAGCAATGTATTTCCTGAGAAAGGATATATAAAAGGTGTCGTGGATTTTTAACAAAATGGGTGGTAGGGTGAGTCAATATGCTACAAGATTAATATTCTCTTTAATTTTGAAGGGTCCAAAAAAATAAGGTCTAGGTTTGTGGACTTAATAGCACTCTTTCTTGGTCTCACCCTCAAAAAAACCCTATCACCCACTACAAATTCTCTTGGCAACCTTTTAATATTGGAATAACTTTTTTATCAATCAAAGGCTTCCTTAAGACTTTCCATGATTATCCTTAATTGATTCTAAATATTGCTGACCATATCTAGCCCCAACACAACCCGATCCTTTGGATTATCCCATGACAAAGGTGTCCTACACTTTATTCCATATAATACTTCAAAAGGAGCAATGCCCAAGGTTGAATGGTGATAATTATTGTATGCCAATTCCACCTTGTGAAGATAGTCTTCCCACCTTGTCTTCTAATCCATACAATAAATACAAAGCATATCCTCTAACACCTAGTTCATTCTTTTAGTTTACCCATCAATTTTTGGATGATATGCAGAACTGATGTTTAGCCTAGTACCAAAGGAAGGATGTAAAGCTTACCAAAACTCAAATGTTAACCTCGAGTCTTTATCTGAAATAATCACTTCCAAAAAACCATGAAGCCTGAATATTTTCTTAGCAAATATGTTAGCCATAACTACGACATCATCCTTAGTATTTTCAGGTATAAAAAGTGCAACCTTGGTCAGTCTGATGATCACAACTAGGATTGCATAATATGGGAGCCTAGTATTTGGAAAACCTACAATAAATTCTATTGAAATTACCTACCATTTCTATGTAGGTACATCATGAGGATACAATAGTTCTACCTTTTGCATAAGAAAATATTAATCTCACACAAAACAAGAGGTGATATAAGAAAATATATTCGACAAACTACATTTTTGCTTTCTTCTTTTACCACAGTGTTGGAATATATTCTATCTCAAATGTAGGCTCCTTATGTTCAAGGATTTCTTAAGCAATATTTTCACCTCAATAACATAAAATATTTCTAATGTTATAACTAACATATCTTGAATTTCTTCAATAGTAAGGTGGTAGAAACACATGCCTACTCTTCCCAGTTCTATTAGATGGCATTTCTAAGTTTGGTTAACGGCTATTCAGTACAAGGTAAATTATAACACTCCTCGTGCCTTCCATTCTCTTCCACAAGTCTTATGGATGTCTAAAAAAATTGGCCACACTAACATTAAATCAAAGGATTTCATGTTTAAGCTTGAGACCATCGTAATGGCCTTCGGTTGACCACTATCAAAGGTTTCTCTAACACATAACCATTCTATTCTCACTATCTCCTAGAACAAGGTGAAGAATAAGTAAATAAACTAGAATAGATAACTTTTTTTGTCATCCATTCTCTAACACAACAACAAAATTATTAAAGTTATCAATTCAGCCACCCTGTCCAAACTATACAAGCAAAAATTAGTCTTAAATTTTGGTAAATATACACTCGAAGTGCAACCCACATAATATATTAGTAGTTCTTAGATATCTGCACCATCGAAGCTAGCAATAACACTAATAAAATTCTACCAATAGTTCTAGAAGGAAAATATTTTTGAAAGGTAAACATAGACATCCTCTACAATAAAATTCTACTATCTCAAAACCACTATTCACCTTCTTACTGCAATTCCAAACAACCCCAAAGATATATGAGCAGTATATTATATTACAAAATCAAAGGTTACCATCACTATACATCGAACATAAACACCTAAAATAAACTAAAATATTTACCATCAAAATTTTTACCTTGATCATAACAATGGTTTTCCAAAGTCTACTTGGCACTCGTGTGGTTATATTTGGTACAAATATTTCAATAGTTGAAAACTCGATTTACTATTTCATTGGTTGGTCCTTTTTTTCTTTCACCAAAGTCCACACTACACCCTCTATAATATTCCAAGGAGTAACTCCCCCTATCTCATCTGAAACTGCTCAATAATAATGGGGGATGTACGGTGTCTTTCTGTACTATGCACATTTATTTCTTCCTTTGTATGTCAAGGAGCCATAACCAAAACAAGAAACATATTTATGATTGCATTGATACATCTATAGTTATACACCTATTCACAAGTCTAAGTTCTCACATGAAAGTGCTCAAAACATTCCTATTCGATTATGGGCTCAACAATAAGTTTCCTCATAAAATGGAATAGTTTTTCAATCGACTAAACCCAATCATTAAGCCCTTACCTAAATATTTTTCTTAAATAAAAAATAAATATACATAGATGTATTTCCTTGATATTTCAAAGCAAATAATATTTCTTTCACATAGAAACATCCATGAAAAATCTTACTCCTTAATAAGCACAAGTAAGCATGATTATAATATTTTTCTATATATCATAGCAACAACTCCAATTAGAAGATAAATTTCCTTATTCAGAATTCATCTACTCAAGAAAAATTGTTCTTGAAAAGAAAGTGCAACTCCATTAGTAACATCATATTCATTCCTTTGATATACATTTTTGCAGGGAATACACATGCAATAGTTAATCATTCCACTGATAAAAATACATCATATTTTTCATAAAATATATGTATCTTGCATAAGATAACAATAACATAATCATTCATTCCATCGAAAATATGACATAGTCAATCATGAATTCATCCATAAAAAGTCTACCAAGAAGACCATTCATTTTTTGACACAATGAATGCATGCCCTCTATTCTTTTGACAAGTCCTATATGTAGGAAAATCTATTTATTCTACATCTTGTGTGGATCATAGATCTTCTAAAATTGGAGTAATGTGGGCTACCCATATTTTACCAAATTTGACAATGAAACTTTTATATTTATTTTTGATGCACGTAGGCTGCTCATTTTGGTCTTCAAGTTAATCTGGTTTGTTGATTCTTGCCTAGTATTAGTCAATAGAATCCATATTTATCCTTCATATAATACGGGTTGTTCATTTCATCCAACTAGGGATCACTAGCTGTTCATTCTAGAAGATATAAATGGTCTTTAAACTAAATAGCACCAAACATTTTTTAAAAAAAGGATGACTTTGACAACGATGATTTTAGCTAGGTCTTGAAGCAAATGCAGTCTGTTTATTTCTAATGAAGAAGCAAGATATTTAAATCACATGGCATGGTTGATAAGACAAATAATAAAGTATGAGTTAATGAAAATTTGGGTAGCTAGGATTTATCCTAAGATATTAGGATACATGTGGACTACTTATTTAAATGAAGTTGCATGACTTTTAATTGCTAAGGCACTTAGAAAAGTCAGTGAAAAGTCTTAATCATCAATTGATTGAAGTGGCTTGAATTTAATCTAGAGTCTAAAGGTGCATGCATGCCATTCATCATATTAGAAGATGATTGATGTTTACCCTACAAGGGGGATTTATGATCCCAAAAAATGAATGGTTGAGATTTATTGGAGAATTCTAGGGTGATGCAAAGGGTATATTTTGAGGAAAGATTAATGAACTTTAATTTTAGACTTATGGTGGTGAAAAAAGGTAAATTTAATTTTTGCATTTGGGGACTTTTGAACCTTAGGAAAATAAAGTGACTATAATGGAGGTGTATTTAGATAGCAAGCTTGTATGGTGTGGATAAGTTTTAATCATGCAGATTAATGTGGATCATAGGAGATGAGGGAGTATGCATAAATTTTAATGAAAAAAGGGGGGTGCCACATGGAATAACATTATGGAATTGACTCACAAAATTATATGTTATGAATTAAGTAAATAAAGGTGAAATATTATAGTGCCTCAAAGAAAATAAAATTATGGAATGCAAACTTCACTAAGAAAAATAAAATCTAACCTATGGACTATATGGAAAATAATTATGTGTAAAATACACTACCTTTTAAAAAATTACAACTTCAACGACCACGGACTGATGGAATTGAATAAAAAGAAATTTTAAACTAGATGAGACATGTAGACACAAAAATCTAGCCACTTGTCATTCATTCGTAGCCTCCAATCATATTTTTCTATTATATATATATGTGTGTGTGTGTGTTTATTTTATATATACATAAATATCAATATTTTATATTTATATTTATATATTTAATAAATATATATGTATTTATATAAATAAATCCTAGCCATCTACCACATTTTAATCTCAACCATCCATCCATATTAATCCATGTAACTTGCCCAAGCTTAATCTCAACCCTTCCTCATGTTTTAATCTCGATCGCCCATTTTGTGTCATCAAAACCCTAACATGTTCAAGGGTAGATTATAAAAGTAGTTCATTTTTATGAATCAAGGTCCTAAATTTGAACATTTACCCTGGCCATTTCATCATCATCTTCTTCCCTCATCGCCACCATTGCATATACCATTTTGACTGCTATCAAATCCTTTCAAACCAGATCTAGTTCTTCTTCATTCCCATCCACCCCCAAACACCTCTTAGATTTTGCAGAACATTGCTGAGAATTTCTAGAATGTTGTTGGGCATTCATAGCCATCATTGAACACCTCTAGGTATTTCTTGTAGCATATTTATAGTCCATAAGCCCTCAAATACTTTCATGTGTTTGCACAACCATCGATAATAGAAACATGATTAAATATTAGTATTGATAAGGTACAAATATTTGTTGCATAATTTATTTATGTTCTAGCATTTCTATTTACAGTTTCATTTTACAACATTTAGGTTTTATGGATTTTATCTTTCAAAGGACCTCACATAGTGGAGCCCTCCTAGGTGATTTTAACCCCTTTTATATTTTTTTCTATTTGTAGGTGTAGAATCCATGTTTTTGGAAGCTATTGCAGCTAGGGTGGTCCCATAGGGATACACAAGCCCACCCGCACTCTTGTTTGGATCAAGGACGAGCCAAAAGACATCAATTGTTCATTGAATTAGGGTTTTGAAACCCTAGTATTTGTAATATTTGTATCAAAAAGTATTTGTAACCTCCATATTGTGGCACATTCATTGTACAACTCACAAATCTACCCATATTAATAAAATATTATTCATTTTGTGCATTAAGTTGTGTTATTGTGCTTTATTTGTGTATTGGTGTTGTTTGTTTTTGGTTTACAAAATTGTAATCATAATGGGACCCCCAAAGGGTTATTAATTTTGATTTATCTTGTCATCTAATTTCTATTTATGTTTCTAGCTTGCAAGTTTTAGAAGTTTGATCATGCTAAAATCATAAAAATGAGGGTTCCTAGAAGTTGTAGAATTTGATCAAAGGTCGTACAAACACCCTGTAGCGTTCAAGGGACATACTACAACATTCAAAAAATTCTCTATAGCATTCCAAATATTCTGAGTGGTGTTCAACATAATGGGGAAGAAATACGTAGGCTTCCTGGTAAGCCTGGTTCAAATCCTAACTCATTTTTGGTTTTTATTTTCCTGCTTTTAACAGTGAAACTAACAAAATAAAATCGTTCATTTTTTTTTAAAGCAGTTGCATCTTTATTATCATTTTAGACATTTATATTCTTCACATATATTGCATATAGAGTAGAATTGCATTCATGCATTCACTATAGATCACAGTTAATTTAGATTTATGTAGCTTTATGGTGTATTCACTTACTATTCTGTATGTTGTTTGCATTTGAAATAACAAAATCATAAATAGTTGCATAGTAGGGGTGAAAGCTTCTATTTTTACTTTTCTAAGTTGGAACAAGATCATAATACCTAAGTATACTCCCACTGTTGGAATCACTTGGTGATTTAGGGCGAAAGAACTGGGCAAACCCTCCACTATTGGAATCACTTGATGATTCAAGGTGGGTCTTAAGAAGTGTACCCCTAAGTTCTTTTGAGGAGCTTAGTGTTAATGTTCTTAGCTTATAGTTTATACAAGTGAAATAGGGTGTTTCCAAAATTGAGTGAGCACTATAAAAAACATAAATCTTAAAATGAATCACACACTTTGCACATCACACACTAAACAAAAATGATTTGGATTTCATCACCAACCATTGTTCAATATTGGTGATGGTGGGCTTCATCTCCATCTATCATATTGCCCATAGAAACCATAGTCACCCATGACAAAACTTCATGGATTTCATCACCAAGAAGAATCTCATTTGCCATCCAACCTTAGACTCCACCTTGCAAAATAGTTTAGGTTAGCACATCAACAACACATAAACCCCACATAAAAAAAAATTGTTGCAAAACATAGGATTGAATTGTTTGTTTGATTATGTGTGATTTTAATTTGCATTTCTTTCTAAACATTCTACACTCATCATTCCCAACCACTCATTAGCTTATAGTTTCAACTCGAATCCAAGAAAATATTTTGAGCCAAAAATCCATCATCCAAACCACTTCATCCATGGAGTGTTTCACATATTCCCCTATCACTTCTATGGTTAACCTTGTCAGTGTGATATAGACAAGATATTCTGGTTTTTATGTGAAACCACCACATGATGTGTATACCTCAAACATTGATGTGTTACACAAAACCACCAACATCCTCATTCCAAAAACTGATCCATCATATCCCAAAAATCATAACATCACATTAATAGATATGGGTAAAGTGGAAGCTATTCAAAGATCCATCAATCCTATTCTAGAACAAATCAATAGTTCACCTAGGCATGATCCTTCTTATCAGTAGGAACTTGCACACTCACAGCATTATAGTTTCACCCAGGTGCATAACAACCCTTTTTTTGAGGTGTCATCTACACCTTATCATTTGTATTTCCAAAAAAAATCATGTGGCCAATACATTTCCATTCCATCCTCCTATACCACCACTTATAGCAATCCATTGTATGAAGCACATGTCAATGCTATTTCACAAATGCTAGATACCACTACATCCAATGTCTCTTATTCAGTTGCAATCCCTATTGCAACTTATCCTCCACCTACTTCATCCATTCCCACCACATACACACCATATGCCTCAGAGTTTGCCATGCAAGAAGCATGGAAACACCTAAATAAATTGCTTAAGGATCAATAAAATACTTATTCTTATCCAAAAAAATAAATACAAGTGATAGATCTCAAGCCCCAACCCACTTCCACTCAACCTACCTTATTTACTATAAATCCATCATGGGTATCACAACCTTCTGTGGTTTCCATCCCGACACCTCCATCAACCCACACCCATTCCATTCCCACAAGCCAACACATTCATAGTCCTAAAATCTCATCTCCATTTAATCATCCACAATAATTCCCTCATCAAGCCCAACATCATAAAATGCATTCTAATCCATAAAGCCATCAATATCTCATCATACCTCAATATTTCACCACTTCATCTCCACACAATCATCAAGTGATTCAGGGATTCCACATACCTAGGAAAGACCCTAGAATTCAGGATTTGCAACATCATATTGATAGCTTGATACAACACACTTGTTGCGGGCCAAACAAGGTTAAATTTTTCCTACTTTTGTCACATGCCCATGCATTTAATTTATCAACCCAGGGAGCTTCGTAAACTTGCGAAGGGTCTGGAACGAGATTGCTTACAATACCACTTGAGATGAGTCCTGGTAATTCTACTATTGGGGGGGTGTTTTCAAAATGGTTGTTAATCACTCATGCACTCTTCAATAATTTACATAAGAAGAAAATAATTAAATCTACGAAAATAAAACATTCACACATTCCTAAAAATGAATCTACTGCAAATAGCAATGCGGTAAACGATCCTATAAAAGCAATAAACTAATATAGAAAACACAAGAAAAGTGGGGAAGAAATACTGGCTTGGAGTGGGCCCAGGCTCCAGCAGCTTCCTCCCAGCTGAACACATGCTTAGAACTCTTAGAACTATAATATATTTATCAAAGTGTTACAATATCTATCTCTTCTATTTGTATCTATAAATCTATATAAATCTATATCAATATATATATATCTTAGAGCGATCTACGTGTGTTTATATAACACACCCACAGAACTTCTATTACAAAGAAGTTACAACAGTCGATTCATCCCAAACTAAATTAAGACAGTCTAGTGAATGCAATCGACGTCTGCTTAAAAATGGCATTTGGTTCTAACGACAACATGTTCGCTGATTGGTTTGTGCTTCGCCTGGCATTGGTAAGATGCTTTCATACGTTGGTGCGGTCTCTAATTTAGCTCTACATGACGTAGAGTTGAAACTACACCAGTCGTTGCTATCCACATCATGCAAATTTGGTCAATGAGTGAAGAACAGAGGCACCTTCCCTATGAGGAAGGCGCCTAAGTATATCGAGTGCCTTCCCTATATGGAAGGTGTCTTACTACCGTTGGTGCCTTCCTGGAAGAGGAAGGTGCTTACCTTCTGTTGGTGCCTTCCTATGAGAGGAAGGCGCTTGCCTTCTAGTGGTGCCTTCCTTATGGGAGGAAGGTGCTCGCCTTCTCGTCGATGCCTTCCTTATGAGAGGAAGGCGCTTCCTTCCCTTTGGCGCCTTATTGGAGGAGGAAGGTGCTTGTATTTCCTTGGTGCATTCCTAGAAGAGGAAGGTGCCTACTTACTCTTAGCGCCTTCCTGGAAGAGGAAGGTGCCTATGTTCTCTGCATTGATCCCCAAAGAAAAAAAGTGCCAGGTCCATCAAAAAGACCTCGACTGATCCAAATCTAACTAAACCAATTGCAATTCCACAAAACACACTAAAAACACACAAATTAGGTAACACGCATAATTTCATCAAATAATTACATAATCATTCATAAATATATGCAATCCTTATTATATAGCCACATAATAATCAAGAAATGATGTACAAAATATGAGCATTTTTGATGCTCATCATCCCCCCACGCTTAACATATTGCACGCCCTCATGGCATCAAAAATATAGGTAGTCTTGCTAACCCCTTATCATCGTCGTCTCTTGGTGGATCTGACTGTACCTACGGCCTATGTTTGGCTCCTCTACATGGGTGTAGCTGTAGGCTTTCCTCTCCTTGTTCTGGCTGCTATCAGTGGTGATCTAGCCAGTGTCATTTTTGTTGACTGGAATGTAGCCTCTACGGATTGCCATAGGTCAGCGTCTAGAGGTCTAACTGCTGTGAGAGGGATATCTAAATTGTCTCTCCTGGAATGAACTACTTGAGCTCTATATAACTAGGCTACTTCAGGAGTAAGCCCTAGTGTTCTCCTTTGCAATGGCATCGGCCTCCAATTTGGGGCCATATACCCCCCACCGTTCAAGATACCTTCTCATCATGGAGAGTCATCCCCAGGATGAACTGTAAATATCCCAGAACTGTCTGTCCTCTATCGGATTGACGTAGATGCTAGAGTCTCCTCGTATCCTTGAGGCTGCCTTCCTGGCCTCTTTGGTTGCTTTCATCTCCTTGAGTAGCCATTCAAATTGTTTTTGCATTTTCGTGAATGACTGCATATCCCACTCGTCCTCTTCTAGCTCGACGAAGGTCACCTTCACCTTCTTTCGAGCCGTCCTGGGCATTTTTCCTATGGCCTCTGCAGAAAATACGATGGCTTGAATAGGGGTCTTCTCCCTCTCCTTGGCGGTCATCTTCTCACTCTAAGGGTCCTACTATGTGGTCCCTGGAGCATTCATTTCATTCTATGCTACCGCCCCTGGGGTATTATCTTCATTCTATGCTGTCGTCCCTAGGGGTACTTCTTCGTCCCCTTGTATGTCTTGCATCAACCCCTCAGGTTATGTCTATCTGGGAAACTCCTCCTTATCCTTCAGCCCTATTTGCTACTGCTTACCATCGTCCTACTCTATATCACTGAGGATGATGACAGGGGGTGTTGCGAGATTTCTCTCCCTTTCATTCTCGAAAGCAGGGGAATTCTCCCCTGTTTCTAGTTTGCTCTGACGGGCATCTGATCGAATTTCTCCCAAAGAAAAGACTCGTTCTATAGAGGTGGGAGAATTCATCAGAATTTTTGTTGCCCAATCAGTTTGGGCTGACGCATCTTTCATTTTTGTTCCTCTAGCCTGGAGTAGCTAGTTCTCCTCTCGCAACTGTCGAACTAGCTGCTCGAGGAGGGTGATTCGTTCTTCTCGCTCCTTCAACTCCCCTCTATCCTTATTCTGGCAGTCTTCCAAAATTTGCTGGGCCATCCAAAAATTGGTTTGCCACTCCAGCGCCTCCTCCAAGGCCACATTGACCTGATCGTTGCTCCTAGAGGTCCCTACATCTTGTGGGCTCTGGTTTATCAATTCCTAGAGGGTTTGGGCTGCCACGTAGATTTCTAGGTTGCCCTATTCCTCTTCTGTCGAGAGGAGGAGTCACCATAGTCATTTCCTCTTGGGGCTTGATAGTCGAAACTCAGCCTCGTTTCTAGTAAGCGATGCTCCCTCCTCTTCATGTTTGGGCATTGGGGAATGCCCTCTTTCCCCTGTGTAGTCAAGCACTGGATAATGACCTAATTCTTCTATACATTCAGGCACTAGGGAATGCCCTATTTCCTCCATGAAACAAGGCAATGCTAATTGCCCGATATCACCATTTCCTCCTCAGGGCTTCCCTCTGCTTGCCCTGCTTCGGTAACAACATCCTGTTGCATTTATCGGCTACCATATCCCTCTGCGTTGGGGTTCTACCTACGCACTTTTGCATGGTGGACCATAACTGATATCTTCCCATGGTGGGCTAAGGTGAATGGTGCTCCTTTTTGATACCTAGTTGCTTCGTCCTTGAGGGTATTTTCTAGATAGAAAGGCACGTTCAGCTTCCTTCCATGCACCAGGTGGTTCAAAAACTACACATGGTTGGTGTGCAGATGGGTATACTTCCTGGTGCATGTAAGAAATCAAGCAACCTACTCGAATATCTTCTATAGGTGCATGGGGAGGCTATTTTTGGGCAACCCTTCCTTATCTATCTGCACTGTCTCTCCAGGAAGCAACACTTCAATGTACTGCTTCAATAGTCCTCCTTTGTAGATGCATTCCCCCGTGAGGGGTAATCCAGTCGCCTGCGAGATGTATTTGGGGGTGACTAGAATTTCTACTCCCCGCACCTAAGCTGCGTCGCCTCTCAAGGAGGCAGCAAATTCCTTGGTTGCCTCCACATCCTGGCCCTGACTGACTAGGGTACAGTATTCGAGCCATCCTTCAGCCTCGAACTACGTTCTTATAGCCCCCTTGATTCCTTCTGTGTCGCTCGGCTCATTCTTCTTCACTGCGTGATTCTTCGACCTTCCTCCCATGGTGCCTTCCTTCCCTACTACATTTTTTTTTTTTCTATATTTCCTTCTTTAGGAAGGTGCCTTATTATAGGGAAGGCACCTTACTCTGGTGTTTATTTTGAGCCATATCATTGGCACGTGGTTCCGGCTATGGGGGGATACGATTTTTATGACGACAATATTTTTTTGGTACCACATAATTTATAAATGATTATATAAAAATTTGAATTAACATGCGCATACCTGATTTGGTGGTTCATGCGTTGTGAAGATCAGTGATTCACCGATTTGTGACACGGGGGAGGGGTATGGTCATCTGATGTCGCTCATTCGTGTGGTGGCTATGTCTCGATCGAGGCATCCGGGAGGTTTGAGTGCTGGATGTACATGGAAGGTGCTCTTTGGTACCTTCTCGATGTGGAAGGCGCTTATATAGTGCCTTCTCGATGTTGTCGATGCTTCCTGAATGGATGCACCTTTCGGTGGTGGAAGGCACCTCTGATTGCTTGTGCCTTCCCAATGTGGAAGGTGCCTCCATCTGTATGCACCTTCTCGATGTGGAAGGCACCTCGATCTGCATGCACCTTCTTGATGTGGAAGGCACCTCGATCTGTATGTGCCTTCTCGATGTGGAAGGCACCTCGGTCTGTATGTGCCTTCTCGATGTGGAAGGCGCCTCGGTCTGTATGCGCCTTCTTGATGTGGAAGGCGCCTCAGTCTGCATGCACCTTCTCGATGTGGAAGGTGCCTTGGTCTGTATGCGCCTTCTCGATGTGGAAGGTGCCTCGATCTGTATGCGCCTTCTCAATGTGGAAGGCACCTCGGTCTGCATGCACCTTCTCGATGTGGAAGGTGCCTCGGGATTTGCTCTTTTTTTTTTTTCTATGGTGCCTTCTAGCCACGAAAGGCGCCTATGTATATATATATTTTTCTCTTTTTTTTTTTTATAACTCTTATGTGCGCCTTATCTATAAGGAAGGCACCTTATTCTTGCGGGGTGCCTTATTTATAAGGAAGGCACCTTTATTCTGGCGGGGCGCCTTCTTTATAAGGAAGGCGCCTTCTTCTGGCAGGGCGTCTTCTTTATAAGGAAGGCACCTTCTTCTGACGGGGTGCCTTCTTTATAAGGAAGGTGCCTTATTCTGATGGGGTGCCTTCTTTATAAGGAAGGCACCTTTATTCTCGACAATCATGCTACAATTGACCAGGAAAGGGTGATCAAGCCTTCTCAGTCTCGCCTCATGTTGCCTTCACTTCTACCTACGAGCCGATATTGGGATGCTGAGCCGAATCAGGCCTGGTTTCCCAGATACCTATTCCTCATGCTGTCAAGTCCACCTGCAAAAAGCAATAAAAAAAGAAAGGAAAATAAAGGTAGTTAGATGCATTCTGTGCCATTTAGGCCTTGGGTTAGGATGCTTGTAGCTTGCATGCGGGCGTCGTCCCTGCAAAAACACATTGTAAAAAAAAACTACATTAACTAATTTTGGGTGAGCACTTCCATGCCCACCATTTCACCTGTGAGAGTTCGATCTAGATCTAACAAGATGGGGTCTCCCCCATGCCTATTCTGGATTCTACCTATAATGTTTTGGATGTGTTATAGGGGCGTAGTCGGTGGCCATTGATTGTTAACACGATGTTGCTACCATCAATTGTCTTAACGTGCACTACCCCATTCTTGATGAGCTCTACCACCTCATACGGCCCCATCCATCTCTGCATTAATTTGCCTTTCCTCTCCTGGAATCGAGAATCGTACAACAGTACCCATTCCCCTTCTTGGAACTACTTCAGCTTAATGTGGCTATCATGCCATCGCTTTCTTTGCTTCTGTATAATTTTTGTTCTCTACAAAGCATCTAATAGGATTTTGTCCAGCTGATATAGCTATCGAATCCTTTGTTTTTGAGCTTCATCCAAGCTCAAGTTCAATTCTGAAGCCGTTCTCAGTGTCTTGATTTCAAATTCTATGGGCATCATCGGATTTTTCCCATAGACCAGTTGGAAAGGTGTAAAGCCTGTGGTGGATTTCCACATGGTGTTATATGCCTAGACTACCTCCGACAACTATGTAGCCCAATATTTCTTGTGTTGCTGCATGGTCTTCGTCAGGATGTTCTCTATTTCTCTGTTTTTCACTTCCACTTGCCCGTTTTCCTGCGGATGGTAGGGCGTAGTTTTATTGTGTCAAACTCTGTATTGCTCCATCAGCTCCTTGATCAACTTGGAGGTAAATTGAGGCCCTTGGTATGTTTTTATCTCCCTAGGGACCCCAAATCGTGTAAAAATATGGGAAAATAATAAATCGGAAACCGTTCTTTCCTTTGAATCCCTCAATACCTGAACTTCAACCCATTTGGTAACGTAATTCGTACAGACCAAAATAAACCTCCTCCCCATTGAAGGTGGATTAAACGGTCCCACGAAGTCCATGCCCCACTTATCGAAAGGTTCCAGGTGTACCTAAGGCTGGAGGGGCATTTCATCTCGATGGGTTGGTCTACCCATCCTTTGGCATTCGTCACACTTGCTGGCATACATAGCCGCATCCTTAAACAGAGTGGGCCAAAAGTACCCAACCTATAGGATTTTGTAGGTAGTTCGTTTCCCTACAAAGTGTCCTCTGCATGGTTCATCGTGACATGCTTTGAGTACTTCTGAGAACTCCTGTTCTGCTATGCATCTTATTATAATTTGGTCACATCCTATTTTAAATAGGAGGCCATCCATCCATAGGAATGATGCACTTTTATCTATGACCGCCTGCTTTTCTTGAAAATAGAGAGCAGGTGAGGTCCTTCTGGTGGCCAAGTAATTGGCTATATCTGCATACCACGGGGTTTGCTCACTAATAGTGAACAAATGTTCATCCGAAAACTGGTCTTCCATTGCTTGATGGTCTACTGGTGTCAATCTAGATAGAAAATTTGCCACGACATTATCCTTGCCTGGTTTGTCGACTATGGTGATGTCGAATTCCTGTAGTAGCAATAGCCATCTGATAATTCTTCCGCCAATGGCCGGCTTGCTCATTAGGTATCTGATAGCCACGTGGTCCGTATGGAAAAATACCTTATATCCGGTGATATAGTGGCAAAATTTTTTTATAGCATGGACAACTGCGAGGAACTCCTTCTCTATCACCGTGTAGTTGAGCTCTGCTCCTGCCAAGTTTTTACTGACATAATAAATGGCATAAAATTCTTCACCATATTTTTGTCCAAGGACTGCTCCAATCGCACCGTTGGATGCATCACAATAGATATGGAATGGTATGGCCCAATTTGGTCCTCTTAAAACTGGTGCAGATATCAGTTTCTCCTTAAGCAATTGGAACGCTTCTTTGCAGTTTTCCATCCAATTGAACTCCACATCCTTAGATAATAGAGTGTGCAGTGGTTTGGCAATTTTGTTAAATTTGGTGAAAAATCAATGATAGTACCCGGTTGATCCAAGAAAACTCCTCACCTATTTCTACGTTCTAGGGATGGGTAGGTCCTTGATGACCTCAATATTCCTTTTATCAACCTTTATTCCTTCTGCAGAGAGGTGGTGCCCCAGTACGATGCCTTCTTGCATCATCATAAAGCATTTTTTGTTACTTAGGGACAAATTATTTTTCTTGCTTCTATCGAGCACTCTTTCCAAGTTCATCATTGCCTCCTCAAAGGTTTCTCCATAGACGATGAAGTCATCCATGTATACCTCGACCCTATCTCCCATCATGTCTGAGAATATGCTAAGCACCGCCCTTTGAAAGGTGGCAGGTGCATTGCACAGTCCAAAAGGCAATACCCTATAGGCAAACGTTCCCCATGGGTAGGTGAACGTTGTCTTATCTTGATCTTCTTCTCCTATCTAGATCTAGTTGTATCCATTAAATCCATCTAGAAAGGAGAAGTACTTCCTCCCCGAGAGTGTGTCCAAGACCTGATCAATGAACGGGAGCGAGAAGTGGTCTTTCTTGGTTGCTTTGTTCAATGCTCTGTAGTCCACACAGATTCGCCACTTCCCATTATTTTTAGGGACCACCACTAATGGTGATACCCACTCACTGTCAAAAATTGGATATATGAATTCGGCAGCCAAGAGTTTGTGTAGTTCTTCCTTGACAATGTCTTTCATTTTCGGGTTCATTCTTCTCTGTGGCTATCGGCTTGGAGTTGCCTGATCATCTAGATAAATCCAATGGGTACAGATCTCTGGGCTGATGCCCTACATATCTGAGTAATCCCATGCAAATTCTTGTTGGTGCCTTACCAGGAGCTCTTCTAATTTTGTCAGTTGTGTGGGCATCAACCTACTATTGACATTTAATGTTCTTCCTGGCCCAACGTGTATTTGACAAACATGGTGATCTTGGGTGCCAGTCAACGACGATCCAGGTGTGGAGATGGAGGGCTCTCCATGGAGAAACTCCACAATAGCACCATCTTCATCTTATTTTGTCAACTCCTCCAATGTCATCACCGATTGGATCATGGACAACTCCATATTTCCATGCTCGATGAACATGGGTTCTCCTATTGAGTCGACAGACTGTACTGGGGGTGAAATGGTCAACCTTTTAATGTTTCACCCATCGAAGATGGTCATCAACCCATATCGGTAGCTGATGTAAGCATCAGCTATTGCCAGCCATGGCCTCCCCAAGATGAGTGGGTAACCACCCAACCTAGTTTTGGATTGCAAGACTAAAAAGTCGATTGGGTATTCCCATGCGTTGACCGTTACTATCATGTCTTCCAACATTCCTTTTGATGCTATGGTCGATCGATCAACCAGATGTAGCACTATCATGGTGGGTTTTAGGTTCGTGAGTTGTAGCCTCTGCATGGTCTCCTGAGGCATTACATTGATGGCTGCTCCAAGATTGACCAACGTATTGGACAGGGAATGTCCCTTGATTTTTATAGTCAGTACTGAGCTGCTTGGGTCTGCATACTTCGGATGGCATGTTCTACCCATCATCAAATCCGTTAGTTTACCCATGAAATTGATAGTCTAGGTTGCTCTTTATCTTGGATTCCTTAGACACATCTCTATGATTACCTTGGTATATATTGGAACATCTCGGATTGCTTGGAATAATGGAATTGTCACTGTGAGGTTCTTCAAGCTTGACAAGATGTCAAATTCTAGCTGCGTTACTTTTCTCTTTTCTTGTAGCCGGTTGGGAAATGGAGCCTTCGCTCTCTCAAGTATTTCTTCTTCCTCTACCAAAGTTGTTTCTTCTACCTCTTCCTCCTCTTCTACCAATGGAGGTGTTCCTACTCCTAGTTGCCTACCTGACCTAAGCTGAATATTGTACATAGGATACATCTCACCCTCCACATTGTATGTTGGTTGGTTCACCGTGTTATTTGGATTTGTCATCGGTTGTGCGAGTAGCTGCATAGGTCTCACTACTGGCAATGTCGATAAATTATGTTGGGGGTGAGCAGGTGCTATGTTCTATGGAGCCTGATTCCACGTAGTGTGGCCTCTCCACTGCTTCCCAGGATATGGATATGGCATCCATAGCTGCTGGTTTGGGAAAACTATTGGGGTGTGTTAGACCAGGGTGATGGCCCCCACCACCCCATGTTAGGTGGTTGAGGCGATCCTTGGTGCATGTATGGTCCTACCCCATATGGTCACATTTCGGTTGGCATATTCCCCATAGGGGGTTGTGGCCAACTCTTCTGATTGCCTATGAAATAGGCATCCGTGCTTTTAGCATCCTCCTGATTACTGGGTAGT
The DNA here is from genome assembly GCA_028583015.1 of Wollemia nobilis. NCBI lineage: Eukaryota > Viridiplantae > Streptophyta > Pinopsida > Araucariales > Araucariaceae > Wollemia > Wollemia nobilis. Next base: position 127,380 of record JAQPPZ010001020.1, read on the forward strand.
TGTGGGCACAATCGAGTTTTATGATTTAGCCTACAAACTGTGCATACTCTGACTTTGTTCTCTGGGCATGCATTCTTTGCATGCCTCCCTCTGCATTTTGGATAGAAATAAGCCAATGCTGCCTCATTTTATTGCTTATTTTTCTCTAACAACAACGTATCCATCTGCAATGCTAGAGATGAGAGCATTTCGCTCTTTAAATCCTCCAGCATGTTACCTATTTCTATCTTTGTGACTGAAGTAGTCGCTTTCATGGTTCTGGAGGTGGCCTTGCCTCACCTTCTTGAGTAGTTTCGGCATAGTTTTTGGATGTCTTCCATAGCATGCTGGTAGACATGACCTCCAAAAATCATGTTAAGAGCCTCCAATGATTCATTGGTAAGTCCTCTAAAAAATATGCTCTTTAGGGACTTATCAGATAGTGTCGTGTGAGGAGATCATTGAAGGTTGAAGTTGAATCTCTCCCAATACTCCTTGAGAGACTCATATTCTTTTCGTGTCATGCTTAAGACCTCCTCCTTGGAGTCTCTTGCTCTCCCAAAATCTTGGTATTTCTCTAAAAAGAGCCTCTTCATCTGGTCCCACATGGCAATGTGTTTGTCTCCCAAATCGATGAACCACCATAGAGCTACATCGTCCAATGTATAAGGAAAGAATTTTAGCTTCTGCATATTGGATTTGTAGTCCACAGACCTGCATAAGACATCAAACTTAAATAAAAATAGGTTAGGGTCCTTAGTTGGGTATCCTCTGAAGGTCGAAAGGTGAGCAGGGGATATTTTTTTCATTTTGGCATCTCCTACTCCTTCCTCTATTGGGAAACTAAATCCAGATGAGACTTCATTGTTATTAGCCATTTTTTTAGGAAATGTGGTTTCTAATGCAGTGCTTATGGCCTTATGGTCATTTAAGACTTTCTGAGTCAAAGCTCTAAGGTTGTCTGGTGAGATCATCCGATCTTCTACAACTTTCCACAACAGGGCTTCCTCTAAGGGAGTCCTATTAAACAAGGGATTTATGATGATTCATTTTTCCCCACGTCGATGGGATGAGGAGGCACTTTGCACAAAGTGAGGCTCCTCACTCCAATGGATTGTTGGAGGTGGGTCGGGTGAGTCTAATTCAAATTCAGAATGCTCGACTGACTCAAACTCTGATGGATTGGTTTTTATAAACCGACCGTCAGGTCCTCTTCTTCTCGAAGAACTCATGCAAGGTCATATGGAAGGTTTCAGGGTATTGTAAATAATCTAGTTGAGACGCTTCCCTGACAATGGCACCAAAATGTTGCGGTCCAAACAAGGTTAACTTTTTCCTACTTTTGTCACATGCCCGTGCATTTAATTTATCAACCCAGGGAGCTTCGTAAACTTGCAAAGGGTTTGGAACGAGATTGCTTACAATACCAATTGAGATGAGTCCTGCTAATTCTACTATTGGGGGGGTGTTTTCAAAATGGTTGTCAATCACTCATGCACTCCTCAATAATTTACGTAAGAAGAAAATAATTAAATCTATGAAAATAAAACATTCACACATTCCTGAAAATGAATCTACTACAAATACTAGAAATAGCAATGCGATAAATGATCCTATAAAAGCAATAAACTAATAGAGAAAACATAAGAAAAGTGGGGAAGAAATACTAGCTTGGAGTGGGCCCAGGCTCCAGTAGCTTCCTTCCAGCTGAACACGTGCTTAGAACTCTTAGAACTGTAATATATTTATCAAAGTGGTACAATATCTATCTCTCTATTTGTCTCTATAAATCTATATAAATATATATAAATATATATCAATCTATATATCTCAGAGCAGTTTGCGTGTGTTTATATAACACACCAATAGAACTTCTGTTACAAAGAAGTTACAATAGTCGATTCATCCCAGACTAAATTAAGACAGTCTGGTGAATGCAATCAACGTCTGCTTAAAACTGGCATTTGGTTCTAATGGCGGCGTGTTCGTTGATTGGTTCATGCTTCACCTGGCATTGGTAAGATGCTTTCATACATTGGTGCGATCTCCAATTTAGCTCTACATGATGTAGAGTTGAAACTACACCAACCGCTATTGTCCATGTCGTGCAAATCTGGTCAACGAGCAAAGAACATAGGCGCCTTCCCTATGAGGAATGTGCCTAAGTATATCGGGTGCCTTCCCTATACGAAAGGTGCCTTACTGCCGTTGGTGCCTTCCTGGAATAGGAAGGCACTTACCTTCTATTGGCACCTTCTTATGAGAGGAAGGCGCTTGCCTTCTAGTGGCACCTTCCTTATGGGAGGAAGGCGCTCACCTTCTCGTCGGTGCCTTCCTTATGAGAGGAAGGCGCTTCCTTCCCTTTGGTGCCTTCCTGGAGGAGGAAGGCGCTTGTATTTCCTTGGCACCTTCCTAGAAGAGGAAGGCACCTACTTACTCTTAGCGCCTTCTTGGAAGAGGAAGGCGCCTATGTTCTCTGCATTGATCCCCAAAGAAACAAAGTTCCAGGTCCATCAAAAAGACCTCAACTGATCCAAATCTAACTAAACCAACTGCAATTCCACAAAACACACTGAAAACACACAAATTAGGTAACACGCATAATTTCATCAAATAATTACATAATAATTCATAAATATATGCAATCCTTATTATATAACCACATAATAATCAAGAAATGATGTACAAAATATGAGCATTTCTGATGCTCATCAACACTTCTGGTATGATGAACCAAAATACAACTTTAAGATAGCTTATCAATCAACCAATTCACTTTTTGGTACCATCACCGCCATATTTGGCATATTTTATAGTTGCAGAATTTGATAAGTTTAAAGGAACTGAGGACCCTAGAGAGCACGTAAGCACATTCATTCACTCATGCTTTAGAATTCAAAATCAAGATGCTTTAATGCTCAAAACCTTTCCTCAGACATTTGGATGAGATGTCGTAGAGTGGTATAACCATCTACCTTATCATAGTATTTATACTTTTGAATAGTTGGTAGACCAATTTCTCAAAATATTTTCCCTCAATGTTCAAAATAAAAATTCACTGACTGACTTATATAATATTAAGCAATTTGACGATGAATTAGTCTATGATTTTGGCAACCATTAGAGGGTTTTTATTATAAAAATACCACTCTCTCCACCAATGGAAGAGATAACTCGATTTTTTACCAAGAGTTTCTTAAAACCCATCTCCTGGTTATTACAATTACAATAGTATAGATCATTTGAAGAAGCTCTTGCCCAAGCTAGCATAATTGAGAAAATAAAAATACAAGAAGGTGTGCTAAAGCCTAAAAATAAAGAATGGCACAACAAAGGCCAATCCAAAGAAACTTATTTTGGCCAATTCAAGCCAAATCAGGCTAATAAATAAAATAAAGTGAATTAAGTGGTCATGAGCTAGTCAGTAGTGGCTCAAAAACAACAACCAATGCAACAACAACCACAAAAAAATGCATATCAAGAGGTTACACCACTACCACAAGTTTAGAACACAACATCAACTGTGGAAAATCACCAACATCGACAATCCATTCAACAAAATCATCACTAAACCCCCTTATTCGAGTCATATACCTCCATATTTTACATGTTTTATGATATACGCCAACTTTCCTCACCTAAGGTTAAACCCGATGATCGTACTAAGTGAGGTAAACATTATCGATATTATTATTTTTCCCTTATCATTGATAGAATGGGCATGATATTAATTGTTGCTACACATTTAAAGATATAGTGCAAGACTTAATTGACTTAGGGGCCATCAATATTGATAGTCCCTTAGCTCAACAAAATCAAAACCTTGGTATCTATCAAACACCACTTCCCCATCATGAGGAAGTGCAACCAACAACAGGAGGGTCAAACACCAAGACTCCTCCTAATCAAGTTAACCATGTTCAACAATATCAAGATTTTGTAGGTGCTATTCATGTAGTCACCCGAGGTCAATGATGCACAAATCAATAAAATGCACCACAATAGATTGTTCAATCTCCCATAGCACCATAGGAAAGCGTGTCTCCTCAAAATTCCAATTCATCATCTCCCATTCAATTCTCCATCAAATTTTCCCAACTAATTCACATTCCAAGTTGTCCATAGCCACCCAATCATCCTCCCAATCATCCATAAAGGCCAATCATCTCTTTGAGTAGCCAACTAACAACTAGCGTTAAAATAGCTTCAGCAAAACTATTCATTTACAAGCTAATTCAATAATCTCCCTTACATAACAAGGAATTAATGGATATTTTAAAATCCATTGAACTCCAATCTCAAAATGCCAATGCCTTTAGTAATTTTATGGGAAGTATCCGAACATATGTGGAGCCTGCCATTACATTCTATAATTTTGAAATCAAACCAATATCATCAGGATCAGTGGATCCTCCATTGCATATCATGGCTCAAATTGATAGGAATCCATTCAAATGAGTTTTGATTTATATCATCTCCTCCATAAATATCATCACCACATTCAATCTTCAACATCTTAACTTTCCACCATCCCACATCACCAAATCCACCTTCACCTTGAAAACATTTAACGATGCTCTCTGTTCCACAATTGGCACTGTAGTTTTACCCATCGAAGTGGGGGTAAAAACATTACACACAATGTTTGACATCTTGGAAGGATCCATGGCATACGATATACTCCTTGGATGTCCTTGTATTAGGTAAATGAGATGTGTCCCCTCTATACTCCATCAATGCTTAAAATATGTACATGAGGGATAAATTCATTGCATACCAATGTATGTCAAACCATTTAAGTATTGCAATTTCATTTCAAATCCCTATGAATCCACCCTTCCATCCACTCATATTTTATTGACCCCATCAACTAGATCATCCACCACACTATCCACATTTTCATCTAAATTTCCTATTCCTAAGGAACTCCCCATCACCACCCTACATTAAGTTTCCACTTCCATGCCCCCATATTCATCACTATTGACTAGATGTACATGTGGTCAAAATTAATCCACATCAACCACTTCATCAACATCAACATCCTCCATCAGTATTCCTTACACATCATTGCCCATTCATCAAACGTCTGAACCAAAATCCACCTCCATCCACATTAGCTAATATCTCACAAGTCTAATTAACGAATTGTGAGATGCCATTCCATTCCATACTTCTCCTATTATCAGATACCCAACCCAATCCTGAGCCATCCACTTACACATCCACTTCCACAACTACCTCCACATCATTCCAATTTGCGATCCACCTCACCAATCCTGTTATTGGTGAATATGTGGTCCAAGACATCACTATCACATTGTTTAACATACAAATTAATAGGGATTACGATCACCCACATGACCCACCCTTATCCATAGGACTGGTTTACAACATATATTCAATGCCCAACAACATTAATTTTGTGTATGGGGGGATTGATTCATCATCCAGTCCATATTTCCTAGATTAACCCAAGCAACCAACACTTGCCAACATATAGCACATGTCGGTTTTCCATCCTAATACTTTCATCAAGTCAATTGGAAAGGATATGGTCTAGGATGACATGGACAGGGAATGCATGAGCTCATTGATACTCCATATTGAGAAGCACATGATCATTCAGGTCTAGGTTATCACCCTTATTATTTCACCTCTTATTTTGAATAAGCTTTTCAAAATATTTATTTGAATTCAAAATAAGAAACCCATCATCCCGATGACTTTGAAGAAGAAATATATGAATAATATGATGTTATGTCGATATTTTTTAATGAATATGATGAGGAATTGACACCAATCATTATTTTCACTGAATAGGATGAGTATTACCTCATAATGTTCTCCATCCATCATCCCATATTTTGCTTAATTCTTCCACAAGAACAAGCTGAATCAACCGGTGAACCATATCCATTTCATTAATCCACCTTACCAGACATGTTTATTGTAATATATGTACATAACATAAAATAAATCAAAAACACAAAAAAAAAATAATAAAAATCATCACTGCATTACAGGTGCATGGATTTTTGCCTATTGCATTTAGTTGTGTTGTTTGCTGTTGTCCAAGTTCTCGAAGTTCATTCATCAAATCCAACCATACAGGCTTTCCAAACTAGCGGGAGTCGAAGAGTCCAAACCACTTAACATCATCCACTTGATAGCATTATATGCTTAATGTGATTTATATATATGTATATATACATGGCTAATACACAAAAACACATTTTATTTCATAAATTGCATTTCATACATTGCATTCACAACCATCTTCACACATTTTAGGGGTCATTTATTCAGTTTAGTTAATAATTGGTCCAATAATTTTTTTTTGCCTTAATCAAGGACACCTTCAAATCATCATCCATTTCATTGCACCATTCCATAAAGTCATATATTCATTTGAAAACCATATTTCTATAATCCCTAGGTGTTTTTGGTCACTCAACCACTCCTAGTGTTTCTAGAAACCTCCAATACATGTTGAGTTTTCTTTAGGACCAAGATACATTTTCACTAAGAAAATCTTGAGTTCTGGGAGTTGACTCTAACATTCTTAAACCAAATACAATCACACATATTAAAACATCTTGTGTCAAAGAGAAATAATACCATAAATGGGTTGAACCTCAAAGTGAAAAGTGTAATCCTTGGTTGTACCATTATGCACATAGTCCAAAAATAAAAAAAGTGGTTTTCACCACTATCACAATAATTTACAAATAAAATAAAGAGTAGTAAGGATAAAGTAAAATTCTCATCACACTTTGATTTAGAATCTAATTCCCCAAAGCTCTAAATATTTTATACATCACACACCACAGATCCTCAAGTTGTACAGATAGAACTACATTTCCAGTCCGAATACCCAAAGCTTAGAGATCATATTATTGGATTGTGGATCTAATCTCCATTGGGGCTATAGATGCTTGAATGACAGTGGAGTACGCTCATGCATGGTGATATGTCTCTCTTGAAGAGACCTATGATCACACATACAAATAAACTAGCTTCTTGGTCTCCTCCATATCAGGTTACATCTCAATTTACTCAAGATGGGTTAATGAAATCACTTGCACACACATTGGTTCTTGATTTCCTCGAGTCATCATTATACTCATGATTCGGCAAATGAATTCACTGCACACATATTTGGTCTTAGAGAAATTATATAGAATTTAGTGGGTTTGTCAGATATCACTATTAGGTCCGAGTCTCTGTAAAATAACCAGTTTTCCATATCAACATCCATATCAGTGTTCCATATCAACATCCATATCAGTGTTCCATATCAACATCCATATCAGTGTTCCATATCAACATCCATATCATTACATAAGTCTTCCATTTCACATACCACCATTTTGGTGCCCCTGATTAAACAACAATGCTATAACATGGTCAATAAAAATCTAAACTACGAATGATCATTAAAGCATTAGTTCATTTGTATTCATACACATCATCATTGCATTATCATCCATCACACATATACACATGCATTCAAACAAAAGCATTCACACAAAAGCATAACATAAAAGTAAAATACATATATATAAATATCGCATGCACAATGAATACTCGAAGGCTATATACAATGGAGCACCAAGGCTCATATACAAAAAAAAGTGCATCTCAGTACTAGCTAACACCTATAGGAGGATCCTTGTGACCCCAAAGGATCCCTAGACCTAGAACCACTATGACTAGAGTCACTATGCCTAAAAGTCCTAGATAGGTAGGAAGATGGTCGATATGGTAACCCAATGTGGTTCTACATAAATAGATCCTCCAAATTTGGTATGTATCCATCTCAGGATTGAAGGCATAATACATCATGCCTCTAACAATGGTCCCTCTATAATAGCTCTACCTAAAGCTTTGTGATCCTATCCTTACCTCTACCTACAACCACCCATGCTTCTAGCTTTGCCCACAACCAAGCTATCTCTACATCCTAAGCCACTATCTCTGCATCTTGATCCACCACCATATGCTCAAGCCTCATCCACTCCTCCTCACTCTAGCATAGAGGTCCCTTTGAAACCTCCTCCATATCATCCATGCCATATCCATTACCTCCAATATCTAGAGATTGCTCTATTGCATCCCTCATATATCTTCCTTGACTGCTAGATCAAAATATCTCTGAGTCTATGAGCCTCATATTACTCCTCCACCTCATATCCTATCTCACCCTCATTATTGCTACCCTCATCCATCACCAGACTAGGTACCCATGCTGGTTGTACAGTGAACCATGCATCATATTCAGTGGTAGTCCCTACATCATCTACATCGGGGAGATCTATCTCCTCATCATCATCATAGGTCACCTACCATACCTCTGAACAAGGTAGACCCATCTCATCTCGATGATTTTTATATAGCACTGGTACATCATAAATCCCCTATCATAGCTCAAACTACCATAACAATCATGAGAATTAGATCAGCTCCACCTCTCTCATGTACCTCTAAACCACTCATATAGCCTATCAAACTCTTTATAGTCACTTCCTATCACTAGTCCAACTGGTACCTTGCTAGGGTCTCCATTGCACCTACTAAGGTGTCAATATTTCCCATAGATCTCTATATTTCTAGATACTATAGCTAGGATGACTCAGATGCACCTCCTCAACCACTCATCATCTCAAAGCATAGGACTACTCCCCATCCCATGCCTCACTAGGCAGACCCATAGGTTGAGCCACACTAAAGTACTCCCAACCCCAATATTGTAGTAGTACACTATATCCCAGACCCTTCTACCCTTGCCTCCTCACCTCATACAACTCTTAGTACAAATAAGATAGTAGAACAGGTACCCATGTATACACCCTAGGCTCATCGATCATATCATACACAAACCTGATCATGTTACATGGGAATTGACAACCAGTAGTATCTCCTCATTTGAAATCAAATTATATTTGATCCCTCATTTTTGAGTGTAACTATGCTCTGATTTAATTTGCTCAAAATCTATCATTGATGGCCTTGTTCATGGGGCTTGAAACATGGATAATTTATACTACATAATTCCCTTTAACATTCAATAATTGCACATAGTCACTAGGAGGGGCCTCCTAGAAATCACCCAATCATAGGATGATTGGTTCTTGATATTCTACATTTTCATCACTTTGCATTTCAATGATGCCAAAAGGCACTTTCTTCAACAACATGGAATCACCCCAAATTTGGGGTAAACAAATTTGATTTTGGTTTCCCACAACGGGATACATCTTACATGATCATGGCATCTACACTTGGAAAAAACCCCTTTAATCCATTGGGGAAAAAACTATATCAAGTTAGATCATTCATATCATCTGCATTTACATCATTCATATCATCCACATTTACATCATACACTTGCACTTGCACCATTCAACTACATTTTTCACCTGTAATTCTATCAATTGGCTCATAAGATTTATTTTTAAATCATTTTACAATTGAGGTGGTAAGCTACACATACAAATTATTTATCTTCAAAATCGTATTTATGTTCCAAGAAAAGAAAGTTGCTTCATCATGCCAAACCAGGTGTCTTGTATTTTTACACTGCATTGTGTTCCACACAATGTGATACAAAATGGGGCATTTGTAGACACAAAAAACTAGCCACTTGTCATTCATTTGTAGCCTCCAATCATAGCCATCCATTATATATATATGTGTGTATTTATTTTATATATAGATAAATATTAATATTTTATATTTATATTTATACATATTTAATAAATATATATGTATTTATATAAATAAATCCTAGCCATCTACCACATTTTAATCTCAGTCATCCATCCATATCAATCCATGTCCCTTACCCAAGCTTAATCTCCACCCTTCCTCATGTTTTAATCTTGACCACCCATTTTGTGTCATCGAAATCCTAACATGTTCAAGGGTAGATTATAAAAAAGTGATTCATTTTGATGAATAAAGGTCCTATATTTGAAAATTTTCCCTAGCTATTTTACCATCATCTTCTTCCCTCACCACCACCATTGCATCTTTTGTTTCTATCGTTGCCAAACCCTCGTAAACCATATTTGGTTCTGCTTCATTCCCATCCACCCTTGAACATCTCCTAGAGTTCAAAAAATATTGCTAAGCATTTTTGGAATGATGTTAGGCATTCACAACCATCACCAAACACCTCTAGGTATTTCCTGTAGTAGATTTACAGTCTATAACCCTTCGGATGATTTTAGGCATTTGTGTGACCATCGACAATAGAAGTAGGAGCAAAGATTAGCATTGACAAGGTAAAGATACTCATTGCATCATTTATTTATGTTCTTACATTTATGTTTATAATTTTATTTTATAGCATTTAGGATTTACTAGTTTTATCTTTTAGAGGGCCTCATGCAGTGGAGCCCTCGTAGGTGCTTTTAACCCCTTTTATGTTGTTTGTTGTTTGTAGGTGTAGGATCCATATTTTTGGAAGTTGTTGCAACTAGGGTGGTCCCGTAGGGATACACAAGCCCACCCACACTCTTTGTTGGATCAAGGATGATCCAGAAGACACCAACTGTCCATTGAATTAGGGTTTTGAAACCCTAGTATTTGTAATTGTGAAGACAAGAATACGATACTTAAATAATAAAGAAATAAAATAACCTAGGAAAACACAAGATTGCACAAATAGATAGATTTATTCAATAAATGGGGGGAGCTAATAAACTCCTTTTGATACAATCCGTGCTCAGTGAGCCTTTGATACAAAGATTTACAATACACTAGGGTTATCTGAAACCCTAGCTACAACAATGAAGTGTCTTCAAATAGTGTATCCTTGCTTCCAACAGGTTGAGTGGGCTTCAGGTATCCGATGTTGTACCACTCTAGCTTCAAGAACCATTCATCAATAAATGAGATCTGTAGACCTACATGCACACAAACAAAGAAAAGGGTTAATAACACCTATGAGGGCTCCATAGTGTGAGACCCTCAGATATCAATAAACCCTAACCAAAAATAGATCAAATAGCATGCTAAATATATAGATCATATAATAGAATAAAATAAATAATGATATACCTTTCTTGTGATGATGCCTTTTTTCGTTGTTGCAGTTCTGACAGTATATAGTGTGATGCAGTAGGATCGGGCGTGCACTTGGTAGGCTCTAGCGTGAGCTTCGTAGGATCTAGTGTGTACTTGGAAGGCTCTAACATGAGATTCGTAGGCTCTGGTGTGCACCTGCTAAATGGCAGGCTCTAGTGGATGCCTGGCAAGCTTTTGCAATAAGCTTCACAAGCTCGGGAGTGTGTCTACGGATAAGGATGGATATGCAGAAGCAGATCATGGGGGATGTGACGAATGCGGTGGATGGGTGGAAGTGATGATGATGAAAATGGAGGAGGGCGATATTGATAGGAGGGATGACTAGAACAACATAAGTCCTATTGGCTAGCTAGGGCTTTGGATTTTCAAATTTTTGCAACCTTTAGCTTCACCAGGATCTCTCAAGGGCACAACTGTTTCAGGGTTTGAACCTTCCAGGGCATTCTAGGGTTTGGGCATTTGCAAATACCCCTACTTATAATCCAAACTTAGGGTTTCTTAGGGTTTTAGCTGAACACTTTATATCGTGTGGCTAAGATTAAATCATATCCTAGGGTTGAGATTGCACTTTAAGTGTGGCATGGATTAATGAAGATGGACAATGGAGATTAGATTGGATCGGACGACTATGGTTAATTGAGTTTATAAATACATATTTTATAATAAATATATTATAATATAATATAAAATATTATATTAAATATAAAATAATATTAAAATAAGCCCAATTGGATTAGGAAACGATGGGAAAGGGCTAAAGTGGGCCTTTTGAAGGCGGGAAAGGTTTATGGTGGACAAGTGGGTGGTAGGATGGTTAGGATGAAGGATTAGTGGCTGCAATTTGGTGTCTATAGATACCATTTTTGTACCATGTTGCATGAAACACAATATGGTACAAAAATATGAGACACTTGCTTGGGCTATGGGCACAAAAATAGCTTCTCCCTATTGTTGGATTTGAGCACTGATGTTGAAGACCAAAGAATAAAGAATTTTTAGAATTTTGCGTAGCTTACCCCCTCAATTGGTGAATGAGTTATGAATGTATCTCACAAGCCAATTGAAAATTTTGTGCAAATAATGAATGATGCGGTGGATTTGTGCAATTGATGAATGAATGGTGTGAAATACAATGTGATTGTGAACGATATGAATGATGTAAAATGTGATACCGTTTTTGCCCCAATGGTTGAAAGGGGGTTTTTTCTAATGTCATTATGTCATGATCATGTAATATGTTATCCCCTTATGGGAGGATCAAAATCAATATTGTGGTTACCCCAGATTTTGGGATGATTCGATGTTGTTGAAGAAAATGCCCTATAGGCATCATTGAGTATGCAAGGTATGAAATATGCATGATGCCATAGGCATCATAAGGGGAAAAGTAATGACTATATCGATAATTCCCATATGGAAGCAATCAACCTATCAGGATTTTCCTTGTTTAGTGACTATGGTCAAATGAATGAGTGATTGTGATTATATTTATCCATGTTTTCCTGCCCCATAGAAAAGAACATCAATGACTGCTTTTGAGAAAATTGTTCTTGGCAATGTTGCACTCAAAATGTGAGGTGCCAAATGTGATTGATATTTCGATCAAGGATATAAGTGAGGATGATCATGGTGAAGTGTCCTTATGGTGGTTTGTTCATATTACCGAATTACATGGATGCAAATCGTTGCAATCGCCAAGGAGATAGAATAGACCACTAGATATGAGGTTCGCTTGAATGAATTGGACAAATTGTGGATGAAATGATTGATGTATTTGATGGGTGGTGACATGAAGGCATGGTGATGGGAAATGTGTTGATGGATGCAATGTATGTGGATTCAATGATTGATTCTATTTTTGCCCCAACAGATAAAGGGATTTTTGCCATTTGGAAATGTGATTAAATGTATCTGTTTTTGCCCTAACAGATGAAGGGGTTTTTGATTAATGTATCTATTTTTGCCCTAAAATATGAAGAGGATTTTGAAATGTGAGCATGTGATGAATATATCTATTTTTGTCCTAACAAATGAAGGGGTTTTTGAAATGAAATGAGTTGTGTCTGTTTATTTCCCTTAGCAGATAAAGGGATTTTTGATGATGAAAAATAAAATGATTATGTATGTTCATTGCCATTAATAGATAAAAGGGAATTTTTGATGATGTAAAATACAATTATTATGTCTGTTCTTTTACCTTAACAGATAAAAGGGTTTTTGATGATGAAAATTAAATGATTTGTGTCTGTTCGTTGCTCTTAACAGATAAAGGGATTTTTGATGATGAACAATAAAATGATTGTGTCTGTTCGTTGCCCTTAATATATAAAGGGGTTTTTGATGATGTAAGTGTCCTTATGGTGATCTATCCATCCTACCAGATTGCATGGATAACCGAGTCACTGCAAACACTAGGTTACTAGGATAAACCACTAAATACAAGGTTCACTTATGAATGTTGCCTAATGATAAATGAATAGATGATGCTAAATGTAAGTGTGATCTATTTTTGTCCCAATATATGAAGGAGTTTTTTGAAATGTGTAAATTTTATGAATGTATCTATTTTTAACCTAATAGATAAGTGGTTTTGTGATTATGAAAGTGTCCTTATGGTGATATATCCATCCTACCAGATTGCATGGATAACCAGTCGTTGCAACTACTAAGTTAAGTAGGATAAATCACTAGATACAAGGTTCATTTGTGAATGTTGCATAATGATAAATGAATATATGATGTTAAATGTAAGTGTGATCCATTTTTGTCCCAATAGATAAAGGGATTTTTGTAATTTGTAATATGTGATGAGTGTATCTATTTTTGCCCTAACAGATCAAGGGTGTTTTGATGATGAAAATAAAATGATTTGTGTTTGTTCTTTGTCCTTAACAGATAAAGGGGTTTTTGATGAGGTAAGTGTTCTTATGGTAATCTACCCATCCTACCAGATTGCATGGATAACCAGTCGCTGCAACCACCAGGTTTCTAGGATAAATCACTAAATACAAGGTTCACTTATGAATGTTGCATAATGATAAATGAATGGATGATGTTAAATGTAAGTGTGATCTATTTTTTTCCCAACAGATGAAGGATTTTTTGATGGATGTATATATTTTTTCCCTAAAAGATGAAGGGTTTGTGATGATGTGTCCTTATGGTAATCTATCCATCCTACTAGATTGCATGGATAACCAGTCGCTACATCTGCCAGGTTAAGTAGGATAAATCACTAGATACAAGGTTCATTTGTGAATGTTGCATAATTATAAATGAAGGAATGGTGATTTATGATTTTATCCGTGTTTCTAGCCCCATGAACAAGGAAATTATGATTTTGGAATGAAAATTTTGATAAAAAAATGCTAAATGAATCTCTGTGTTTTTGGCAAACAGGTAAGGCGAGGAAGCTCTGTATTTTTAGCCGACGGGTAAGGCTAGGAAAATGTGAAGATGTAATTGATGCATTCTGTTTTTGCCCCAACAAATGAAGGGATATTTGATGGATGTATCTATTTTTCCCCTAACAGCTGGAGGAGATTTTGAAATGTGTCTATTTTTGCCCTAACAGATGAAGGAGATTTTTGATGTGAAAAAGAAGATGATCTGTTCTTTGCCCTTAACAAATAAAGGGATTTATGATGATGTAAGTGTCCTTATGGTAATATATCCATCCTACCAAATTGCATGGATAACCAGTCATTGCAACCGCCAGGTTACTAGGATAAACCACTAAATACAAGGTTCACTTGTGAATGAAAATGTTGATGAAAAATGCTGAATGAATCTCCGTGTTTTTGGCCAACGGGTAAGGCGAGGAAGCTCCGTGTTTTTAGTCGACGGGTAAGGCTGGGAAAATGTGAATATGTAATTGATGCATTCTATTTTTGCCCCAACAGATGAAGGGGTTTTTGATGGATGTATCTATTTTTACCCTAACAGATGAAGGGGATTTTGAAATATGAGCATGTGATGAATGTATCTATTTTTGCCCTAACATATGAAGGGGTTTTTATGAAATATATGTGTCCTTATGGTATTCTATCCATCCTACCGGATTGCATGGATAACCACTCACTGCAACCGCCAGGTTTTAGGATAAACCACTAAATACAAGGTTCACTTATGAATGTTGCATAATGATAAATTAATGGATGATGAGTTATGATTTTATTCATGTTTCTAGCCCCACGAACAAGGACATTATGATTTTGAAATGAAAATATTGATAAAAAAATGCTAAATGAATCTTTGTGTTTTTAGCCGACAGGTAAGGCGAGAAAGCTCTATTTTTTTAGCCGACGGGTAAGGCTAGGTAAATGTGAAGATGTAATTGACTTGTTGATGATGTGATGATTAAATGATTGAATTGTTTATTGAATTGGTGGAGCAAGTGTGGAACCTTGAGAACCCTCCATTTGTGATCATGTTTGTTTTATTGGGGGAAAGGTGTGAAACCTTGAGCACCCCCCAAGTTGTGTTGATGTTTGATTAGGGGAAAGGTGTGAAACCTTGAACACCCCCAAGTTGTGCTAATGCTTTATTAGGGGAAAGGTGTGAAACCTTGAACACCCCCAAGTTGTGCTGATGTTTTATTAGGGGAAAGGTGTGAAACTTTGAACACCCCCAAGTTGTGTTGGTGTTTGTTTGATTGGGGGAAAGGTGTGAAACCTTGAGCACCCCCAAGTTGTGATGATGTTTGAACTTTCTAGTGTTCTTTGCATATGCGAGTTTAATATATATATACATACATGGCTTTTACTTTTGCGTTGTATTTTTGTGTGAATGCAATGCCTATCTTATGAATATTTTATGCATTTTTTATGAAAATGTTTTGACGGAATGCTTAATGGGTAATTAATGAAAGCTAATAATGATGTATATGCATAATGTTTATATGGATGATTCATGTAAGCTATATGATGTGCTATGGATGATTAATGCAAGTAAATGTATAATGAATCTAAACTATATGAGAGGAATGCATGGTGTTCGAATGATATTTTATAGTTCAAAAATTTTAATGGCCATTTTTTTTTGTGTCCATTGTTTATCAGTTGGGGGTACCTATTGCAGTGGCTTTATGCAACTTTAAGTTGTAATGAAGGCATGGATGTTGACATGGAAGAATATATGTATGAATACATGGATGTTGATATGGAAGAAGACATGGATGTTGATATGGAAGATTGAAAGGTTTTCAAAGACTCAAACATACTAGTGTCACAAACCAAACTCACTAGGTTGTCTAACTTTCTTTAGGACCAAATGTGTGTGCGAGTGAGGTTCAATTACCAATTTTTGAGCATGACAATGACCCTATCCAATCAAGTACCAGTGTGTGTGCATGTGAAGTTCATTAACCCATTATGAGTGGATTTAGACATGACCTATTATGGAGATGACCTAAGGCTAGCTTGTCCTTATGTGCGTTCAAAGGTCTCCCTTTTTGGAGGAGAGACATGTCGCCTCACATGAGCTTACTCCACTTCCAGTCAAGCGTCTATAGCCCCGATGGAGATTCACTCCATAGTCCTATGGGATTGATATTTTAGGCCTTGGGGATGACTACCCATCCTTGTCAGGGATGTGTAGTATGAATCCTTACAACTTTAGGGATCAAGGGTTTTTGGGATTTTATTTGTTAATTTTGTATAGAGCTTTGGGGAATCAAATTCTCAACCGAGGTGTGATGAGAATTTTGACCCTATCCTTACTACTCTATGTTTTTATGTTTATGTTTGGAGCAATTTTGGTAGTGGTGAAAACCACTATTTTTGGACTATGTTGCATAATGGGACAAGCAAGGGATATCTCCTTTTTGCCTCGAGGTACTACCCAAGGATGGTACTAGCCCCCCTATCTCATAATGTTTTTAAGATGTGATGTAATGTGAATGGTTCAAGACTGTTTCATGATCGATTGGCCATGCTCAAGACTTTCTTAGTGTATAAATTGTGTTTTTGGTCCTAAATAAAATTAGACATTCATTTGGATGTTGCTTGCTATACTAGTAATGGCTGAGTGATTGAAAACCTAGGCCTTATGATTTTTGACATAGGATGTGGTTTGACATAAGGCTTTTGCGAGGCTTGCATGATTTCTTCAAACTAGGTACCCCCAATTTTTATAACTTGACTTTTTTTTTATGACCATATCATCATTACTATGCTAGATCATTGAACATGGGATGGGATGAATGCACATGTATATGCCTAATGCAATGGAGTATTTATATGCAAATGGAAAGTATACAACGCCATGGAATATGTATGATTTAATGTATGCCATGGAATATGTATGATGTGACCAAAGGGATTGAGTACCTTTGGAGCTTTTTGATTTTGAATTTTGATGTGACCAAAGGGATTAGGACCTTTGGGGATTTTTGAAAATTGAATGTGACCAAAGGGGTTAGGACCTTTGGGGATTTTTGAAAATTGAATGTGACCAAAGGGATTAGGAGCCTTTGGAACTTTTTGAAATTGGAATGTGACCAAAGGGATTGAGTACCTTTGGAGCTTTTTGATTTTGAATTTTGATGTGACCAAAGGGATTGAGTACCTTTGGGGCTTTTTGAAATTGAATGTGACCAAAGGGGTTAGGACCTTTGGGGCTTTTTGAAATTGAATGTGACCAAAGGGGTTAAGACCTTTGGGGCTTTTTGAAATTTGAATGTGACCAAAGGGATTGAGTACCTTTGGAGCTTTTTGAAATTTGAATGTGACCAAAGGGATTAAGACCTTTGGGGCTTTTTGCAAATTGAATGTGACCAAAGGGGTTAAGGCCTTTGAGGCTTTTTGAAAATTGAATGTGACCAAAGGGGTTAAGACCTTTGGGGATTTTTGAAATTGAATGAGACCAAAGGGGTTAAGACCTTTGGGGCTTTTTGAAATTGAATGTGACCAAAGGGGTTAAGACCTTTGGGGCTTTTTGAAATTGAATGTGACCAAAGGGGTTAAGACCTTTGGGGATTTTGAAATTGAATGTGACCAAAGGGGTTAAGACCTTTGGGGCTTTTGAAATTTGATGAGACCAAAGGGATTAAGACCTTTGGGGCTTTTTAAAATTGAATGTGACCAAAGGGGTTAAGACCTTTGGGGATTTTTGAAATTGAATGTGACCAAAGGGGTTAAGAACTTTGGGGATTTTTAAAATTTGAATGTGACCAAAGGGGTTAAGACCTTTGGGGCTTTTTGAAATTGAATGTGACCAAAGGGGTTAAGACCTTTGGGGCTTTTTGAAATTGAATGTGACCAAAGGGGTTAAGACCTTTGGGGCTTTTTGAAATTGAATGAGACCAAAGGGGTTAAGACCTTTGGGGATTTTTGAAATTGAATGTGACCAAAGGGGTTAAGACCTTTGGGGCTTTTTGAAATTTGAATGTGACCAAAGGGGTTAAGACC
Organism: Wollemia nobilis; assembly: GCA_028583015.1. NCBI lineage: Eukaryota > Viridiplantae > Streptophyta > Pinopsida > Araucariales > Araucariaceae > Wollemia > Wollemia nobilis. The sequence continues at coordinate 145,862 of JAQPPZ010001020.1, forward strand.
TTTGGGGCTTTTTGAAATTGAATGTGACCAAAGGGGTTAAGACCTTTGGGGCTTTTTGAAATTGAATGTGACCAAAGGGGTTAAGACCTTTGGGGCTTTTTGAAATTTGAATGTGACCAAAGGGGTTAAGACCTTTGGGGATTTTTAAAATTTGAATGTGACCAAAGGGGTTAAGACCTTTGGGGCTTTTTGAAATTGAATGTGACCAAAGGGGCTTAAGACCTTTGGGGCTTTTTGAAAATTGATATGTGACCAAAGGGCTTAAGTGCCTTTGGGGCTTTTTGAAAATTGATATGTGACCAAAGGGGTTAAGACCTTTGGGGCTTTTTGAAATTGAATGTGACCAAAGGGGTTAAGACCTTTGGGCATTTTTGAAATTGAATGTGACCAAAGGGGTTAAGACCTTTGGGGCTTTTTTAAATTTGAATGTGACCAAAGGGGTTAAGACCTTTGGGGCTTTTTAAAATTGAATGTGACCAAAGGGGTTAAGACCTTTGGGGCTTTTTGAAATTGAATGTGACCAAAGGGTTTAAGACCTTTGGGGATTTTTGAAATTTGAATGTGACCAAAGGGGTTAAGACATTTGGGGCTTTTTGAAATTTGAATGTGACCAAAGGGGTTAAGACCTTTGGGGCTTTTTGAAATTGAATGTGACCAAAGGGCTTAAGTGCCTTTGGAGTCTTGTGAAATTGAAATGATGTGGATGACTAGGAGGATGTGATATCCTTAGAGTCCCCGCTTTCCTTGGTGATTGAGTTGATATGGATGTCCTGATCAAATGGGTTAGTTGGAACATTTGGGGTGAAGACTTTCAGATCAATAAGGTCTTGGAAAACATTTTTGAATACTTTACAGTTGTTGATGTCATGGCCCACTTGTTGATGATAAGGACAATACAAGTGTTTGTTTTAATTCTTTGCATATTGCTTTTTAGGATTACTTGATTTTATTTTTGGAAGTAGAATCTCTTGTGCTTCATAAAGCCTTTAAAAAATGGTTGCATAAGATTATGAAATTCTTGTGTAGTTGCGATGAGGATTTTTGGGGCGCTTGGTGCTTGTGTCCAATTGTGTTGGACTTTGAATTTGTGGTACAGGTGTAAAAACCTGAGATGTGGATTGTGATCGTGGATGTGTCAATTGTTGTGGTTGTTGAAGATGACTCAACTGTAACTCAATGTTGATGAGTCGAGTTAAGATTTGTTGTAAAATTTCGATGTGTTGACAATCTAAATGTAAGCCTTGGTTGGCTTGTTGAGTGAATTGATATTTGATGAATGGATGATATTGAATGTGTCGTTGGAGGTGTGATGAATTGGGGGTCATGGAATGAATTTGATGATGATGGGGTTGGTGAGGAAATGATTGTGAATGAAGAAAAGGATATGATGTATGAGGACTATGGATGGGTGGAATAATAGGAATGGAATGAGTTGATGGAGGTATGGTGCAAGTTGCATTTGATGTGACAACTTGGGGGTTAGGAAATTGTGAGGCAACATTGACATGCTCCTAATACAATGGATTGGAATAGGTGGATGTGGAGTAAGTGTTTAGAACACTTGGGATTTGTTGTGGTTGGATCATGGAAGAAGGCATACCATATTCGTAACCCAAATTATGATATCCTTGGGTAAGGTAGGAGGTAGCCAGTTCGGGTTCTTCAAAACCCTCTTGGCTAAGGGTCTCTAAGACATAGTTAGAAGACTTGTAGATGGCCTCCACTTTATTCATGTCTATATAGGTGGTGGGTGTCTCCATATTGTGTGGAAGGGTTCCTAATTGAGGTAGGGATGAATATGATGATCCAGACAAAGTAGTCTGAACCATATTGGATGGGGCTATCGAAGTAGAGGATGCATGGGAAATGTTTTCCATTAAACTACTTTGATTTATTATTTTCTTTTGATGTCTCGTTAGTACCATAAAGTAATTAAACCAAATATTCAAAGTTTAATCTAAATCACACAAACTAAAAACTTTTTTAGAATTTAAAGCAAAGAAAACAATAAATCCTAGGTTTCACCGTGTGTGGCTTACCTTGTTCATTAATTATTTTCTTTCATTAATGTGAGGTTCCTTTTAAAATTGTGTGGTTGGTGTGTTTGATGTTACCTAATCTTTGTTAAATCAAATAAAGAAAAAATCTATGGCTGGATAGGGCTACAAGATTCTTGTTGGTGATGACCTCCAACAAGTTTGCTCAGGGGTAATCCTATGGTGTCTAAGGGCATAGATTTGATGGATGGAGATGAATGCCACCATCACCAAACCTCAAGCAATAGTTGGTGATGAAATCCAACCACTACTGTTAAAAAGTGGAGCATGCAATGTGTGATGTTAATTTTATGTTTCTTGTTCTTTATGGTGTGTAGACAATGTTAAAGATGACTAATTTAACTAATCTAAATCAGAATCCAACACAGAGATGCAAATTTCATCTAAAGAGCATAGAGTACACCCTTAAAATCCTTGCCTACAAATGATACCCAAAGATATCAAAAGAGCATCAGAGGGTTCGTCCACCTATCTGCCAGAGGGGCCAGCCTAGGGTGAGATTACTTTAAGTGTCCAAATGTTGTTCGTATTTAGATACACAAAATTTAAGTGATATTTAACCCTAAAATGCAAAATCTAGGATGTTTTTTTGCTTCACATGCACTCAACAATGCAAAAAATCACCTAGATCTATGAATTCAGGACAAGAAATAAATTTGAAATATTGAAACACACACAAACCCTAGATATGAGTTACTGTAGATTATTTCTTAGATTACTTAATGTTAAACCCAAAAACAACAAAAACAATAGCAGAAAACAAAATACGTAAATTGTTAAATGACCAACTGAACTTACGAAACTCACTTGGAAGCCTTAGTTCTGCTTCAAATTAATGTTCGGCATAGCTAGGAACCTATGCACACACAGGAGAGCACCTGCATAACATGGAAGGATAACTGCACGATATTTGGAACTGTTGTAGAATGCTTCAAAAACCCTAGCGATGAATGCAACGAATTTTATGTTTTCTGAAAAAATTGGAAGCCTTAGCTCTACTTCAAATTAATGCCAGACATAGCCAGGTGCCTACATAGGTGTAGGAGAGCGCCTATGTAACGTGGAAGAATGCCTGCATAATTTGGAAGGACACCTACATAACATGAAAGAGCACCTACGCTATCTCTGGAACTGCTACAAAATGCTTCAAAAAACCTAGCGACGAACACAATGACTTTTATGTTTTTTGAAAAACCTGCAACAAACAACAATAACAATAAATGAGCAAGGTAGATCTATCAAATAGTGAAACCCTTGTGGTGTCCCACCATGATCATCATTTGTGAAGACAATAATACGATACTTAAATAATAAAGAAATCAAATAACCCAAGAAAACACAAGATTGCACAAATAGATAAATTTATTCAATAAACGGGGGGAGATAATAAACTCCTTTTGATACAATCTGTGCTCAATGAGCCTTTGATACAAATATTTATAATACACTAGGGTTATTTGAAACCCTAGCTAAAAAAATGAAGTATCTTCAAATAGTGTATCCTTGCTTCCAATAGGTTGAGTGGGATTTAGGTATCTGATGTTGGACCACTCCAGCTTCAACAACCGTTCAATAATAAATGAGATCTGTAGACCTACATGCACACAAAAAAATAAAAGGGTTAATAACACCTATGAGGGCTCTAGTGGTTTTCACCACTACCTCAATTACTCTTCAAACATAAGCATAAAAACATAGAGTATTAAGGATAGGGTTAAAATTCTCATCACACTTCAGTTGAGAATCTGATTCCCCAAAGCTCTATACAAAATTAACAAATAAAATCCCAAACACCCTTGGTCCCTCAAGTCGTAAGGATTCGTACTTCACGTCCCTAGCATGGATGGGTATATACCCCCAAGGCCTAAAATATCAAATCCCATTGGACTATGGAGTGAATATTCATCGGGGCTATAGACGCCTGGTTGGTAGTGGAGTAAGCTCATGCGGGGTGACATGTCTCCTTGGAAAATAGGAATACCTATGATCGCACATAAGGACAGGCTAGCTTCAGGTCATCTCCATAACAGGTCATGCCCAATTTACTCATAGTGGATCAATGAAATTCACATGTACACATAGGAGAGTGCCTGCGCAGGCACAGGAGAGCACCTACATAACACAGAAGGACGCTTACATGATTTCTAGAATTGCTACAGAATGCTTTAGAAACCCTAGTGATGAACGCAATGACTTTTATGTTTTCTAAAAAATTTGGAAGCCTTAGCTCTGCTTCAAATTAATGCTAGGTGTAGTCAGGCGCATGCGCAGGTGCAGGAGAGCACCTGCATAACATAGAAGAATGTCTGCGTAATGTGGAAGGATTCCTGTGTAACACGGAAGAGCACCTGCGCCATCTCTAGAACTGCTACAAAATGCTTCAAAAATCCTAGCAACGAACTTGGTGACTTTTACATTTTTTGAAAAACCTACCACAAACAGTAATAATAGTAAATAAGCAAGGTAGATCTATCAAATAGTGAAACCCTTGTGGTGTCCCACCATGATCGCCATTTGTGTATACAAGAATACAACACTTAAATAATAAAGAAATCAAATAACCAAGAAAACACAAGATTGCACAAATAGATAAATTTATTCAATAAATGGGAGGAGCTAATAAACTCCTTTTGATACAATCCGTGCTCAATGAGCCTTTGATACAAAGATTTACAATATGCTAGGGTTCTTTGAAACCCTAGATACAACAATGAAGTGTATTCAAATAGTGTATCCTTGCTTCCAACAGGTTGAGTGGGCTTTAGGTATCCGATGTCGGACCACTCCATCTTCAACAGTCATTCAACAATAAATGAGATCTACAGACCTTCATGCACACAAACAAAGAAAAGGGTTAATAACACCTGTGAGGGCTCTAGTGGTTTTTACTACTACCTCAATTACTCTTCAAACATAAGCATAAAAACAGAGTAGTAAGGATAGGGTCAAAATTCTCATCACACTTCGGTTGAGAATCTGATTCCCTAAAGATCTATACAAAATTAACAAATAAAATCCAAAACACCTTTGATACCTCAAGTTATAAAGATTCATACTTCACGTCCCTAGCATGAATGGGTAGTCATACCCAAGGTATAAAAGATAAAATCCCATTGGACTATGGAGTGGATATTCACCGGGGCTATAGACGCCTTGCTGGCAGTGGAGTAAGCTCATGCGGGGCAACATGTCTCCTTTACAAACAGGAAGACCTCTAACTGCACATAAGGATATGCTAGCTTCAGGTCATCTCCATAATAGGTCATGCCCAATTTACTCATAGTGGGTCAATAAAATTCACATGCACACACACTGGTTCTTGATTAGATAGGGTCATTGTCACACTCAATATTTGGTAATTGAACCTCACTTGCACACACATTGGTCCTAAAGAAAGTTAGACAACCCAAGTGAGTTTGATTGATAATACTAGTATGTTTGAGTTTTTGGAAATGTTGCCATACTCATTCCATATCAACATCCATATCTTCTTCCATATCAACATCCATATCTTCTTCCATGTCAACATTCATGCCTGCATCATACGTCAAGTTGCATAAATTCGTTAAAATTGGGTACCCCTAATTACAAAATAGTGGGCATCAAACATGGCCAATAAAATTTCTGAAATATAAAAAGATCATTCGAACACCATGCATCCCTCTCATATAGATTAGGTTCATTACACATTTACTTGCATCAATAATACATCATTTAGCTTGCATGAATCATCCATATAAGCATTAGGCACATACATCATTTAGCTTGCATTAATCATCCATAAGGCATTCCATTAAAACATTTTCATTAAACATGCATTGCATTCACATTAACATATTAACACAAAAGCATAACACAAACATAAAATCCATGTATGTATATATATCAAACTCACATATGCAAATATTGATATCAAGTTCAAACATCATCACAACTTGGGGGTGCTCAAGGTTTCACACCTTTCCCCCAATCAAGCAAGCAACATCACAAATAGAGGGTGCTCAAGGTTTCACATCTTTCCCCTAACCAATCAACATCACAACTAGAACTTGGGGGTGTTCAAGGTTTCACACCTTCCCCACACTTGCAATAAATAATTCAATCATTCAATCATATCACATCATCAACAAGTCAATTGCTAGGTTCAAAACACTGCGTTCTTTTGTCAAAATTTGCACCCTTTGCCTTGCGTTCACATCATCCAAATTGTAAAAATCACTTCATCTATTGGGGAAAAAATAGATCACATTTACGTTCTTTTATCATTATCCATTCATAAGTGAGCCTTGTATTTAGTGGTTTATCCTATAAACCTGGTGGTTGCAGTGACTGGTTATCCATGCAATCCGGTAGGATGGATAGACTACCATAAGGACACTTTCATCATCAAAAAACCCCTTTATCTATTAAGGGAAATGAGCAGACACTTTTTCATATTTCATCATCAAAACCCCTTTATCTGTTAAGGGCAATGAACAAACACTTTTTCATCTTTCATCATAAAAAACCCCTTTATCTATTAAGGGCAATGAACAAACACTTTTTCATCTTACATCATCAAAAACCCCTTTATTTGTTAAGGGCAATGAACAAACACTTTTTCATCTTACATCATCAAAAACCCCTTTATCTGTTAAGGACAAAGAAAATATACAATTCATGTTATTTTCATCCATTTCTCAAAAATCCCTTCATCTATTGGGGCAAAAATAGATCACATTTGCATTCCTATCAAGTGAACCTTGTATTTAGTGGTTTATCCTATAAACCTAGCAGTTGCAGTGACTGGTTATCCATGTAATATGGTAGGATGGATAGGCTATCATAAGAACACTTTCATCATCAATAACCCCTTTATCTGTTAGGGGTAATGAACAAACACTTTTTCATCTTACATCATCAAAAACCCCTTTATCTGTTAAGGGAAAAGAACATATACAAATCATGTTATTTTCATTTCTCAAAAATCCCTTCATCTATTGGAGTAAAAATAGATCACATTTGCATTCCTATCAAGTGAACCTTGTATTTAGTGGTTTATCCTATAAACCTGGCGGTTGCAATGACTGGTTATCCATGCAATTCAGTAGGATGGATAGACTACCATAAGAACATTTTCATCATCAAAAACCCATTTATCTGTTAAGGACAAAGAACAAATATAATCACTTCATTTTTACATCATAAAAACCCCCTTTAAATGTTAAGGGTAAAGAACAGATACAAATCATTTTATTTCATCACATTTTCACATCATCAAAATCCCCTTTCTTCAACCATTGGGGCAAAAACGGTATCTCATCAATCATAATTCTTCAAAAATCATGGTATTACACACCATCCCCCTTTCTTCAACCATTGGGGTAAAAATGGTATCTCATTAGTTGGCTCTAAGTGAACCTCGTATCCAATAAATTATTCTATAAACTTGGCGGTTGTAGCGATAGTAATCCATGCAATTCGGTAACATGGATAGTTTATAATAAGGAAAATTAATCATGATCATCACCAATTATCTCATTTCCAAGAATCATAATCATATCAATAACCTCAAATTCTAAGACAAAAATCATTGACGTTCTTTTCCATGGGATGTGAAATCATGGATAACTAATATCAATCACTCATTCATCTGACTATAGTCACAAAGCAGACAAGCTCGCTAGGTTTGATTGGTTCCATTATGGAATTGATGAAGAATATTCTATAGCCAATGGCCAGCCCTACGATGACTTAGTCATTCTACATTTTCATATCTTGCATACTCAATTATGCCTATGAGGCATATTTTTCAACAATATCGAATCACCCCCAAATTTGGGACAACCATGTTAATTTTGATTTCTAGTGATGGGATACATCTTACATGATCATAGTTCAAATACAAACCCCCTTTCTTCAACCGTTGGGACAAAAATAGTATCAAATCATCAGTCATCATTCTTCAAGCATCATGGTTCATACACCAACCCCCTTTTCTTCAACCGTTGGGGAAAAAATGGTATCAAATCATTAGTCATCATTCTTCAAGCATCATGGTTCATACAACAACCCCATTTTCTTCAACCTTTGGGGCAAAAATGGTATCAAATCATTAGTCATCATTATTTAAGCATCATGGTTCACACACCAACCCCCTTTTATTCAACCGTTGGGGAAAAAATGGTATCAAATCATCAATCATAATTCTTCAAGCATCATGGTATTATAAACCAACCCCCTTTTTGTAACCATTTGGGAAAAAACGGTATCACATCGCATCATCATTCATCCTTCATCCATCCTTTGCACAAAATCCATGCTTTTTCAATTGGCTCATGAGAACTTTCTGATTCGCCAATTGAGGGGGTAAGCTATGCAATGAAATCTAAAAATTATTCATTATTTTTGTCTTCAATGCCAATGTGTAATTACAATGAGAGAAGCAGATTCTGTTGCCCATAGCCCATGCAAGTGTCTCATATTTTTGCACCATATTGTGTTTCATGCAACATGGTACAAAAAGGGGCATCTGTAGACACCAAATTGCATCCATTCATCCACCTTCCTAGTCATCCCACCTTCCACTTATCCTCCATCCCCTTTTCCCACCTTCAAAAGGCCCATTTTCCCTTTCTTGCCTTCAAAAAGACCCATTTCCCCCTTTCTCGCCTTCAAAAAGGCCCATTTTCCCCTTTCCTGCAAAAATAGGACTTATTTTAATATATATTATATTATTTTAATATTTTATATAATATTTAATTTATTTAATATTATATTATATAATTATAAGTTCATTTAACCTCCATCATTCGATCAGATTAAATCCCTACCATCCATCCCACTCAATCCATGCCACTTCCATCATTTAATCTTAGCCCTAGGATATGACTTAATCTTAGCCACACGATCAAAAGTGTAAATTTAAGAACCCTAAGTTAAACCCTAAAGCTAAGTTATAAATACAAGCTCCTCATATTGCCCAAATGTGACAAAAATACTGAAAGAATGGAATGTTGAAGAATCTTGAGGCCTCTCTGCTGAAGAATACCCTGAGCACCTTTAGCATACCCTAGGATAGATTCTAACTAGCCCCATTCATTTCGTCACTACCACTTTCACTCGTCCACCGCTGCCCAGAAAACTACCGCACTATTTTTTACATCCGTTAGGGTTTAATCAATCAGACCGGTCAAGTCACATCTACTATTGAGCAAGGTAAATCACTTCTATGAGTTTTTATTGTTAAATCTGCATATCTGTAAGTGTTGCTTTCTGTTTCTTTCAATTAGGGTTTTTAATAATTATTTGAGGGTCTCACTCTATGGAGCCCTCTCATGTGCAACTAACTCATTAATTGTTTCTGTCACTTGTAGGTCTACAGATCATCAGGCTATTAGAGCCAGAGTGGCCCAACTTCGGATATTCAAAGCCCACTCACCCTGTTGGGATCAAGGGAAAAATATTTAGAAGATGTTATTTTATTTTATTGCTAGGGTTTCATAGAACCCTAGCCCATTGTAATATTGTATCAAAATAATATTGGAGAGTAGCATTGTATCAAAGAGTTCACTTGGATCCCCCCCATTTTCAATATTAAAATTGAAACATTTTGTGCAATATTTGTCTCTTTGTGTATTTACTTGTAATTCTATTTTTAGTGTCTCGTATTTGCATCTACAATAATATCTATATCAAAAAGTATTTGTAACCCCCATATTGGGACACATTCATTGTACAACTCGGAGATCTATCCATGTTAATAAAATATTCTTCATTTTATGCATTTGTTGTGTTACTATGCTTTTTGTGCTTTATCTATGTATTCATGTTGTTCATTTTTTGTTTACAAGACCTAATTTTAATGAAACTTATGATGAGAAAATTTGAAATAAATGTGACCATGAAAATTTGTGTCCCCACAAATTTTGATAAAAAATTCTATCTTAGAGTATTGAATTCTAAAATATCTATGTTGATAAAAGCTAGAGGAGGAGATTCAACACCAAAAATATACAAAATGGTTATCATAGCCAAAAATGATTTAGTACAAATAGGTAGATTACCTCCAAGACTACAACCCCTCTTGTATTATTTTTGGGATCAACAAATTATATGCCCACAACCACTGGAACCACCTTTTATTACCCTAGACATAATTTTTGGAGCTTCCAACAAGGCAATAAAAGCCTCATTACAATCCCAAGAAAATCACCAAAAGGATCCAAGTGATCTCAATGAATATTGTAGCAATAACCTAGAATTATCAAAAGAACCTCATCAATGGGGAATCCTTAAGCAAATACTAATATCACAAGAGAAATAGTAGGGCCTACCACTAAAAAATTAGTAGAGGTCCTAGTTCAAAAAGAATGTATGGCAAGAGAACAAAAACATAATATACAATTTCACAATACAATTTCCACACAAATGCCTGAAATCATGAACGAGGCTAGAAAAAGATCCTACCAACCATAAATGACAAAAAAATATGAAAATATTAAAATTCGAGAGGCTACCATAAGAAAAAATTGGCCTAAACCTTTTAACATTGTAGAATATTGCAAGAGAGCCACCATAGCCATGCCACATTGGGATATGTTGACTTTAGAGAAGCAGAGTTCATATTAGGAGATAAAAAAAGCAAAGACGAGAAATTGGTAGAGACTCACATCAAAATATAGGAGTAATATAGATAGAACAACGGGTTGATATCTAGAAATATAAATCCTATTATAGTAAAACAAGTATGAGAACATATACAATCTAGGAGGAAGAAACTCTTATTCCAAGAATTCAAGAAAAAGAAAATATAATATGAATATGAAAACTATATTTTGATGGTGCTAGAAGCAATTTAGGATAAAATGTAGGAATATGTCTTGTTTCCCAAAAAGATATAAATTTTTTCCAAGAATATAGGCTATAGTTTGCTTGTTCCAACAATAGAGCAAAATATGAAGCTCTGGCTCTAGGTATCCAAATGGCAAAAAAAGGGGAATCAAGATGTTTCAAATTTTTGATGATGTTAAATTAATTGTTATAAAAGTTAGATCCCAATGGTTAGTCAGAAATAGATTGATAAAATATTATATAAATTGAATTTTGGATTTGATGTAATATTTGATTCTATCAACATAAAAGTAATTCCAAGAGAATAAAATGCAAATGCAAATAGAATGGTAATTTTCGGTTCACAATTCAACCCAATCAATGGAATATGGAAAAAATATCAAATTATAAATATGATAGTGAGGCGAGTAGTACCTAACAACTAGAAAAATTGGTAGGTGTTTGAGAATAAGGAGTAGATTGTTTGATTCTTGCAATAGGTAGATGAATTTGCCAAAGAAAATGCACTTAAAATAAATGAGAATATGAAGATCAAATTATTCAATTAAGTTCAAATAAATTGCCAAAAGGACTGATCACCCTAGAATCCATTTTTATCCTATATGATGGATTTAAGGGAAGGAAAATTTTTACTATGAAAAGAGAGGATTATCAAGAAATAGAAGTATCACTTGGGAAGACATTAAATATAGGAAAAGTTACCATGCAAGAAGAGAAGGAAAAACTTACCAAATAATGCCAAAGGTACAAAGATGTAATAGCCTAGACTTATGAAGAACTCAAAGGATATGAAAAAAGTGTAATCTAGCACATAATAGAAGTAGATATTGGAGCTAAAATAATAAGGAAGAAACAAAGACTAGTCAATCCAAATATTGAACCTCTTATGTAAAAGGAATTGGAGAAGTTGATAGAACAAACAATCATATACCCAATTAAGCATACCGGTTGGGTTTCTAACCTAGTACCTATACGAAAGAAGAATGGTGAAATCAAGTTATGCATAGATTTGAGAGATCTAAACAAATATTCTTTAAAATATCATTATTCTTTGTCTTCAATGGAGCAAATACTTTAAAAATAGTAGGATCTAAGAGATTTTTGTTGTTGGATGGCTTCTCTAGATTTAATTAGGCTTGGGTGAGACATGAAGATCAACATAACATTGCCTTCACCAAAAAATGGGGGATATATGTGTAACCATCAAAAAGGATCACACCCAAGGCATCCTATTGCAATAATTGATAAAAGCATAACATGCATACAAGAACAAGAAATTGACAACAAATGAATCAAGAAGAAATACACTTTATTCCATTATATTCAAAGTCAAAATAAAATTACAGGTACATCCCTCTTAGGGATAATCACTTTGATACAATATTACAATAGGAGTGTGTAATTGTTTCCCTCTCAAGGGTAGGTGTGATTTCTAAGTGCCTTTCTAGATGACACGAACTGCTCTAGGGTGGAGGTACCCTCTTCTTCGTGATGGGGAAGGAACTTGATGGTTGGTTCTCCTTTGAAACTATTCCCTGTAGTAAAGAAACAACATAGAGGTTTCAAGAAGATAGGCAACCTCTCATGATGAGGTCCTTTTAGGAAAATTGCATAATGACACCATTAAACATGCATAATCAAAAAATCATGGAAAGTGCTTCTAAATAAGCAAATTGAATCAAGATTCATATAATAGCGTAAAGATAAGTAGCATCTACACTATGCATGGATTAAATATGTAAAATGAAGCATAAACATACATAAAGAAATCATTTAAGACCTAATTGAAGCATAACATGAAGAATATAATATAAACTAATTCTATGATCAAAAGTCTGCTAAACTGCATATAAACCATGAAAACAACTAATATAAACTAATTAACCGGACATAAATGAAAAGAGGAAGGTGGTGATACCTCAACTACAAACCACAACTCTGGTGAGTGGTCTGCACTGTAAACCATGGCTAAAAGCCATGGTTAGCACTTTGATAGGTTTACCCTCAATTCCAAGGGTAGTGGGCTTGACCTCCTTGTCCAATTTATGTTCAAGGGTCACCTTCGGTGTCCTTATGATAGGTTTGGCGGTTGAATCATTGTGATGGGCCTTCGTTTACCCGGATTTGCATTTCTTGGTTCTCCTAGACTCCTAGGGCATCCATAATGCAATTCATCATGAATCTTGGCAAGTAGATAGGGGATAAGTGCAATAGCTCTCTCTTAGTATACTCGATTGAGTGTACAATTCAATAGGGATCCACTGCTAAAATCTCCAATGCTCTCTTTGATAGTTTTCCCTAATTCTAAGGGGTACTTATAGGACTACCCAAGGGCTAGGGGTGGCTTCCTGGAGAATCCAAGATCAAGAAGGGGTGTTTAGGATAGTTGGAATGGAAGCATTTGAAATCTTCCATCCATTAACCGTATTATTCTAGATCAAATGGTCATTCCAATCGATTTGGCTAGGATTGAAGGCCAACTGAACTTTAGTTAAATCATAGGTTATAGCTATGGTCTAGACTATAAACCATAGGTCTCAGCTATGGTTTAGCTGTAAACCATAGGTCTGGGCTATGGTTCAGATTGATTAGGCCAAGTAACCCAAATTGAGTGGTTAGAACCATTGCTCTATCTTGGATTCTGTCCAATAGCTTCCATATGGTCTTGTAGCATGTCTATAGGAGTAGTCGCCCTCAACATGATGCATTTTAGGTGTCTACAGATGCCCCTTTTGAGATGCGTTGTGAGATCGAATAATGCTAAGCAAAAATAGACCTTCTAAAATGATGTCGAAGGTTCTATGATGATCATTAGTCAGATCAACATTAGATGCCCTAGGTCCAACAAAAGGACGCGCATCCTGGAATCATTGCTTCCAACTCTTTGGAGGCTTAAACTTGAAAAGCTTATGCCCTTCTCATCTCATTCGATGCAGTTGTGCATTCCATAGGTATCTTCTGACCCATAGATCCGAAAGGCGGAGAACAACAAGCAAAATCATATTTGCTATTTGCCCCAAGCAAAGGGGTAAGCTTATGATAGCTATTGACAATGATTCGCAAGGACGAATGCAATTTTAATAAGATCAAGGGATCTATGACTATAGGGATATTCTATTGATTTTTATTATGATTTGATATTATGACTACCCCCTCAAGCGATGAGTCGATGAGGGTAATGACATTGATTAAAGCAATGATGTCGCTTAACCACCATGGATGATCTGAACAAACTTAGATTTGAGCAAATTAATGCATTGGCTAGGCCTAGTTCAGCTTTTGATTCCAATTGTTAATAGTATTTGCACATTTCTATCCCATGGAGCAGTCAAGCTACAATAGCCATTTTAGGGAATTGAATTGATACAAATCCAATCAGATTTGTGTTGAATCAAATTATCGATGATTTGCTAAAAAAGTGTCATAGAAGACATGACATGAAACGCCTCATTCCCGTGGAGCAGTCCAGCCGCGAAGGCCTTCTTAGGGATTGGAAAGAAGCATATCAGATCAACAATGACCATTTTGCCCCAAATGTCCTTATGGTAATTTACTCATCCTATCGAATTGCATGGATCGTAAGTCCCTGTAACCGCCAAGTGTATAGGGTAAGTTACTAAAAATGAGGCACATTTGGTATTTTTAATTATTTAATTTTTTTGAATGTTTTGAATTATGCATTGATATTATTTATTTGGATAGGAGGTGCATCACTCCATGGAAGGATTGTCATAGCGATGACCTCGGTTGAATGCACTTTATAATCTCAACCAGATTTTTTATTTTTAATTAGATCCCGATGCTTGATTATCACCAAATTTCTAAATTAATCTGCTTTTATTGAGTTCTAACCCAATGGGAGGCATTAATTTATATTTTTAGCCCTTCGCATGGTGGGATTTTACTAAATTACCTGCCAGTTGCAAACCATGGCTAGGGTCTATGGTTCTCATTTGCAATTTTGGGAACCGTGGCTAGGGCCTGCGGTCCGCGTGAAACATGAGAGGCTTATAAAAATCCTAAATTTCAAATGTATCTCATTATTCCCTAACAATCACTTACAAATATGGAGTTCTAACAGTGACAACTAAGAAATTGACCTACATCCTACCAAACTTCTCTTACACCATACACGACACAATGGTAGAGCGCAGGCAGGCTTCTTCCAGCCGTGGTGGATGAGGCGAGGGCCAGGTAACTCAAAAACTAAGACCTCGCATCCAATACCACTAAAATAAACCCAATTAAGTAATTGATAAATCAATCTCACTAAATTGTTGGCAATGAAACTCACTTTAGGCTAGGGTAGCTTAGGATTTAATTTTTTCATTTTTGGTCGTGGTATCGCACCCGATGGGATCTCAATTAGAGACTGTAGGTACTAGTTGTGATTCTCAATTGGTCAATTGGGGATCGCAGCTGCCATCTAAAGTCAGCATTCAAAATCCCAATGATCAATTGGGGATCGTATGCGGACCGCAGGGTTGACCCGCGGTTCGCCAACTTTAGAAAAACTTTATAAATTTTTTAATTTTTCTAAGTTTTAAAAGGCAATTAATGTATTTTAATGCATTTATGACCTATTTTAATGACAATTATGATTTGTACGCCTGCATGATGATATTTTTTTGCAATTTTATCAGTTTTTAAATATTTTTGATGATTTTTTAGGTCATTTTTAAATATTTTTGCTTGTTTTAGTTAGATTTTTCCTTATATCATGCTTTCTATTTCAAAGGTTGACCTATAGAGCTCGAGAGCCTGAAATTCTTAAGACTCTCTATGGAGAGCTCACTCCCATGGAGCAAGAGTGGTTTGGAGCTGTCGACTTCGGCTATGTACTAGATCTACCCACTATTAGGGTAGATCAAGCCTATTTGACTGTGTTGACCCAAAGCTGGAATGCGTGGACCAATACATTTCACATGCCTACAGGTGAAATAACGGTGACCCTAGAGGATGTTTACAGGATCTTTAGGATCCCAATTGATGGTGAGGCCATCGTCTCTTCTACTTCTGGGGCTAATGAGTCCATATTTGATGCTATCTTTGGCTCCTAGAGTGAGAAGGCTTAGCGTGACATTGACCATGGAGGGGTCCACATTGGCTATTGGTAGGGGAAGAATCTCTTCTCCATGCACGAGGCCATATTTATGCACCTAGTGGTGCAAGTTGTGCTTCTAGCATGAGGATTCCTTGGAACCTTCTAGCTAATATTTGTAGAGTTATTCAAAGCACCATTTGTTGACCATTACGACTGGCCTGGGGGAGCACCTTGCTCTACCATATGTATCGAGAGCTCTGCCAGATTACTAACCAGAGCCACTAGGGGATTAACTATACTCTACTTCTTTAGATTTAGGGTTGGTAGCACATTAGGATAGAGCATCCCGAGGAGCTGCCCCTACATATCACAAAGATCGATGATGCACATCAGTGCTATGCTGCTTGTTGGCCTCAGGAGGAGGAGGGCTTTTAGAGCAGGACCCATGCTAGCAATCTCCAACATTATATTACATGGTTTGCAGGACTCAGGCTAGATGACATTGAGTGGTGGCCCTAAATGGAATGTCCTAACTGGCCTGAGGCCGGTGAGTGGCTTTGATAGGCTCACTGGGATAGATGGTTACTCAATCGAAAGGCCAAGATCAGAGAGTACCAGTTCTATTCTCATGTCCTATGGTAGTTTGACCTAGTGCAAGATATTCCAGAGATCCCTTTCGTCTATAGGCACTTGGCTCTAGAGATGCACCTCCCATAGATCTAGCATCTGAATCTAGGGGATGATCCAGATGATTTCCAAGAGACTAGAGTTGACCAGCCTGTTACTACTCTAGCATATAATGGATGGTGGTCGATGCTATGGTGGCACAGATTAGGGCCTCTAGGCAGAGTTGATTATTAGGCAAAGGTAGTGGCAGATCCTAACGGGTGCAAGGTGTTCCAACAAACAAAGGGTAGATGGGGCACAAAGGCCACCATCGAGGAGGCTCCTGGGGATAACCCAGATGATGAGGCTCTAAAGGTTGGTGAGGTTCCTCTTGATAGTGTAGAGGGGATGCTCTTAGCTTAGGTTACTGAATTGCAGAGTCATCTGGGGAGATATCAGACTCAGAAGCATGAGCGAGACACTACTATCACCACTCTAGAGGTAAAGCTAGCTGACTGAGATAGGCAATTAGCTAAGGTACATGAGGAGATCACCAGCCTCATAGAGTGAGCTAAAACAGTAGAGGCTCGAGTTTAGGATCTCAGTAGTACCCATGATGTGGCACTGACACAACAGAGTGAGGCAGTGGCAGAGAGGGACCTTCTAAGGCTATATAAGGGAGACCCTACATCCTCTTAGATTGTTATGGGACCTCCAACCGCTCCAGTAGTCATAGGTGCGAATCTGATGGTAGAGATCAGATGGCTTACTTCTATCATGGAGGATATAAATGATCAATTAGATGTGAGAGCAGCTCGCATATCTCAGCTAGAGGGCTTCATCGAGTTGAGGGGCTTCCAGGTTCCTGAGGACAAGAAGGCTGTAGGGTCATAGAGGACTAGGACCAGGACCAAAGGGCAATCCTTAGCGAGTTCCAACCACTGAACTCGTAGGACCAAGAAAACTCATCGATCTTCTAGCACACACAGAGCTAGATCTCATAGAAGTGACAAAGATACATGAAGTGATTTGTAGGCTGGGGGTGCAGACCCTCCTTAGTACACATTTTTGATATATGTATTGTACTATTTTTGGAGTGTAAGGTCGAGGACTTACACAGTTGTAGCTTGCGGGTATTTTTGTACTCTCGATGTACTCTAAGACACATATTTATATATGATATGATCATTATCATTTTATGGCTCATTATTGTGTACTCATTTATTTTTGATTTTATGTTTATGTGATGCACATGGATGCAATGCTTATGTTATGCTGATGCTATATGATGAGATGTATGATATCATACACTAGATAGCTATTTAATTTATGATGATGATATGCAATGATCTAGATGCTTAGATGTGCTTTTTATGATGGATGCATATGGATGCAATGATATTTTCTTAACGCATATTTGATATTGCTTTATTATATGCATTAATGTATGTAATGATTTATTTATACGATGCTAATCTAATGTAAATGAACTTGTATAATTTAATCACTTAAAACATAAGGAATAAATGTAGATATGTTTATCAATCTAATGGATGACACCACAAAATCTATATAAATCATGAATGTAATTGAAAATCCTTAAGATAAGAATTTAATCAATTAATCACCCATATATGAAATGCAATGGTATGCGATGTTATGATGTGAATGATATGATGTGTCATTCGATTTTCTTTTGCAAAATTTGAAAAACATGCACGATATAGTCCGTGGCCATCTAAATATTATTGCTAATATCAATCCAGTATCTATCCTATATGTTGATTGTGCTTTATATAATGATGTATCATGGATTCGATACTTTACAATTTGATGATTTATATGGTTGTGATTTTTGACATTTTGTTGCAATGGGAGAAAATTTTGAGGTTTTCCATGAGACTCAAACACCCTAATAGACTTATCAAAAGTTGCATACTAACCACACTAGACTTTTGAGATAAACAATTTTTGCTAGGATAGACCCTAACTGTTCATTATCCCTGTGTGTGCAAATGATTATTTTAAGATAAGACACGAGCGTTCCTCGATGTCAGACAAGATTATTTCAGCCCATTGCTAAGATAGGGGTTCCATGAATGTCTTATCCAATATCAAGTTCAGATTTTAGTTGGACTAAGCCACTAGGCAATGCGGGACACCTGAAGCTAGCTCTTCCATATTCAAACATTGGTCTTGTTCATAAGTGAGATGCTAATGCGTTAAACATATCATCATACGTAAGGTACAGTAGTGCTAACAATTCCAGGGATTTAGGCTCATTCCTTTTTATTCTTCAATTTTTAGGATACTTGCTCATATGTAGTGAAGCAAGGGAGTCAATTCCATCTTCATTTTGAACTGTCTTTGGATCTTCATTTGATCTCTCTTCGAATTGGATTTTTGGATCTTCATTTGATCTCCGCTCGAACTTTTGATTTATGATCTTCATTTGATCTTCACTTTGAACTTTTATTTAAGCCTATTTTTTGATCTTTACTCGATATTCACTTTTCGGCATTTATATTTGATAATTTCCTTCAAAAAATTTCTTTTGGGGAGATTTACTTGGTAAAACTGTTTCTGGCATATCGATTGATAATATCGATCTTATGATATCAATATGTTGAGCAAGGTGCAGCAAAAGTATTGTCATTGTTGTCAACACAGACATATAGATCAGTTGATGCAGTGGACAAGATTTCAGAGGTCAGTGAGAGCATGTACAGTGAATATCCAAGAAGACAAAAGTGGCCCAGATTCAAAGGATCAAAGAAAAAGACAAGTAAGAAAACTGTCACGATATCGCGAAATGTTTTCTGTCACGATATCGCGACATGTTGAGAAGAAAAAAGGCAGAAAGCAAAACTGTCATGATTTGGTGACATATCAATGGAGAGAGAAATTGCTGGCAAAAATGTCACGATATCGTGACATGTTAGAAGAGAAAAAGCGCAAGGAAAAACTGTCATGATTTCGTGACATGTTGGCAGAGAAGAAAGCAAGTGGCAAAACTGTCATGATTTTGCGACATGTTGGAGGCAAAGAAGCCAAGTGGAAAAACTGTCACGATTTCGTGACATGTTTGAGAGAAAAGAGCTTGCAAGGAAAAGTGTCACGATTTCGTGACAATTTGCAAGAAGGATGGTATGGACGAAAATGTGTCACGATTTCGCGACATGTTTGAGAGAAAGAGCTGGCAAGGAAAAGTGTCACGATTTCATGACAATTTGCAAGAGGAAGCACCAAGGAGAAAAAGTGTCACGATTTTGTGACATGTCGGGTTTTCATGACCCAAAGAGGAGAGAGAGTGTACAGAGGCAAATGTGTCACGATTTTGTGACATGTGTTTTTGCGGGCCAAAGACAGAAAAGGCACAAGGCAACAAAAGTGTCACGATTTTGCGACATGTTTCATTTTTGTGGGCCAAAGACAGAGAAAGGCACAAGGCAGCAAAAGTGTCACGATTTCGTGACATGTTTCGTTTTCACGGGTGAAAGGCAGAGAAGTGCAAGGAAGCAAAAAGTGTCATGATTTCGTGACATGTCTGGTTTTCGTTGGTGCAAGCCAAGTAGAGTGTACGAAAGCAAAAAGTGTCATGATTTCGTGACATGTCTGGTTTTCACTGGTGCAAGCCAAGTAGAGTGTACGAAAGCAAAAAGTGTCACGATTTCGTGACATGTCTGGTTTTCACTGGTGCAAGCCAAGTAGAGTGTACGAAAGCAAAAAGTGTCATGATTTCGTGACATGTCTGGTTTTCGTGGGTGCAAGCGAAGAAGTGGACAAGGAGGCAGAAAATGTTGCGATATCATGACATGTCATGTTTTCATGAGTAGAATGTGAGAAGAGTACAAAGAGACATAAATCTCATAATTTTATGATAGGTCACAACAGCACGATTATGGACAATTAACTGGAGTCAGTGTGATAGTTACAGGTGCAGTTACAGATAGAATTCATGCAAGCTATTTTAAGAACTATCAAAGAAGGAGAAATAAAATAGTCATATAAATAGAATCGAAAAATGCATGCATGCACAGAAAAGGATACGAACAATCATGGCCAAGAAGACGAACAGTCATGGTAGAGGTATACATTGCATGTAACGTGTTTAACGAAATGCCCACTCTATATATATACAAAAGGAGTTACATAAATGAGTTACAATTGACAAGTGGCAGAAGAGAATATTAAAAGAATAGTTACAATTGACAAGTGGCGTATGAGGAATAAAAGAAGGCCTTATAACTAAAGTTACAGAGCGAAAGGTTTGTTATAAAAGGGGAGTCGCGTAGAGAAATAAGGTTGCCATTGAATGTGTGAAAGTTCTATCGAAAGAGGGTGAGAAGAGTGCTATAAGAGAGCGACAAGCTGAGCAGTAAGTGTTTACTATGTTTTGATAGACCAGTCAGGGTCTTATAAAAGTGAAGGCATTTGTATGTCATTGATACAGCTTTCAAAATAGGGATCCAAGTTGGTGCTTGGATAAGGGTTGGTGCTCCTTTTTGTTGGTGTAGATAAATCAGGGGTTGGTGCTCCTTCCAGTGGGTGCTGATAAATAGATTGTAAAATTGGTGTTTTGCAAAGACTGGATTTGGACCGTAGTCCAAGCAGTCATTCTTGAGGAGTAGCCAAATTGGTGAACCTTGTTACATTGTGTGTTGTGGTGTGCTCTCTTGTGATAATTGCTTTATCTATTTTTAAGTTCTCTTTGCTTCAGCTTTAAGAGTTGTAGATTAGATTTTAAATAGCTACACTGATTCACCCCCCCTCTCAATGTCATTATGAGAATATCAATTGGTATCAGAGCTAGGTTCCTGAACAAGCTTAATCAGCTAAGGTGATCTTGGAAAGAACACAATGGCAGGTGGTGAAGGATTCTCATCAAACAAAGCTCCTTTGCTCAATGGAATTAATCACTCATTCTAGAGACTCAGGATGCAGACATATCTGAGTGTGTTAGGATACAACATTTGGGAGTCAGTAGAAAGTGGATACACAGTACCCGCTACTCCTCCAAAAGATATTGTTGAGAAGAAAAAGTTTGAGAATAACTCCAAAGCAAAGAATGCCATAATGTGTGGGCTAGTAGACAGTGAACTGATAAGGATCATGAGCTATAAATTAGCAAAAGACATGTGGGACAAACTGAAGAGCATCCATGAAGGAGACATTAATATCAAGGAAGCCAAGATGCAAACGCATTGAGCTCAGTTCGAAGCATTACAAATGAATGACGATGAGAACATAGAGGCCTATATGCTGAGAGTCAATGGAATCATTAATGCAATCAGAGGACTCAATGAAGAAATCAAAGATGCGGTTGTCATGAAAAAGGTACTTAGAACTCTTCACAAAAGATTTAATTCTAAAGTTTTTACAATAGAAGAGGCTAAAGATCTAAATAATTTTAGCATGGATAAGATGCATGGTTATTTGACTGCATACAAAATGAGAATAGGATAAACTAATCCCATAGACAAAGAAGCTACTTTTAAAGACACAAAAATATAAAAGTTGAACAAGAATATGAGGATGAAGAGACATCGGATGAAACGAAAGCTAACTTTGTTCGAAAACTTACAAAGGGAAAAGGAAAATATAGAGGAAAGTTATCATTTAAGTGCTTCAATTGTGGAGGGGTCAGTCACTTTGCAGCTAAGTGTCCAATGAATGAGAAAACCAAAAGTGATGAAGGGTCACACCAAGAAAGAAGTGACTGGAAGAAGAAACCAAATTTTAGAAAAAGCAACTTCAAAAATAAAAGTTTCATATCTAAGAATGTCAGCTCTTCTGAAGATAGCTTAGGTGAAGATTCTGAAGAAGAAATAGGTGAAGCTCTATTCATGGCATTTGAAGAAGACAAAACAGAAGAAAAATAGGAAGGTGAGGCTGAAGTATATCTGGAAGTAGAGTTGGTTGCTGCACTTAAAGAGTTGAGTACAGAAAGGAAAAAGAATAAAAAGGTCTCAATAAAGCTTGAGGATGCGAATGACATAATAAACACTTTGAAAGTATAGACAAAAGAATTTAAGAAAATGTCTGAAGAACTCAAAGTAAAATTAACCATGAAAATAGATGAGTGCAGTAAACTGGAAGCAGAGATTGTTGTCTTAAGAATGCGGCTAGAAGAAAAGAATCAAAAATTGAGTTGCTATCACAAACTTGAAGGAAGTTCTGCGAAGCTTGAAAAGATTATAAATAGTCAGAGGACTACAGGCATCAAATTTGGCTTGGGCTTTGTCGAAGGAGAATCGTCAAGTGGATCAAATGCCATAACTGTAGAACAAGTAAAGAAAGAAGATAAGATCAAGGTTGATCAAAGAAAAATGAATCAGGCAAAAGAAAGCAACAGTTCTAGGCACGAGAAGAGTGCTGACAATGAGGGATTCATAAAAGTCACACATCAAAGGAGAAGAAAATATGTGGCTCCTACTACAAAATGGCAAAGACCAATTCCCAGGTTCAATCATTCCTTTTCTGGTTATTGTTTTAAATGCAATGCTTACGGTCATAAGATTTCAGATCGCATTCATAATATAGGACAAAGAAATTTCACCAAGTAGAAATGTCTTTTCACCCTTGATGGATTATGCAAAAGAATGCTATAACTGTCATAACTTTGGACACATTGCAAGAAACTGTAGAAGCACATATGCAGCAAATAAATATTAGGGAAGAAGATCTCAACCAAACAGTTTAAGGCAAAACAAAAAATTCCCAAAAAAACATGCTCAGGCTACTGACAAAGAAAATTCTAAACAAGTGACCAAAACTGTAGCCAAACCAGAGTGAAAAGAAAAGGAGTGACCCAAGGAAGAAAAGGAATCCTTGATTGTTTAGACAAAATTCAAAGCACATAACAAATCTACACCATGGATATTGGATAGTGGATGCTCCAGTCACATGACAGGATATAAACAAAAATTTGAAAAATTACAGAAATATGAAGGGGGCTCTGTAAAGTTTGGAAATAATGATGGAGCCAAAATAGTTGGAAAAGGATCAGTCAAGATAAGTGATGGAAAGATAAATTCCAAAGAAGTTCTGTTTGTGATTGGTTTGAAGCACAACTTACAGAGCGTAAGCCAAATCTGTGATAGAGGTCATGAAGTCATCTTTAAGAAGCAGGGATGTGAAGTCAAAAAAGCACACAGTGGGAAGCTCATAGCTACTGGATTGAGGACTTCTGGAAATCTATATAATCTCTCAGAAACTTCAGAAGGAGCATGGTTGATTGGATAGGAAGATGAAAATTGGCTGTGGCATAAGAGGCTCGATCATATTAGCTTTGACAATCTGGTAAAAATAAGTTCAAAAAGGGCAGTAAGAGATATACCCACCATTGGCAAACCAAGAAATAGCATCTGTGCTTCATGCCAAAAAGGGAAGCAAACTAGAGCCACATTTAAATCAAAGGAACACTTCACCAAGTAAGCCTTTAGAACTAATACATACTTATTTGTGTGGACCCATGAGAACACAAAGCATAAATGGTGACAAATACTTTATGTTGTTCATAGATGACTACTCCAGGATGACATGGGTACTATTTTTAAAGCTTAAATCATATGCCTTTGAGATGTTCAAGGTTTTTAAAAAATAGGTTGAGAATCAAACTGGAAAAATAATTAAATGCCTAAGATCAGACAGAGGAGGAGAGTTTATCTCAGAAGATTTTGCAGAGTACTATCAAAAATATGGGATCAAAAGACAATTTTCAGCAGTAAGGACACCTCAGCAGAATGGTGTTGTAGAAAGGAAGAATAGGACAGTGCAGAAAATGGCACGGACAATGTTGGCTGAGAACAAAATAGCTGATAGATTTTATAAAGAGGTAGTCCATACTGTGGTTTACATCGAAAATAGGTGCATGCTAAGGATGCATGAAAGCAAAACACCTTATGAGCTGTGGTTCGGCAGAAAGGCAACAACAAGATATTTCAAAGTGTTTGGCATTAAGTGCTACATCAAACGAACTGAAGATAATATCGGCAAGTTTGAAGATAGAGCTGACGAAGGTATTTTTCTGGGTTACTCGACAAAAAGCAAAGCCTACACATGTTACAACAAGAGGTTAAAGAAAATTGTGGAGAGTGCTGATGTTAAAGTTGATGAAGGTAGAGAACGAGAAATTACTTATCAAGAAAACTACCCTATTTATGAAGAAGTCATTGAAGGAGATGAAGAAAATGAAACAGAAGAGAATAAAAAAATTGACCCAAATGATTTAAGAATTGAGTCAGAAGAAGAAGAAAACAAGAAATTCAAAATAGGCAACTGGCAGAAAAATCATCCCAGAGAACATATTATTGGGGACCCCACAGTTGGTATTCATACAAGAAGAGCAATAGTATGGAACTACTCTCTATTATCCAGCATTGAGACCAAAAATGTTGCTGAAGCAAGCACAGATGAAAGTTGGATGAAGGCAATTAATGAAGAACTAGATCAGATTGAGAAAAAAAAAACCTGGGAGTTAGTACCAAGACCAGCAAATAAAAATATAATTGGTACTAAATGGATTTTTTGAAATAAATTGAACAAAGATGGACAGGTTGTAAGGAATAAAGCAAGACTGGTCTGTAAAGGCTATGCACAGGTTGAAGGTATTGATTTTGAGACCTTTACACCAGTAGCTAGACTAGAGGCAATCAAAATGTTTCTGGCCTTAGCAGTTCATAAAAATTTCAAAGTATATCAAATGGACGTGAAATCAACATTTCTGAATGGAAAACTGGAAGAAGAGGTTTACATTGAGCAACCAGATGGTTTTCAACTAGGTGACAATCCCAAATTTATTTGCAAGTTGAAGAAATATTTGTATGGCTTGAAACAGACACCCAGAGCATGGTATGCAAGGTTGGATAACTATCGTATTCAAAAGGGGTTCAAGAAAGGTTTGGTGGACAACAATATGTATGTCAAAATAGAGAATGGCCATCTTATTGTCCTTGTTGTTTATGTAGATGATATCATTTTTGGTAGCAGTCATGATAAGTCTTGTAGAGACATAGAATATAAAATGAAAAAAGAATTTGAGATGTCTATGATTGGTGAAATTTCTTATTTCCTCGGACTGCAAGTCAATCAAAGTGAAAATGGCATTTTTATCTCTCAAGTTAAATATGTGAAAGAAATGCTAAAAAAGTTCACAATGGAGGATAGTAAACCTGTTAGCACTCCCATGACAACAAGTTGCAAGTTGAGCAAGGATGACAAATCTCCAGATGTAGATCAAACCATGTACAGGTCTATGATTGGAAGCCTGCTGTATTTGATAGCTACAAAACCAGATATCTTACAGGCAGTATGCATGGTAGCAAGATTTCAGGCTAGTCCCAAAGAGACTCATGTGACAACTATGAAGCGGATTTTTAGGTGCCTCAAGGGTACTATGGAGTATGGGTTATGGTACCCAAAAGGTAAGGACTTCACTCTTATTGCATATTCTGATGCAGATTGGGTAGGATGTATAGATGAAAGAAAGAGTACCAGTGGAGGAGCATTTTATCTTGGAGACAAGCTAGTAGCATGGCACAACAAGAAACAAGAATCAGTCTCTCTATCCACAGTAGAGGTAGAATACATTGTAGCATCAACATGTTGTACACAGATATTATGGATGAGACAAATCCTGAAAGATCTTAGTATTCACTTCAAAGAGCCAATTTCAGTTAAATGTGATAACACCAGTGCTATTAACATATCAAAGAATCTGGTTATGCATTCTCGAACCAAACATATTGCAATCCGATATCACTTCTTGAAGGATAAAGTTGCAAAAGGTGAGGTCAAATTGGATTTTGTTCCAACTACAGACCAAGTAGCAGATATATTCACAAAACCATTGCCCAAGAAAGTTTTTGAGTACCTTCAAAGTAAGTTGGGAGTAGTCACATTTCCCAAGAACTGACTATCAATTGGGATCACATTCTCAGGGGGAGCATTTATGCCTATGCTTATAGTTTTGCTCATATTCATGATTTTTGCTAACTATAACAATGTTTGTCTGAGAATGGTGTGCATAGACTCAGGGGGAGTCTGCAGTAGCCCTTTGGTATTATTGTCAAAAGGGGAGAAGAATTACAGGAGAGTGCATGAGTGTTGCCAACAATTCCAAACGGGGAGATTATTGAGCAAGGTGCAGCAAAAGTATTGTCATTGTTGTCAACACAGACAGATAGATCAGTTTATGCAGTGGAAAGGAGTTCAGAGGTCAGTGAGAGCATGTACAGTGAATATCCAAGAAGACAGAAGTGGCCCAGATTCAAAGGATCAAAGAAAAAGACAAGTAAGAAAACTGTCGCGATATCACGACATGTTTTCTGTCGCAATATCGTGACATGTTGAGAAGAAAGAAGGCTGAAAGCAAAACTGTCACGATTTCACGACATATCGGAGGAGAGAGAAAATGCTGGCAAAAATGTCATGATATCACGACATGTTAGAAGAGAGAGAAAGTACAAGGAAAATTATCGTGATTTCGTGACATGTTGGCAGAGAAGAAAGCAAGTGGCAAAACTGTCATGATTTCGCGACATGTTGGAGGCAAAGAAGCCAAGTGGAAAAACTATCATGATTTCATGACATGTTTGAGAGAAAAGAGCTTGCAAGGAAAAGTGTCACGATTTTGCAACAATTTGCAAGAAGGATGGTATGGACAAAAATGTGTCGTGATTTCGCAACATGATTGAGAGAAAGAGCTGGCAAGGAAAAGTGTCGCGATTTCATGACAATTTGCAAGAGGAAGTGCCAAGGAGAAAAAGTGTCGCGATTTCGTGACATGTCGGGTTTTCGTGACCCGAAGAGGAGAGAGAGTGTACGGAGGCAAATGTGTCACGATTTCACGACATGTGTTTTCGCGGGCCAAAGACAAAAAAGGCACAAGGTAGCGAAAGTCTCACGATTTCGTGACATGTTTTTTTTTTGCGGGCCAAAGACAGAAAAGGCACAAGGCATCGAAAGTGTCACAATTTTGCGACATGTTTTGTTTTCGCGGGCGAAAGGCAGAGAAGTGCAAGGAAGAGAAAAGTGTCATGATTTCGTGACATGTCTGGTTTTCGCTGGTGCAAGCTAAGTAGAGTGTACGAAAGCGAAAAGTGTCACAATTTCATGACATGTTTGGTTTTCGTTGGTGTAAGCCAAGTAGAGTGTACGAAAGAAAAAAGTGTCACGATTTCGTGACATGTCTGGTTTTCGCTGGTGCAAGCCAAGTAGAGTGTACGAAAGCAAAAAGTGTCACAATTTCGTGACATGTCTTGTTTTCACGGGTGCAAGCAAAGAAGTGGACAAGGAGGCAGAAAATGTCACGATATCGTGACATGTCATGTTTTTATGAGTAGAAGGTGAGAAGAGTACAAAGAGACAAAAATGTCACAATTTCATGATAGGTCACAACAGCACGATTATGGACAGTTAACTGGAGTCAGTGTGATAGTTACAGGTGCAGTTATAGATATAATTCATGCAAGCTATTTTAAGAACTGTCAAAGAAGGAGAAATTGAATAGTCGCATAAATAGAATCAAAAAATGCATGCATGCATAGAAAAGGATACGAACAATCATGGCCAAGAAGACGAACAATCATGGTAGAGGTATACGTTGCATGTAACGTGTTTAACGAAATGCCCACTCTATATATATACAAAAGGAGTTACATAAAGGAGTTATAGTTGACAAGTGGCAAAAGAGAATATTAAAAGAACAATTACAATTGACAAGTGGCGTATGAGGAATAAAAGAAGGCCTTATAACTAAAGTTATAGAGCGAAATGTTTGTTATAAAAGGGGAGTCATGCAGAGAAATAAGGTTGCTGCTGAATGTGTGAAAGTGCTGCCGAAAGAGGGTGAGAAGAGTTTTGTAAGAGAGCAACAAACTGAGCAGTAAGTGTTTACTGTGTTTTGATAAATTGGAGACCAATCAGGGTCTTGTAAAAGTGAAGGCATTTGTATGTCATTGATACAACTTTCAAAACAGGGATCCAAGTTGGTGCTTGGATAGGGGTTGGTGCTCCTTTTTGTTGGTGGAGATAAATCAGGGGTTGGTTCTCCTTCTAGTGGGTGCTGGTAAACAGATTGTAAAATTGGTATTTTGCAAAGGCTGGATTTGGATCATAGTCCAAGCAGTCATTCTTGAGGAGTAGACAAATTGGTGAACCTCGTTACATTGTGTGTTGTGGTGTGCTCTCTTGTGATAATTGCTTTATCTATTTTTAAGTTCTCTTTGCTTTAGCTTTAAGATTTGCAGATTAGATTTTAAATAGCTACACTGATTCACCTCCCTCCCTCTCAGTGTCATTGTGTATGGGATATCACTCTGGGGAGTCGATCTATGATATCGATCTAGGGTATCAATCATGAGGGTTGATGTGGGATATTGCTCATTTTATTGTAAACAAGGGATTTTGAATAGGGAACTAACCTATCCTTTTTCCAACTGCCAACATTTCCCATACAGTATGCACAGAGGGATAAGCAAGAATAACTCTTTCGCTTTAGGATACCCGTTCCTGCTTTGCAAATTTCATCTTCCCCTAGTCCTTGTAAGGATTGTTTAAATTTTTTAATTAGTGATAGGCTTCTGATATAGTAAGGGCTATACTAACTGAACATTAGCTACAAAAGCAAAGTAAGCTATCTACCAACTCTTGATAATACTACTAGGTATGGTTGAGTGACTGGAAAAATGTAGTATATCTCCATAGCAACATTATAGGTTGTGTTGAAAAACAAAATTACTCACATGAATGATGGATCATGATAAATGCAGAGATGTATGATTTGAACACAAACATGGTGTCATTTTTAAGACTGACAAACACAATGCCTTCTATTACAGAATGCAATGGATGAAAAATGCGTATATGCAATGCAATAATGTAGAGAATGCATGTGTAAATGCAAAATGACGATGCAAAATTCAAATGCAAATGCAAATGTTTTTGGATTTTATGCTTTACCAATTTTTTTGAATTTTATTGATTTTATATTTTTTATGGGTTTTGAGCCTCATAACTAACCAAACGGTGAGTACATCCCTCTAGATCCTTTAGATTGACCAAGATATTTTTAAGAATCCTTGGAGCTTTTAGGATTGACCAAAGGGATTGTAGGCACCTTTGGGGCATTTTGGGATGACCAAGCAATTTTGAGAATCCTTGGAGCCTTTGGGGTTGACCAAGCAGTTTTTTAGAAACTCTTGGTGTCTTTTGCACTTGACCAAAGGGCTGAAAAATACCTTTGGAGCTTTTTAGGATGATCGAGCGATTATAAGAAAATCCTCGGGGCTTTTAACTGACACGACCAAGAGGTTTTAGGAATCCTTAGAGCCTTTTGGGATGACCAAGCGATTTTGACCAAACCCTCAGAGATTTTGAGGTTGACCAAGGGGCTTACAGACTCCTTTGGAGATTTTTAAGGTTGACCAAAGGGCTTATAGATGCCTTTGGAGATTTTTGATTGACCAAACCATTGATGAGAGTGTTTGGAGCTTTTAATATGACCGAGCAGTTACAAGCAAATCTCGTAGCCTTTTACTATGCTCTTCAAGCATAAAACGCCTTAAGATGGATGATGTTGAGAGGTTCAGGCTCTTCAACACCCCCTAGAAACATTAGGTGATAGGTACCTAGACAAATATTTTTAGATATGATGTAGAGTCCTAGCCAATTAGCCATGAATTTGTCTCACATATCTGGTGGTAAATTAGAGTTCTGTTGGTTCTCTTTCAAGACAAGATCCCCAACTTCAAAGTCTCTCTAGTGGACTTTGATATTGTAAGCCCATTTTAGTTTCTCCTGATAAACATAGAGATGCTCTAGGGCATTCATGCGATGTTCATAAAGTAGCATCAGTTGATCCAGTCAAGCTTGCCGCGTAGTGTCATCATTGATGAACTTTTTCAATGCGACGCGCATCATTGGAATTTCTAATTCCAAGGGCATAATGGCCTCAACGCCATATACTAGTGAGAACGGAATTGCCCCAGTGGGCATCCGAATACTAGTCTTGTAAGCCCATAATGCAAGGGGTAGCTGGATGTGCCAATATTTGTGGTTTTCTTGTACCATATTTTTCAAGATGGCCACCATTGTCTTATTTAAAGCCTTAGCCTACCTGTTTGCTTGCGGATAGTATGGAGTTGTAAAATTGTGTTTGATTCTATATTTAGATGTTAAAGCTCTCATAGTTTTGTTCTTGAAAGACATTCCATTATATGATATTATTTTGGATGGAATCCTAAAATAACTTATGATATGCTCCAGTATAAACTCTGCTATACGAGCTCTAGTTATCATTGTTAAGGGTATTTCTTCCACCCAATTTGTAAAATACTCAGTAGCCATGATTATGAATGTATGTCGGCCTGATGACAGAGGAGAGATCTTGCCTATAAGATATAATCCCCACTGAGAAAATGGCCAAGTCGCTTGAATGGGCTGTAAGGCTTGAGATGGAAAGTGCATAAGATTAGCATGATGTTGGCATTTAATGCATTTATTGACATACACATTGCACTCATTCTCCATAGTGGGCCAATAGTAACCCATTTGAAGGATGCACTTGATGATGGCCATGCCACTAAAATGGCCACCGCATGTACCATCATGGGCTTGCAAAATTGCCCATGATTCCTCTTGGGGCTCTAAGCAACGAAGGAGAACTCCATCGTAGCTTTTTTGGTACAAGATGTCTCCTGTTAAGACGTATTTGGATGCTTTCTATTTAAATGTGTGCTTTGCAACATGCAGCAATCCCTCTGGGATTATACTAAGCTTTAGGAAGTCTTTAATTTGTGATATCCAATTTTGATAAATCTTAGCTTCGACTGCTAAGACGACTTGCTCCTCCTGCGTATTTACCTTTGCAAATGTAGACTCAAAAACAACCTTGTGGTGAATGGTAGTACCACTCCCCTTGGGACTATGAAAGGTTAATGAACCCTAGGGTGCCTTCTTAAGAAATTATTCAGTTTTGCAGAACCATTCAGATTTTGGTTCTACACTGATCATATTGATCGACTCTCTATTATCATAGGTTGCACGCTCTGCTGTTGGATGTGATAGCATCTTGACATGGATGGTAGTGAAATCAATAGACAAATTTTGAGGGATTAAATATCCTAGAGAAGCCATGGTATCTGCAAACCTATTTGATGATCGAGGGATTACCTCAATGTCATACCATTCAAGTTTGGCCAAATATGTGTCAACTAGATCTTTATAAGCTTTCAGTACGGGACATTGACACTAAAAAAGCCCCTTGACTTGATTTACTATGAGCAAGGAGTCACCAAAGATGTTCAATATCTTAATATTCATGGCGACGACTATGTGAAGGCCCAGCAATAGGGCTTCGTACTCAGTGTTGTTGTTAGTGCATGAAAAATCCAACTTGAATGACAAGGGCATTGGAGCTCCTTGCAGCGTGAAGAACACTATTTTGGCACCACCTCCTTGTTCGTACTTTGAACCATTGAAGAACAAAGTCATATCAGCATTGTTCTCTGGCTCTTCAGGTTCAGGAGCTTCAGATATGATGAAGACTGCATCATCCAAAAGCTCAATTGTTAGAGGCCTACTATTTGATAGTGGCACCTTAGCTAATTGATATACTATGACATGTCCCTTAATGGACTTCTGGCTTATGAATTCCAGATCAAAAATTTTCAATAGCATGATCCACTTTGTAGTACATGTATTATGATAATTCTTAATCATCATGTACTACAAAGGATTTTGTTTGGATATAACATACATTGTATGACTTAACATATAGTGTCACAATTTCTTTGTAGCGAACACTACTGCTAAATATAATTTTTCCATATATGCATACCCGAGCTCATAGTTCACCAAGGTTCGACTAATATAATATATGTCCTATTCTTTGCCTTTCATGTTCTTTTGGGCTAACATGGTTTCTAGTGCAAAGTTAGTTGCTGATATATATAGTAGAAAAAGCACCTCTGGCCTTGGTGGAGCTAGCACTGGCAGCGTCACCAGGTATTGCTTTATCTCAGTGAAGGCTGCCTTTGCAGTCCTCGTCCTAGTTGAATGGGACCCCCTTATGTAGCAATCGATTCATGGGTTGAAATTTATCTAATAGTTAGGCAATAAATCACTTTATCGAGGCTACCTTGCCCTGAAGGCTCCTTAATTCCTTAATATTGGTGGGAGGACGCATTTCAAAAATGACCTTGACCTTCACTGGGTCTACTTCAATGCCTATCTTGGAGATGATGAACCCTAGTAATTTTTTAGAAGTTATGCCAAATACGCACTTCTTAGTATTCAACCTGACATTGTGCTCTATCAAGTGATCGAAGACTTTCCTTAAGACCTCTACATGCTCTTCTTGCAACAACGACTTGGCTAGCAAGTCATTGATATAATCTTCAAGTATTTTGTGCATATAGTCATGAAAAATGTATGTCATGGCCTACTGATATGTGGCACCAGTATTTTTGAGGCCAAATGGCATAACTTTATAGCAAAACATTCCCCATGGAATTATAAACATAGTTTTATGCTGGTATTCGGGTTTAATATGAATTTGATTATAACCAGAAAAACCATCCATTAAGGAGAGCATTTTGTGATCTTCAATTGCATCTACGAGAGCATCAATATTGGGCAACAAAAATGAATCTTTGGGTGTTGCCTTGTTTAGGTCTCTAAAATTCATGCAAATACGGATTATTCGATCAAGTTTTTCCACGGGTACCATATTGGACACCCATTCTAGATAATCGATGGAAATCACAAATTCCACATCCAACAACTTTTGTAGCTCATATTTCACCATTAAGGCTACTATTGGGTGCATTTTACTAAGCTTTTACTTGACCGACTTCTTTGTAATATCTAGTGAAAGGTTATGCATAACCAATATTGGGTCTAGACCTGGCATATCCTTGTACGACCAAGCAAAAAAATTTAGTCTCTTTCAATAGAGGGATGAGGATGGCCCACTCATATGGAGTGAGACTCTCTCCAAATTTCACCTTATTTGCATTGGAGGGATCATTACTGATATCCACTTCAAAGGTTTCCTCTACCAACATATGCGATCCCTCCTCAAGCTGGTGAGGCATAGGAATCAAATGGATGTCATCAGCCGGGTTGATTGGTTCTACGTTGGAAGCATTTTTGGGATGATAAACATCATATGCACATCCTGGTGCAAAATTGAAAGGTTGCAACATTTCTTCATTAGGAAAGAAATATTTAGGCTCAACGGGTGAATCAACATGATCCTAGTCAATAACATCTTTGTTAAGATGCAATGGTTTTGACGGATCTACTAGAATGCGGAGTGGAGTGGTCAAATCAATGGAGACCATGTTTATGGAATGGAATTAATCTCCAAGACAACATGGACTAACCTATATGAAATTTGCATAGTCCTCATACCCACGATCTGGATCTAATGGCATAGGCACAAAGGGGTCTTCCCTGTGAGGACTGCGAATAATCGAATCCTCCCTATGCACTGTATGCAAAATAGGATCGTTTGGCTCATGGATCTCCATATAGGTCAATGAAAGGGGGTTATCCAATCGATGGATTTGATCCATGTTTAATTGTTTTGCTCTCAGACATGGACCAACATGTAGTTGCTGATACACCTCATCAATGTTGATGGGTTGATGACGGTAACACAAATAAGGACCAAGGTAAGCCCTCTCTAACTCATCTTATTTATCACTATCATAATAGAATCCTTCATTTGCCCCCACTCCTAGAGGGAACTCCTCCAAATGAGACCCCATGAATCTTACTTCTTGCATGCTATCATCGCTATCCTAAAAAATCGGATAATTATACCTCATGTACGATGCTACTGAGAAAACTGGCTTGGTCTCTTCCCCTGAATGATCAACGTTGAGAAGGATCTCTTCGATATCCTGTACCGACTCAATAGGCAATAGATGATGCATGTGCCAGGTCTTGTGGGCCAAACAAGGTTAACTTCTTTCCTACTTTTGTCACATGCCCGTGCATTTAATTTATCAACCCAGGGAGCTTCGTAAAATTGTGAAGGGTCTTGAACAAGATTACTCACAATACCACTTGAGATGAGTCTGCTAGTTCTACTACTGGGGGGTGTTTCAAATGGTTGTCAATCATTCATGCACTCCTCAATAATTTACATAAAAAAAATTAAATATATAGAAAGGAAATATTCACACATTCCTGGAAATGAACCTACTGCAAATACTAGAAATATCAATGCGATAAACAATCTTATAAAAATGGTAAAATAATCTAGAAAACATAGGAAAAATAGGGGAAGAAATACTGGCTTGGAGTGGGCCCAGGCTCCAATAGCTTCCTCCCAACTGAACACACACTTAGAAACTCTTAGAAATGTATTATGATTATCAAAGTATTACAATGATTCTTTTGTATTTCTCTCTATAATTACTATAAAAATATTCTATATCCTCTATATATATTCTCTTAGAGAGGTTTGTATGTGTTTATATAGCACACCCGTAGAACTTCTATTACAAAGAAGTTATAACAGTCGATTCATTCCAGACTAAACTAAGACAGTCTGGTAAATGTGATCGACATCTACTAAAACTAGCATTTGGTTCTAATAGTGGCATGTTCACTGATTAGTTTGTGCTTCGCCTGGCATTGGTAGGACATTATCATACGTCGGTGCGATCCCCAATTTAGCTCTACATGTCGTAGAGTTGGAACTACACTAGTCACTATTGTCCATGTCGTGCTTGTCTGGTCAACGGGCAAAGAACAGGGGCACCTTCCCTATGAGGAAGGTGCCTAAGTATGTCGAGCGCCTTCTCTATGCGAAAGGTGCCTTACTGCCATTGGCGCCTTCCTGGAAGAGGAAGGTGCTTATCTTATGTTGGTGCCTTCCTGTGAGAGGAAGGCGCTTGCCTTCTAGTGGTGCCTTCCTATCGGTACCTTCCTTATGAGAGGAAGGCACTTGCCTTCTAGTGGCGCCTTCCTTATGAGAGGAAGGTGCTTGCCTTCTAGTGGCACCTTCCTTATGAGAGGAAGGTGCTTGCCTTTCCTTGGCACCTTCCTAGAAGATGAAGGTGCTTACTTATGTTTGGCACCTTCCTAAAAGAGGAATGCACCTACTTACATTTGGTGCATTCCTGGAAGAGGAAGGCGCCTACCTTCTCTGCATTGATTCCGAAAGAAACAAAGTGCTAGGTCCATGAAAATACCTCGACTGATCCAAATCTAACTAAATCAACTACAATTCCACAAAAACACACTAAAATCCCATAAATTAGATAACACGCATAATTTCATCAAATAATTATATAATCATTTATAAACATATACAATCCTTATTATACAACCGCATAATAATCAAGAAAATTTATACAAAATATGAGCATTTCTGATGCTCATCATCCCCCCACGCCTAACATATGCCACTCCTTCAGGGCATCAAAACTGTAGGTAGCCCTATTGACCCCTCATATTTTCCATTTCTTGGTGGATCCGGCTATACTTGCAGCCCACATCTGCCTCTTTTGCACGCTGGCATTTGGAGGTGTGGCTCTTATTTTTCTACACAAAGCTGAGGGTGTGACTGTCAGCTATCCTTTCCTCGTTCTGGTTGCTATCGACGGTGATCTAGCCAGCATTGTCTCTGCTGACTAGAATCCAGCTTCTACAGCTTGCCATAGGTTAGCATCCGGAGGTATGACCATTGCAAGAGGGATATATGAATTATCCCTCCTAGAATGAACTACTTGGGCTTTGTACAATCGGGATGCTTCAGGAGTAAGCCCTACGTTCTCCCTTGCAATGGCCGTGACCTCCAATTCAGGGCCATATACCCCCCACCATTCAAAATACCTTCTTATCATGGAGGGGCGTCCCTAGGATGACCCGTAAATATCCCAGAACTGGCTGTCCTCTATCGGATTGATGCAGATATGAGAGTTCCCCTACATCCTCGAGGTTGCCTTCTTGGTCTCCTTGGATGCTGTCATCTCTTTGAGCAGTCGTTTGAACTATTTTTTCCTCTTCCTGAATGACTGCATATCCCACTCATATTCTTCTGGCTCGACGAAGGTCACCTTTGCCTTCTTTCGAGCCGTCTTGGGTCCTTTTCCTCTGGCCTCTACAAAAAATGCGATGGCTCGAATAGGGGTTTTACCTTTATCCCTGGCGGTCATCTTCTCACCCTGAGGGGTCTGCTCTGTGGTCCCTGGAGCATTCTATTCACTCTATGTTGCCATCCCTAGGGGTGCTTCTTCGTCCCTCTGTTTGTCCTGTGCTAACCCCTAAGGTTCTTCTCTTCCTTCCTCAGGTCCGGGGAGTTCCTCCTTATCCTTCGATCTTGTTTGATGCTGGAGGACTTCGTCATACTCTGTATCACTCAAGACAATGACAAGGGGTGTTGTGGGACTTCTTTCCTCTTCACTATCGAAAATAGAGGAATTCTCCCCTACCTCTGGGATGCTCTGTTGGGCATCCAATCGAAATTCTCCCGAAGAGAATACTCGTTAGACAGATGTGGGAGAATTTGTCGAGACCTCTTTTGCCTAGTCAATTTGAGTCGACATGTCTCTTATTTCTGTTCCCCTATCATGGAGTAGCTAGTTCTCCTCCCACAACTATCGGACCAGCTACTCGAGCTGGGCAATTCATTCTTCTTGTTCTTTCAACTCCCCTCTATGTTTGTTCTGGAATTCCTCTAAAATTTGTTGGGCCATCTAGCAATTGGTTTGTCATTCCAACACTTCCTCCAAGGCCACGTCGACCTGATCATTGCTCTTGGAAGTCCCTACATCTTGTGGGATCCAGTTTGTCAATTCTCGAAGGGTTTTGGTTGCAACGTCAAATTTTGGGTCACTCTGTTCTTCTTCTACCGAAAGGAGGAGTCATCGCAGGCGTTTCCTCCTGGGGACTGGTTCTAACGATCAAAACTCAGCCTCGTTGCTAATAAGCAATGCTCCTTCCTCCTCACACTCGGGCACTAGGGAATGCCCTCTTTCCTCTGTGTATTTGGGCACTAGTGAATGCCCTATTTATTTAATGAAATAGGGCAATGCCAATTTCTTGATACTCACCATTTCCACTATAGGGCTTCCCTCTTCTTTTGCTATTTTGGCAATAACATCCTATTGCCCTTCTTGGCCACCATCTCCCTCTGTGTCAGGGTTTTACCTCTGCACTTCTGCATGGTGGACCAATGCTGATATCATCGCATGGTGGGCCAAGGCAGATGGTGCTCCATTCTAGTACCTAGTTGCTTCATCCCTCAGAGTATTTTCTAGGTAGAAGGGCACGTTCAACTTCCTTCCATGCACCAGGTGATTGAGAAACTACACATGGTTAGCATGCAGATGGGTATACTTCCCGATGGATATAAAGAATCAAGCAACCTGCTCGAATATCTTTCATAGGTGCATGGGAAGGATACTTTTGGGTATCCCTTCCTTATCTTTCTACACAGTTTCTCCTGGTAGTAGCACTTCGGCATACGAGTTCAGTAGTCTGCCTTTGTATATGCATTCCCCTGCGAGGGACAATCTAGTCACCTACGAGATGTATTTGGGGGTGACTAGAATTTCTACCCCCGCACCTGAGCTACATCACCCCTCAAGGAGGCATCGAATTCATTGGATGCCTCCATATCCTGGCCCTGACTAACCAGGGTATAGTATTCGAGCCATCCTTTGGCCTCGAACTATGTTTTTACCACCCCCCTGATTCCTTCCGTATCACTCGGCTCATTCTTCTTCACCGCATGATTCTTTGACCTTCCTCCCATGGCGCCTTCCCTTACTACTGCATTTTTTTTTATCCTTCCTTGTTTAGGAAGGTGCCTTCTTATAGGGAAGGTGCCTAACCTTAGCATTTATTTCTAGGGTACACCTTTCGAGCCATATCATTGGCACATGGTTCCGACTATGGGGGGATATGATTTTTATGACAATGATATTTTTTTTGATATTGCATAATTTATAAATAATTATATAAAAATTTGATTTAGTATGCGCATACCTTATTTGGCATTTCATGCATCATGAAGAGCGCTGATTCGTTGATTTGTGACACGAGGGAGGGGTATGGTCATCTGATGCCGCTCGTTCGTGTGGTTGTTTCATTCTGATCGAGGGTCCAGGAGACATAAGTGCTGGTTGTATGAGAAAGGTGCTCTTTTGTACCTTCCCAATGTGGAAAGCACTTATGTGGCTCCTTCCATATGTGGAAGGCAGTTATATGGTGCCTTCTCGATGTTGTTGATGCTCTTTGAATGGATGTGCTTTCCGGTGGTGGAAGGTGCCTTTTTGAAGATGGTGCCTTCCTGCTATGGAAGGCACATCTAAATGGGTGTGCCTTCTCGATGTGGAAGGTTCCTCGGTCTGTATGCACCTTCCCAATGTGGAAGGAACCTTGGTCTGTATGCACCTTCCCAATGTGGAAGGTGCCTCTCTCTGTATGCGCCTTCTCGATGTGGAAGACGCCTTAGGATCCCCCTTTTTTTTTTTGAATGTGCATTTCGGTGGTGGAAGGTGCCTTTTTGATGATGGTGCATTCCTACTATGGAAGGTGCTTGTGAATGGGTGTGCCTTCCCAATGTGGAAGGTGCCTCGGTCTGTATGCGCCTTCCCAATGTGGAAGGTGCCTCGATCTGTATGCGCCTTCCCGATGTGGAATGCGCCTCGGGTTTTTTTTTTTTGGCACCTTCCAACCACGGAAGGTGCCTATATATATATATATATTTTTGTGTGCCTTCTCTATAAGGAAGGTGCCTTCTTCTAGCAGGGTGCCTTCTTTATAAGGAAGGTACCTTCTTCTGGCGAGGTGCCTTCTTTATAAGGAAGGTGTCTTCTTCTGGCGGGGTGCCTTATTTATACGGAAGGCGCCTTATTTTGGTGGGGCACCTTCTTTATAAGGAAGACGCCTTCTTCTGCGTCTTCTCGATGTGGAAGACACATTTTTATTTGCAATCATGTTGTGATTGACTGGGAAAGGGTGATCAAGCCTTCTCGGCCTTGCTTCATGTTGCCTCAAATTCTACCTACGAGTGCTAGTGTCAGAATGCTGAGCTGAATCAGCCTCGATTTCCTAGATACCTATTTCTCATGTCGTCGGATCCTCCACCTAAAAAAAACAAATTAAACGAAAGAAAAATAAAGGTAGTTAGACGTATTCCATGCCTGTTAGTCCCTGGGTTAGGATGCCTATAGCTTGCATGCAAGTGTCGTCCCTGCAAAACACACTATAAGAAAAAAAACTAAATTAACTAATTTTGATGAGCACCTCCATGCCCACCGTTTTGCCTGTTAAGAGTTTGGTCTAGATCTAACAATATGGGGTCTCCCCCATGTCTATTATGGATTCCACCTGTAAGGTTTTAGATGTGTTATAGGGGCGCTATCGATGGCCATTGATCGTTAACATGGTGTTGCTGCCATCAATTGTTCTAACGTGCACTACCCCATTCTTGATGAGCTCTACCACCTCATACGGTCCCATCCATATTTGCATTAATTTACCTTTTCTTTCCTAGAACCGAGAATCGTACAACAACACCCATTCTCCTTCTTGGAACTACTTCAGTTTAATGTGGCGATCATGCCACCGCTTTCTTTACTTTTGTATGATTTCCATTCTCTGCAGAGTGTCCATTTGGATTTCATCCAGCTAATCTAGCTATCGAATCCTTTCTTCTTGAGCATCATCCAAGATCAAGTTCAATTCTGAAGTCGTCCTTAATGTCTTGATTTCAAATTCAATGGGCATCATTGCACTCTTCCCATAGACTAGTTGGAAGGGTGTGAAGCCTATGGTGGATTTCCATGTGGTATTATATGCCTAGACTACCTCCAAAAACCATGTAGCCCAATCCTTTCTATGTTGCTACACGGTCTTCGTTAGGATGTTCTCTATTTCTGTATTTGTCACCTCCACTTGCCCATTTTCTTGTGGATGGTAGGGTGTAGTTTTATTGTGCCGAACTCTGTATTGATCCATCAAATCTTTGATCAACCTGGAAGTAAATTGAGGCACCTGGTCTGTTGTTATCTCTTTAGGGACCCCAAATCATGTAAAAATGTGGGTAAATAAGAAATTGGTGACTGTTCTTTCTTTTTAATCTCTCAACGCTTGAAATTCAACCCATTTGGTGACGTAATCTATACAGACCAAAATAAACCTCCTTCCTATTGAAGGTGGATTAATTGGTCCCACGAAGTCCATGCCCCACTTATCGAAGGGTTCCGGTGTACCTGAGGCTAGAGGGACATTTCATCTTGATGGGTTGGTTTACCAATTCTTTGGAATTCATCGCACTTGCTGGCGTACGCAACTGCATCCTTGAGCAAAGTGGGCCAAAAGTACCCAACCTGTAGGATTTTGTAGGTAGTTCATTTCCCTACAAATTTTCCTCCACATGGTTCGTTGTGACATGCTTTGAGTACTTCTGAGAACTCCTTCTTTGCTATGCATCTCATTATAATCTGGTCACATCCTTTTTTGAATAGGAGGCCATCAACCCATAGGAATGATGTGCTTTTCTCTATGACCGCCTACTTTTCTCGAAAAGAGAGAGTAGGTGAGGTTCTTCCAGTGGCCAAGTAATTGGATATATCTACATACCATGGGATTTTCTCACTAATGGTGAACAAATGTTCATCCAAAAATTGGTCTTCCACTGCTGTATGGTCTGTCGGTATCAATCTGGATATAAAATTTGCTACGACATTGTCCTTGCCTGGTTTGTCGACTATTGTGATGTCGAATTCCTGTAGTAACAAGAGCCACCTGATAATTCTTCCACCAATGGTCGGCTTGCTCATCAAGTATCTAATATCCGCATGGTCTGTGGACAAATACCTTATACCCGATGATATAATGGTAGAATTTTTTTATGGCATGCACAACTGCAAGGAACTCCTTCTCTGTCACTATGTAGTCGAGCTCGGCTCCTGCCAAGTTTTTGCTGACATAGTAGATGGCATAAAATTATTTGTCGTCCTTCTATTCGAGGATTTCTCCAATCACACCATTGGATGAATCACAGTAGATATGGAATGGTATGACCCAATTTGGTCCTCTTAAAATCGGTGCGGATATCAGTTTTTCCTTAAGCAACTGAAATGCTTCTTTGCAGTCTTCCGTCCAATTGAACTCCACATATTTAGATAATAGAGTGTGCAGTGGTTTGCAATTTTGTTAAATTTGATGATAAATCATCGGTAGTATCCGGATGATCCAAGAAAAATCCTCATCTCTCTTTGCATTCTAGGGCTGGGTAGGTCTTTGATGACCTTAATTTTTCTTTTATCAACCTTTATTCCTTCTATGGAGAGGTGGTGTCCCAGTACGATGCCTTCTTGCATCATCATAAAGCATTTCTCATTTCTCAAGGATAAACTATTTTCCTTGCTTCTTTCGAGAACTCTTTTCAAGTTCATCATTGCCTCGTCAAAGGTTTCTCCATAGACGGTGAAGTCATCCATGTCTACTTCGACTGCGTCTCCCATCATGTCTAAAAATATTCTAAGCACCGCCCTTTGAAAGGTGGTAGGTGCATTGCACAATTTGAAAGGTAATAACTGATAGGCAAACATTCCCCATGGGCAGGTGAATGTTTTCTTGTCTTGATCCTCTTCTCCTATTTGGATCTAGTTGTATCCACTAAATCTGTCGAGGAAGAAGAAATACTTCCTCCTTGAGAGTGTATCTAAGACTTTATCAATGAACGAGAGTGAGAAGTGGTCCTTGGTCGCTTTGTTTAATGCTCTATAGTCCACACATATTCACCATTTCTTGTTATTTTTAAGGACTACCACTAACGGTGATACCCACTCACTTTCAAAAATTGGATAGATGAATCCGACAGTCAAGATTTTTTGTAGTTATTCCTTGACAATGTCTTTCATTGTCGGATTCATTCTTCTCTCGTGGTTGCCTACTTGGAGTTGTTTGATCATCTAGGTATATACAATGGGTACAAATATCTGGGCTGATACCCTTCATATCTGAGTAATCTCATTCGAATGCCTGTTGGTGTCTAACCAGGAGCTCTTCTACTTTCATATATTATGTGGGAGTCAACCCACTATTGACATTCAATGTTTTTCCTGGCCTGACGTGTATCTGTTGAATGTGGTGATCTTGGGTGCCAGCCAATGGTGATCTAGGTGCAGAGATGGAGGACTCCTCATGGAGGAACTCCATAATAGCACCATATTCATCTTCTTCTACCAACTCATCTAACATCATCATCGGCTAGATCATGGATAGCTTAGGAATTTCATGCTCAGTCAACATGGGTTCTCCTACCGAGTCGATGGACTGTGTTGGGGGTGAAATGGTCAACCTTTTAATGTTTCATCCATCAGAGATGGTCATCAACCCATCTTGACAGTTGATGTAAGTATCAGTTATTGCCAACCATGGCCTTCCCAAGATGAACGGGTAACCACCCAACCTAGTTTTAGATTGTAGGACTAAAAAGTCAACTGGGTATTCCCATGTGCTGACTGTCACTATTATGTCTTCCAACATTCCTTTCGACGCCATGATTGATCGATCGACCAGTTGCAGCACTGTCGCAGTGGGTTTTAGGTTTATGAGCTGTAGCCTCTGCATGGTCTCCTGAGGCATTAGATTGATGACTGCTTTGAGATTGAAAAACGTATTGAATAGGGAATGTCCCTCGATTTTTACAGTCAACACCGAGCTGCCCAGGTCTGAATACTTTGGATGGCATGTTTTGACCATCATAAAATCTGCTAGTTTACCCATGACATTGATAGTTTGGGTTGATCTTCATCTTGGATTCCTTAGACACATCTCTCTTATTGCCTTGGTATATATCGGAACATCTTGGATGGCTTGAAATAATGGAATTGTCACGATGAAGTTTTTCAAGCTAGACAAGATATTGAACTCCGACTGCGTTACTTTATTTTGTTCTTGCATTCGATTGGAAAATGGAGCCTTTACTCTCTTAGGCATTTCTTCTATCACCTCTTCTACAAGAGGTGTTTCTCCTACCTTCTCCTCCTCTTCTGCCAATGGAGGTGTTCCTATTCCTAGCTGTCTACCAGACCTAACCTGAATATGGTACATCAGATACATCTCACCCTCCATGTTATATTTTTGTGTGCCTTCTCTATAAGGAAGGTGCCTTCTTCTAGCAGGGTGCCTTCTTTATAAGGAAGGTACCTTCTTCTGGCAGGGTGCCTTCTTTATAAGGAAGGTGTCTTCTTCTGGCGGGGTGCCTTATTTATACGGAAGGCGCCTTATTTTGGTGGGGCACCTTCTTTATAAGGAAGACGCCTTCTTCTGCGTCTTCTCGATGTGGAAGACACATTTTTATTTGCAATCATGTTGTGATTGACTGGGAAAGGGTGATCAAGCCTTCTCAGTCTTGCTTCATGCTGCCTCAAATTCTACCTACGAGTGCTAGTGTCAGAATGCTGAGTTGAATCAGGCCTGGTTTCCAAGATACCTATTTCTCATGCTGTCAGATCCTCCACCTAAAAAAAACAAATTAAACGAAAGAAAAATAAAGGTAGTTAGACGTATTCCATGCCTGTTAGTCCCTGGGTTAGGATGCCTATAGCTTGCATGCAAGTGTCGTCCCTGCAAAACACACTATAAGAAAAAAAACTAAATTAACTAATTTTGATGAGCACCTCCATGCCCACCTTTTTTCTTGTTAAGAGTTTGGTCTAGATCTAACAAGATGGGGTCTCCCCCATGTCTATTATGGATTCCAC
The DNA here is from genome assembly GCA_028583015.1 of Wollemia nobilis. Classification (NCBI taxonomy): domain Eukaryota; kingdom Viridiplantae; phylum Streptophyta; class Pinopsida; order Araucariales; family Araucariaceae; genus Wollemia; species Wollemia nobilis. The sequence goes on from JAQPPZ010001020.1 coordinate 190,147, forward strand.
CTGTAAGGTTTTAGATGTGTTATAGGGGCGCTATCGATGGCCATTGATCGTTAACATGGTGTTGCTGCCATCAATTGTTCTAACGTGCACTACCCCATTCTTGATGAGCTCTACCACCTCATACGGTCCCATCCATATTTGCATTAATTTACCTTTTATTTCTTGGAACTAAGAATCGTACAACAACACCCATTCTCCTTCTTGGAACTACTTCAGTTTAATGTGGCGATCATGCCACCGCTTTCTTTACTTTTGTATGATTTCCATTCTTTGCAGAGTGTCCATTTGGATTTCATCCAGCTAATCTAGCTATCGAATCCTTTCTTCTTGAGCATCATCCAAGATCAAGTTCAATTCTGAAGCTGTCCTTAATGTCTTGATTTTAAATTCAATGGGCATCATTGCACTCTTCCCATAGACTAGTTGGAAGGGTGTGAAGCCTGTGGTGGATTTCCATGTGGTATTATATGCCTAGACTACCTCCAAAAACCATGTAGCCCAATCCTTTCTATGTTGCTACACGGTCTTCGTTAGGATGTTCTCTATTTCTGTATTTGTCACCTCCACTTGCCCATTTTCTTGTGGATGGTAGGGTGTAGTTTTATTGTGCCGAACTCTGTATTGATCCATCAAATATTTGATCAACCTGGAGGTAAATTGAGGCACCTGGTCTGTTGTTATCTCTTTAGGGACCCCAAATCATGTAAAAATGTGGGTAAATAAGAAATTGGTGACTGTTCTTTCTTTTTAATCTCTCAACGCTTGAAATTCAACCCATTTGGTGACGTAATCTATACAGACCAAAATAAACCTCCTTCCTATTGAAGGTGGATTAATTGGTCCCACGAAGTCCATGCCCCACTTATCGAAGGGTTCCAGGTGTACCTGAGGCTAGAGGGACATTTCATCTTGATGGGTTGGTTTACCAATTCTTTGGCATTCATCGCACTTGTTGGCGTACGCAATCGCATCCTTGAACAAAGTGGGCCAAAAGTACCCAACCTATAGGATTTTGTAGGTAGTTCATTTCCCTACAAAGTTTCCTCCACATGGTTCGTTGTGACATGCTTTGAGTACTTCTGAGAACTCCTGCTTTGCTATGCATCTCATTATAATCTGGTCACATCCTATTTTGAATAGGAGGCCATCAATCCATAGGAATGATGTAGTTTTCTCTATGACCGCCTACTTTTCTCGAAAAGAGAGAGTAGGTGAGGTTCTTCCAGGTGGCCAAGTAATTGGATATATCTACATACCATGGGATTTTCTCACTAATGGTGAACAAATGTTCATCCAAAAATTGGTCTTCCACTGTTGTATGGTCCGTTGGTATCAATCTGGATAGAAAATTTGCTACGACATTGTCCTTGCCTGGTTTGTCGACTATTGTGATGTCGAATTCCTGTAGTAACAAGAGCCACCTGATAATTCTTCCACCAATGGTCGGCTTGCTCATCAAGTATCTAATAGCCGCATGGTCCGTGTGGACAAATACCTTATACCCGATGATATAATGGTAGAATTTTTTTATGGCATGCACAACTTCAAGGAACTCCTTCTCTGTCACTATGTAGTCGAGCTCGGCTCCTGCCAAGTTTTTGCTGACATAGTAGATGGCATAAAATTATTTGTCGTCCTTCTATTCGAGGATTTCTCCAATCACACCATTGGATGAATCACAGTAGATATGGAATGGTATGACCCAATTTGGTCCTCTTAAAATCGGTGCGGATATCAGTTTTTCCTTAAGCAACTGAAATGCTTCTTTGCAGTCTTCCGTCCAATTGAACTCCACATATTTAGATAATAGAGTGTGCAATGGTTTGCAATTTTGTTAAATTTGATGATAAATCATCGGTAGTATCCGGATGATCCAAGAAAAATCCTCATCTCTCTTTGCATTCTAGGGCTGGGTAGGTCTTTGATGACCTTAATTTTTCTTTTATCAACCTTTATTCCTTCTGTGGAGAGGTGGTGTCCCGATACGATGCCTTCTTGCATCATCATAAAGCATTTCTCATTTCTCAAGGATAAACTATTTTCCTTGCTTCTTTCGAGCACTCTTTTCAAGTTCATCATTGCCTCGTCAAAGGTTTCTCCATAGACGGTGAAGTCATCCATGTATACTTCGATCGCGTCTCCCATCATGTCTAAAAATATTCTAAGCACCGCCCTTTGAAAGGTGGTAGGTGCGTTGCACAATTTGAAAGGTAATACCTGATAGGCAAACATTCCCCATGGGCAGGTGAATGTTTTCTTGTCTTGATCCTCTTCTCCTATTTGGATCTAGTTGTATCCACTAAATCTGTCGAGGAAGGAGAAATACTTCCTCCTTGAGAGTGTATCTAAGACTTTATCAATGAACGAGAGCGAGAAGTGGTCCTTGGTCGCTTTGTTTAATACTCTATAGTCCACACATTCACCATTTCTTGTTATTTTTAAGGACTACCACTAACGGTGATACCCACTCACTGTCAAAAATTGGATAGATGAATCCGATAGTCAAGATTTTTTGTAGTTATTCCTTGACAATGTCTTTCATTGTCGGATTCATTCTTCTCTGTGGTTGCCTACTTGGAGTTGTTTGATCATCTAGGTATATACAATGGGTAAAAATATCTGGGCTGATACCCTTCATATCTGAGTAATCTCATTCGAATGCCTGTTGGTGTCTAACCAGGAGCTCTTCTACTTTCATATATTATGTGGGAGTCAACCCACTATTGACATTCAATGTTTTTCCTGGCTTGACGTGTATCTGTTGAATGTGGTGATCTTGGGTGCCAGCCAATGGTGATCTAGGTGCAGAGATGGAGGACTCCTCATGGAGGAACTCCATAATAGCACCATATTCATCTTCTTCTACCAACTCATCTAACATCATCACCGGCTAGATCATGGATAGCTTAGGAATTTCATGCTCAGTCAACATGGGTTCTCCTACCGAGTCGATGGACTGTGTTGGGGGTGAAATGGTCAACCTTTTAATGTTTCATCCATCAGAGATGGTCATCAACCCATCTTGACAGCTGATGTAAGTATCAGTTATTGCCAACCATGGCCTTCCCAAGATGAACGGGTAACCACCCAACCTAGTTTTAGATTGTAGGACTAAAAAGTCAACTGGGTATTCCCATGTGCTGACTGTCACTATTATGTCTTCCAACATTCCTTTCGACGCCATGATTGATCGATCGACCAGTTGCAGCACTGTCGCAGTGGGTTTTAGGTTTATGAGCTGTAGCCTCTGCATGGTCTCCTGAGGCATTAGATTGATGACTGCTTTGAGATTGAACAACGTATTGAATAGGGAATGTCCCTCGATTTTTACAGTCAACACCGAGCTGCCCAGGTCTGAATACTTTGGATGGCATGTTTTGACCATCATAAAATCTGCTAGTTTACCCATGACATTGATAGTTTGGGTTGATCTTCATCTTGGATTCCTTAGACACATCTCTCTTATTGCCTTGGTATATATCGGAACATCTTGGATGGCTTGAAATAATGGAATTGTCACGATGAAGTTTTTCAAGCTAGACAAGATATTGAACTCCGGCTGCGTTACTTTATTTTGTTCTTGCATTCGATTGAAAAATGGAGCCTTTACTCTCTTAGGCATTTCTTCTATCACCTCTTCTACAAGAGGTGTTTCTCCTACCTTCTCCTCCTCTTCTGCCAATGGAGGTGTTCCTATTCCTAGCTGTCTACCAGACCTAACCTGAATATGGTACATCAGATACATCTCACCCTCCATGTTATATGCTGGCTGGTTTACCCTGTTATTCATATTTGCCATCGATTGTGTGGGTAGCTACGCCTCACTGCTGGCAACATCGGTAAATTCTATTGGGGGTGACTGGTGCTACATTCTATGGATCCTGATTCCATAAAGTGTGGCCTCTCCACTGCTACCAAAGATATGGATATGGCATTCATGGCTGCTGGTTCAGGAATGCTACTGGGGGTGCGTTGGACCAGGGTGATGGCCCCCACCATCCCATGTTAGGTGGTTGAGGTGGACCTTGATGCATGTACAGTCCTCCCCCATATGACAACATTCCAGTTGGCATATTCCCCATAGGAGGTTGTGGCCAACTCTTCTGATTGCCTATGAAGTAGGCATTCGTGCTTTCAACATCCTCCTAATTACTGGGTAGTTGCGGGTACAATCGAGTTTTATGGTTCAGCCTACAAACTATGCATACTCTAATTTTGTTCTTCGGGCATGCATTCTTTGCATGCTTCCCTCTACATTTTGGATAGAAATAAGCCAATGCTACTTCATTTTCTTGCTTCTTTTTCTCTAACAACAGTGTATCCATCTGCAATGCTAGAGATGAGAGCATTTCACTCTTGAAATCTTCCAACATGTTACCTATTTCTGTCTTCGTGACTAAAGCAGTCTCTTTCATGGTTCTAGAAGTGGTCTTGCCTCTCCTTCTTGAGTGGTTCTGGCATAGTTGTCAGATGTCTTCCATAGTGTGCTGGTAGACGTCACCTCTAGAGATCATGTTAAGAGCCTCCAATGATTCATTGGTAAGTCCTCTCAAAAATATGCTTTTGAGGGACTTATCAGATAGTTTCATGTGGGGATATCATTGAATATTGAAGTTGAATCTCTCCCAGTATTCCTTGAGAGACTCATATTCTTTCTGTGTCATGCTTAGGACCTCTTATCTGGAGTCTCTTGCTCTCCTAAAATCTTGGTATTGCTCTAAAAAGAGCTTCTTCATTTGATCCCAAGTGGCAATGTGTGTCTCCCAGACCGATGAACCACCGTAGAGCTGCATCATCCATCATGGAAGGGGAGAGTTTTAGCTTTTGCATATCAAATTTGTAGTCCATAGACCTGCATAAGACATCAAACTTAAATAAAAATAGGTCAGGGTCCTCAGTTGGGTATCCTTTGAAGGTCGAAAGGTGAGCAGGGGATATGTTTTTCATTTTGGTATCTCCTACTCATTCTTCAATTGGGAAACTAAATCCAGATGAGACTTCTTCGTTGTTAGCCATTTTTTTAGGAAATATGGTCTCTAATGTAGTATTTATGGCCTTACGGTCATTTAAGACTTTATGAGTCAAGGCTCTAAGGTTGTCTAGTGTTATCGTCCGATCTTCTACAACTTTCCACAATAGGGCTTCCTCTAAGGGTGTCCTATTAAATAAGGGATTTATGATGATTCGTTCTTCCCCACATTGATGGGATGAGGAGGCACTTTGCACAAAGTGCGGCTCCTAACTCCAATGGATTGCTGGAAACGGGTCAGGTGAGTCTAATTCAAATTTAGAATGTTTGGCTGACTTAGGTTCTGATTCTGCAAATTCTCCAGAACGCGTAATTAGATCCGTCAAACAATGGTGCTTTTTTTGATGAGAAACCTTTACCACCCACCATTGTGTTACTTCCAAGATCACCCTAGCCGATTAATCTTGTACAAGAACTTAGATTTGATACCAATTGTTAGTATTACAATGATACTGAGAGGGGGGGTGAATCAGTGTAGCTCTATAAACTTAAATTTATAGCTCTTAATACCGTAGCAATTAAAACTTATTACTAGATACAACAAGTATAAAAAAAGAGCATCACACAACACAAGATTTAACGAGGTTCACCAATGTGGCTACTCCTCAAAAATTAACTGCTTGGACTACCATCCAAATCTAGCCTTTGCAAAGCACCAACTTTACAATCAATTTACCAGCACCAACTGGAAGGAGCACCAACCCCTGATTTATCTGCACCAATAGAAAGGAGCACCAACCCTTTATTTACCAGCACCAACTAGAAGGAGCACCAACCCCTTATTTATTTGCACCAATAGAAAGGAGCACCAAACCCTGATGCCAAGCTACAACCTGGACTTCAATTTGAATCCATAAGTTTGACATTAAGATACCTTTACTTTTGTAAGACCCTAACTGGTCTTCTCCACCTTTGCGTTCTCTGTGCACTTTACTCTCTCTATGCAATCACTTTGCACACTCTGCTTCATTACAGTCGAGCTTCACGATTGTATTCTACCTTTTGCACACTCTAATCTCTTTGAAAATTTTTCACTTAGCATGATTCGACACGACTTGCTCTCTACGCACAATGACCGTATTTCACACTCATTCGACTATCTCTTCAATTCTCCAAACAACCCTCCTTTTATAACAATATTTTTATGATGAAAACCCTAATATTAGTCGGCTATAAATCCTAATCTTAGTCGGATTTCATAACAATTGTAAACCCTAATTTTAGTTGGCTTTCATCGGTCTTCGTCGACTTCAACTCAAGAAGATGTTCGGTTTATCCATCGCTTGATGATTTCATTCTAGACATACCCTGTAATCGCAATACTGACTTTTGATCACTCTTCGTATTTCAACAGTATGAAATCACTCTGTAACTACCCTTGTAAATGCCATAGTGATGTCGATCCATTGTCATACTTCTCATTTCAGTTGGGTTCTCCTTCTTGACTTGCGCATTTATGACCTATCGCGAAATCGTGACATTTCTACCTCTGTAGCTTCTTTTGTTGTTGTTGCCATGAAAATACATGTCGCAATATCGCGACACTTTCACCTTCGTACGCTTTCTCTATCATTTTGTCGTAATATCATGAAGTCTACCTCCGTAGACTTTGTATTTTCTTTTGTCGTGATATCATGACATTTTTGCCTCCATATACTTCGTCTTTGCTTTTATCACGATATTGCAACACTTTTGCTTCCATAGACTTCGACTTTGCTTTTATCACGATATCGTGACACTTTTGCCTCTGTAGTATTCAACTTAGCTTTTATCATAAAATTGTGACACTTCTGCTTCCATACTTAGCTTCTTTGATTTTTTCACAAAATTGTGACACTTCTGCTTCCAAAGTCTTGCTTTCTGCTTTTGTCATGAAATCATGACAGTTCTTCTTCCGTACGCTTCCTCTCTTTATTTTTTCACAAAAATGTGACATGTCACGATATCGCGACACTTTTCAAACTTACTTTCTCTCTCCTATTTTAGTCGCAAAAATGTGACATGTCGCGAAATCGTGACACTTTTCTTACTTGTTCTCTTTCTTCGAACTTGTCATAAAATTGTGATAGTTCTGCTTCCGTACGCTTCCTCTATTTCTTTTGTCATGAAAATGCAACATGTCGCAATATCACGACACTTTTCAAACTTACTTTCTCTCTCCTATTTTAGTCGTGAAAATGCGACATGTCGTGAAATCATGACACTTTTCTTACTTGTTCTCTTTCTTTGAACTTGTCGTGAAATCGTGACACTTTTTCCTGCTTTCTCTTTCTCTTCCAACATGTCATGAAATCACGACAGTTTTTCCACTTGCCTTTTTCTCTTCCAACATGTCACGAAATCACGATAGTTTTTCCTACTTTTTCTCTCTCTTCCAACATGTTGCGAAATCATGACAGTTTTTCCTGCTTTTTCTCTCTCTTCCAACATGTCACGAAATCACGACAGTTTTTCCTGCTTTTTCTCTCTCTTCCAACATGTCGCGAAATCGTGACAGTTTTTCCTGCTTTTTCTCTCTCTTCCAACATGTCACAAAATCGTGATAGTTTTTCCTGCTTTTTCTCTCTCTTCCAACATGTCACGAAATTGCGACAATTTTTCTTTCCTGCTGTATATGTCGCGATATCGCGACACTTTTCTTACTTGTCTTTTTATTTGATCTTTTGCATATGGGCCACTTCGGTCTTCTTGGAAAATCACTGTACATACTCTGAATAACCTTTGAACTCCTGTATTTTGCATATGAATAGCTTTTGAACTTCCCTGTCCACTGCATCAATAGATCTATCTGACTGTGTTGACAACAATGACAATACTCTTGTTGCACCTTGCTCAACAATCTCCCCCTTTGGAATTGTTGGCAACACATGTGCAATTTCCTATAACTCTTCTCCCCCTTTGACAATAATACCAAAGGGCTACTGCAAACTCCCCTTGAGTCCATGCACAACATTCTTAGGCACAATTTATTACACTTAGCAAAAATCATGAACATGAGCAAAAAAATAATCAAATACTTAAATGCTCCCCTTTAGAATGTGATCCCTGTAGCTAGTCAATTCTTGGGAAGTGTGACCACTCCTAATTTATTGTGAAGGTACTCAAAAAATTCCTTGGGCAATGGTTTTGTGAAGATATCTGCTACTTGCTCTATAGTTGGAACAAAATCCAACTTAACCTCAACTTCCGTAACTTTCTCCTTCAAAAAGTGATACCTGATAGCAATGTGTTTTGTGCGTGAATGCATAACTAGATTCTTGGAGATGTTAATGGCACTAGTGTTATCACACTTAACTGATATTAGCTCACTGAAGCTAATACCAAGATATTTCAGGGTTTGTTTCATCCATAATACCTACATACAACATGTGGTCGCTGCAATATATTCTACCTCTATTGTCGATAAAGAAACTGACTCTTGTTTCTTACTGTGCCACACGACCAATATGTCTCCAAGATAGAATGCACCTCCACTGATACTCTTTCTGTCATCTACACATCCTACCCAATTTGCATCTGAATACAAAATAAGGGTGAAGTCTTTACCTTTCGGATACCATAACCCATACTCCATAGTACCCTTGAGGTACCGAAGAATCCTCTTCACTGCTGTCACATGAGTCTCCTTGGGATTAGCCTGAAATATTGCTACCATGCATACTGCCTGCAAAATATCTGGTCTGGTAGCTATCAGGTACAATAAGCTTCCAATCATAGATCTGTAAATGGTTTGATCAACAGGTGGAGATTTGTCATCCTTGCTCAACTTGCAACCTGTCATCATGGGAGTGCTATCTGGATTACAATCCTCCATTGTGAACTTTTTTAACATCTCTTTCACATATTTAACTTGAGAAATAAATGTGCCCTTCTTATTTTGATTAACTTGCAACTCGAGGAAATACGACAGTTCACCAATCATTGACATTTCAAATTCTTTCTGCATCTTATTTGCTAAATATTTACACGACTCATATTTGCTGCTGCCAAACATGATATCATCTACGTATAGAACTAGAACAATAAGATGCCCATTTTCGGTTTTGACATACAAATTACTATCCACCATACCTTTCTTAAACCTTTGTTGAGTGATATAGTTGTCTAGCCTTGCATACCATGCTCGAGGTGCCTGTTTTAAGCCATATAATGCTTTTTTCAACTTGCAAACCAAGTTGGGATCATCACCAAGTTGGAAACCATCTGGTTGCTCAATATAAACCTCTTTTCAAGTTTCCCATTCAAAAACGCTGATTTCACATCCATTTGATAAACTTTGAAATTCTTGTAGACTGCTAAAGCCATAAACATTCTAATTGCCTCTAGTCTAGCTACTGGTGTAAAAGTTTCCTTAAATTCAATGCCTTCAACTTGTGCATAACACTTACATACCAATCTTGCTTTATTTCTGACTACTTGTCTGTCTTCATTCAATTTGTTTCAAAAAATCCATTTAGTCCCGATTATATTTTTGTTTGCAGGTCTAGGTACTAACTCCCAAGTTTTGTTTTTCTCGATCTGATCTAATTCTTCATTTATTGCCTTCATCCAACTTTCATCTTTGCTTGCATCAGCAACATTTTTGGGCTCAATCTTTGGATAATAGAGAGTAGTTAGTTACTACTCTTCTTCTTGTTTGAACACCAACTTTGGGATCTCCAATTATTTGCTCTCTAGGATGATTTTTCTACCAGTTGTCTGTTTTGAATTTCTTATTTTCTTCCACTTTTGAATCACAACTTAAATCATGAGTCAATTTTTTGTATCTTTTCTATTTCGTTTTCCTCATCTCCTTCAATAACCTCTTCATAAATTGGGTAGTTCGTTTCATAGCTAATTACTCGTTCTCTACCTTCATCAAATTTAACATCGGCACTATCCACAATTTTCTTTAGCCTCTTGTTGTAGCATTTGTAAGCTTTGCTTTTTGACGAATAACCAACAAAAATACCTTCATCCGCTCTATTTTCAAACTTACCAAGATTATCTTCAGTTCTTTTGATATAGCACTTGCTACCAAAAATTGAGGTATTTTGCTGTTGTCCTTTTACCGAACCACAACTCATAAGAAGTTTTGCTTTCATGTGTTCTCAGCATGTACCTATTTTGGATATACATCGTAGTATGGACTCCTTCTTTCCAAAATCTATCTGCTACTCTGATTTTAGCTAACATAGTCTGTGCCATTTCCTGCACTGTCCTGTTCTTTCTTTCTACCACTCCATTCTGTTGATGTGTCCTGGTTGCTGAAAACTGTCTACTAATATCGTATTTTTCACAGTACTATGTAAACTCCTTTGAAATGAATTCTCCTCCTCTATCTGATCTTAAAAATTTAATCCTCTTTTCTGTTTCATTCTCAACATGGTTTTTGAAAGTCTTGAACCTTTCAAAAGCTTCTGATTTATGCTTCAAGAAAAATATCCATGTCATTCTGGAATAGTCATCAATGCACAACATAAAATATTTGTCACCATTTATGCTTTGTGTTCTCATGGGTCCACATAAATCGGTGTGTATTAGTTCCAAAGGTTTGCTTGTGTAGTATTCTTTTGTTTTGAATGTGACTCTAGTTTGCTTTCCCTTTTGGCATGAAGCACAAATGTTGTTTGTAGGTTTGCTGATGGTGGGAATATCTCTCACTACCCTTTTTGAGTTGATTTTTACTAGATTATCAAAATTGATATGACCGAGTCTCTTGTGCCACAACCAATTTTATTCTTCTTGTCCAATAAAACAAGCTCCTTTTGAAGTCTCTGAGAGCGTGTACAGGTTGCCAGATGTCCTTGATCCAGTTGCTATCAATTTTCCACTGTTTGTTTTTCGACTTCGAACCCCTGCTTCATAAAAACTACTTCATGACCTTTATAACAAATCTGACTTACCCTCAACAAGTTATGTTTCAAACCATCCACAAACAAGACTTCTTCTGACTTAATTTTTCGATCACTAATTTTAACTGAACCTTTGCCAACTATCTTAACTCCATCATTATTTCCAAACTTTACTGAACCACCTTCATATTTCTGTAACTTCTCAAATTTTTGTTTGTCACCTGTCATATTACTGGAGCATCCACTATCAAGTATCCATGGTACATATTTATTTTGTGCTTTAAATGCTATTTGTACGATTAAGGATTCCTTTTCTTCCTTAAGTTGCTCTTTTTCTTTCCACTTCATTTTGATAGTAGTTTTGGGCTCTTATTTTGCCTTTCCCTTATCAATAGCTTGTGCATGTTTTTTGGGAAGTTTTCTATTTTGTCTCATCCTATTTGGTTGAAATTTTCTTCCCTGAAATTGATTTTATGCAAATGTACTTCTACAGTTTCTTGCAATATGCCCAAAATTATGACAGTTATAACATTCTACTGTATAATTCATCAAAGGAGAAAAAGCATTTCTACTGGTGAAATTCCTTGGTCTTACATTATATTTGCAGTATGAGATTTTATGTCCATAGCCATTGCATTTAAAATAGAAACCAAAAAAAGGATAATTGAACCTGGGTGATGGTCTTTTCCATGTTGTCGTAGGAGCCATAGGTCTTCTTCTTCTTTGATGTGAGACATTGGTGAATCCATCATTACCAATTCTCCTTTCGTGCCTGGCATTATTGCTTTCTTTTGCATGAGATTTTTTTCCTTGATCAACCTGTTGCTTATCTTCATTCTTTATGGATTCTACATTTTTGACCTTTGATCCATTTGAAGATTCTCCTTTGACGAAACCCAGACCAAATTTGATGCCTATAGGCCTTTGGTCATTTAAAATCTTATCCAGCTTCATAGAACTTTCTTCGCATTTGTGATAGCAACTAATTTTGTGATTCATATCTTCTATCTGCGTCCGTAAACCAACATTCTCTTCTTCTAGTTTGCAGCAATAATCTATTTTCATGGTAATTTGTACTTCAAGATCTTCAGATATTTTATTGTAGTCTTCTGTCTGTACTTTCAGACTTGTTATGATTTCGTTTGCATCCTCAAGACTTTTTAAAATTTTCTTATTCTTTTTCCTCTCTATTTTCCACTCAAGTGCAAAGATCAACTCACCTTCTAGATCTACTTCAGCCTCAGGGTTTTCACCACATACTTTAGAGTTCACTCCTTCTTCCTTTTTTGATTTTACTTCTTCAAATGCCATGAAAAGAGCTTCACCTGTTTCCTCTTTAGAATATTTTGGAGGAGTGATGGGTATTGTGTAACCACTAACTCCTGAATCCCAGATGTCATATCCCAAAGCATAGAGATATGTCTGCATCCTGATTCTCCAGAACGCGTAATTGGATCCATCAAACAATGGTGCTTTGTTTGATGAGAAGCCTTCACCACTTGCCATTGTGTTACTTCCAAGATCACCCTGGCTGGTTAAGCTTGTACAAAAACTTAGCTCTGATACTAATTGTTAGTCTTACAATGACACTAAGAGGGGGGTGAATCAGTGTAGCTTTATAAACTTAAATTTATAGCTCTTAATACCGCAACAATTAAAACTTATTACTAGATACAACAAGTATAACAAAAGAGCATCACACAACACAAGATTTAATGAGGTTCACCAATGTGGCTACTCCTCAAAAATTGATTGCTTGGACTACCATCCAAATCCAGCATTTGCAAAGCACCAAATTTACAATCAATTTACCAACACCAATTGGAAGGAGCACCAACCCCTGATTTATCTGCACCAACAGAAAGGAGCACCAACCCTTGATTTACCAGCACCAACTGGAAGGAGCACCGACCCCTTATTTATCTACACCAACAGAAAGGACCACCAACCCCTGATGCCAAGCTACAACCTGGACTTCAATTTGAATCCATAAGTTTGATAGTAAGATACCTTTGCTTTTGCAAGACCCTAACTGGTCTTCTTCACCTTTGCGTTATCTACGCACTCTACTCTCTCTGCGCAATCACTTCACACACTCTACTTCGTTACAGTCAAACTTCATGATCTTCTTCTCCCTTTTGCACACTCTGCTCTCTTTACAAATTTCACACTTAGCATGATTCGACACGACTTGCTCTCTGTGCACAACAACCGTATTTCACACTCATTTGACTATCTCTTTAATTCTCCAAACAACCCTCCTTTTATAACAATATTTTTATGATGAAAACCCTAATATTAGTCGGCTATAAATCCTAATCTTAGTTGAATTTTATAACAACTGTAAACCCTAATTTTAGTTGGTTGTCATTGGTATTTGTCGGCTTCAACTCAAGAAGATGTTCGGCTTATCCATCGCTTGATGATTTCATTCTGGACAGACCCTGTAACTGCCATACTGACTTTTGATCACTCTTCGTATTTTAGCAGTATGAAATCACTCTATAACTGCCCCTGTAAATGCCATAGTGATATCGGTCCACTGTCATACTTCTCATTTCAGTCGAGTTCTCCTTCTTGACTTGTGTATTTACGACTTGTCATGAAATCGTGACATTTCTGCCTCTGTAGTTCTTTTGTTGTTGTTGCCACGAAAATACATGTCACGATATCACGACACTTTCACCTTCATACACTTTCTCTATTATTTTGTCGTGATATCATGACATTTCTATGGCTCTATTCTTTTGTCATGATATCATGACATTTCTGCTTTCGCAGAGTTTGTCTTTTCTTTTGTCACGATATCGCGACATTTCTGCCTTCGTATACTTTGTCTTTGATTTTGTCATGATATCGTGACACTTCTGCTTCCATAGACTTTGACTTTGCTTTTGTCATGATATCGCGACACTTCTGCCTCCGTAGTCTTAAACTTAGCTTTTGTCACGAAATCGTGACACTTCTGCTTTCGTACTTAGCTTCTTTGCTTTTGTCGCAAAATCACGACACTTTTGCTTTCAAAGTTTTGCTTTATGCTTTTGTCACAAAATCATGACAGTTCTGCTTCCGTACGCTTCCTCTCTTTCTTTTGTCACAAAAATGCGACATGTCACAATATCACTACACTTTTCAAACTTACTTTCTCTCTCCTATTTTAGTCACGAAAATGTGACATGTCGCGAAATCGCGACAGTTTTCTTACTTGTTCTCTTTCTTCGAACTTGTCACGAAATCACGACAGTTTTTGCACTTGCCTTTTTCTCTTCCAACATGTCACGAAATCGCAACATTTTTTCCTGCTTTTTTTCTCTCTTCCAACATGTCACGAAATCGGGACAGTTTTTCCTATTTTTTCTCTCTCTTCCAACATGTCGCAAAATCGCGATAGTTTTTCCTTCTTTTTATCTCTCTTCCAACATGTTGCGAAATCACGATATTTTTTTTTGCTTTTTCTCTCTTCCAACATGTCACGAAATTGTGATAGTTTTTCCTGCTTTTTCTCTCTCTTCCAACATGTCACGAAATCGCAACAATTTTTCTTGCCTGCTGTATATGTCGTGATATCGTGACACTTTTCTTACTTGTCTTTTTATTTGATCTTTTGCATATGGGCCACTTCGGTCTTCTTGGAAAATCATTGTACATACTTTGAATAACCTTTGAACTCTTGTCTTCTGCATCTGAATAACTTTTGAAATTCCTGTCCATTGCATCAACAGATCTATCTGACTGTGTTGACAACAATGACAATACTGTTGCTGCACCTTGCTCAACATTCCATATCACTCGGCTCATTCTTCTTCACTACGTGATTCTTAAACCTTCCTCCCATGGTGCATTCCCTTACTACTACATTTTTTTTGTCCTTCCTTCTTCAGGAAGGCGCCTTCTTATAGGGAAGGTGCCTAACCTTAGCATTTATTTCTAGGGTACACCTTTCAAGCCATATCATTGGCACGCGGTTTCGGCTATGGGGGGATATGATTTTTATGATGACGATATTTTTTTTGGTACTGCATAATTTATAAATAATTATATAAAAATTTTATTTAGTATGCGTGTACCTTATTTGGCATTTCATGCATCGTGAAGAGCGCTGATTCGTTGATTTGTGACACGAGGGAGGGGTATGGTCATCTGATGCCGCTCGTTCGTGTGGTTGTTTCATTTTGATTGAGGCATTCGGGAGATGTAAGTGTTGGTTATACGCGAAAGGTGCTCTTTGGTACCTTCCCAATGTGGAAAGTGCTTATGGGGCACCTTCCAGATGTGGAAGGCATTTATATGGTGCTTTCCTGATGTTGTCGATTCTCTCTGAATGGATGTGCCTTTCGATGGTGGAAGGTGCCTTTTTGAATATGGTGCCTTCCTGCTATGGAAGGCACCTCTGAATGGGTGTGCCTTCCCGATGTGGAAGGTACCTTAGTCTATATGCGCCTTCCCAATGTGGAAGGAACCTTGGTCTGTATGCACCTTCACAATGTGGAAGGTGCCTCTCTCTGTATGTGCCTTCCTGATGTGGAAGGCGCCTCGGGATTCCTTTTTTTTTTTTTTTTGAATGTGCCTTCCGGTGGTGGAAGGTGCCTTTTTGATGATGGCGCCTTCCTACTATGGAAGGTGCTTCTGAATGGGTGCACCTTCCCGATGTGGAAGGTGCCTCGGTCTGTATGTGCCTTCCCAATGTGGAAGGTGCCTCGGTCTGTATGCGCCTTCTCGATGTGGAAGGTGCCTCGGGTTTTTTTTTTGTGGCACCTTCCAGCCATGGAAGGCGCCTATATATATATATATTTGTGTGCCTTATCTATAAGTAAGGCACCTTCTTCTGGCGGGGTGCCTTCTTTATAAGGAAGGTGCCTTCTTCTGGCGGGGTGCCTTCTTTATAAGGAAGGCACCTTCTTCTGGCAGGGTGCCTTATTTATACGGAAGGCGCCTTATTTTGGCGGGGCACCTTCTTTATAAGGAAGGCACCTTATTCTGTGTCTTCTCGATGTGGAAGGCACATTTTTATTTACAATCATGTTGTGATTTACTAGGAAAGGGTGATCAAGCCTTCTCAGTCTTGCTTCACACTGCCTCAACTTCTACCTACGAGTGCCGATGTCAGAATGCTGAGTCAAATCAGGCCTGGTTTTCTAGATACCTATTTCTCGTGCTATCAGGTCCTCCACCTAAAAAAAGCAAATTAAACGAAAGAAAAATAAAGGTAGTTAGACGTATTCCACGTCTATTAGGCCCTGGGTTAGGATACCTACAGCTTGCATGCGAGTGTCGTCCCTACAAAACACACTGTAAGAAAAAAAACTAAAGTAACTAATTATGATGAGCACCTCCATGCCCACCGTTTTTCCTGTTAAGAGTTTGGTCTGGATCTAACAAGATGGGGTCTCCCTATGTCTATTCTGGATTCCACCTGTAAGGTTTCAGATGTGTTATAGGGGCACTGTCGATGGCCATTGATCGTTAATACGGTGTTGCTACCGTCAATTGTTCTAACGCGCACTGCCCCATTCTTGATGACCTCTACCACCTCATACAGTCCCATCCATATTTGCATTAATTTACCTTTTCTTTCCTAGAACCGAGAATCGTACAACAACACCCATTCTCCTTATTGGAACTGCTTCAGTTTAATGTGGCGATCATGCCACCGCTTTATTTACTTTTGTATGATTTTTATTCTCTGTAGAGCGTCCATTTGGATTTCGTCCAGCTGATCTAGCTATCGAATCCTTTCTTCTTGAGCGTCATCCAAGCTCAAGTTCAATTATGAAGCCGTCCTCAATGTCTTGATTTTAAATTCAATGGGCATCATCGCACTCTTCCCATAGACCAGTTGGAAGGGTGTGAAGCCTATGGTGGATTTCCATGTGGTATTATATGCCCAGACTGCCTTCGACAATCATGTAGCCCAATCCTTTCTATGTTGCTGCATGGTCTTCGTCAGGATGTTCTCTATTTCTCTGTTTGTCACCTCCACTTGCCCATTTTCCTATGGATGGTAGGGTGTAGTTTTATTGTGCCAAACTCTGTATTGATCCATCAGCTCTTTGATCAACCTGGAGGTAAATTGAGGCCCCTGGTCTGATGTTCTCTCTAGGGACCCCAAATCATGTAAAAATATGGGTAAATAAGAAATCGATGACTGTTCTTTCTTTTGAAACTCTCAACACTTGAAATTCAACCCATTTGGTGACGTAATATATATAGACCAAAATAAACCTCCTCCCTATTAAAGGTGGATTAATTGGTCCCACGAATTCCATGCCCCACTTATTGAAGGGTCCCAGGTGTGCCTGAGGCTGGAGGGGCATTTCATCTTGATGGGTTGGTCTGCCCATTATTTGGCATTCATCGCACTTACTGGTGTATGCAACTGCATCCTTGAACAGAGTGGGCCAAAAGTACCCAGCCTGTAGGATTTTGTAGGCAGTTCGTTTCCCTACAAAGTGTCTTTCGCATGGTTCGTCATGACATGCTTTGAGTACTTCTGAGAAATCCTGCTCTTCTACGCATCTCCTTATAATCTGGTCACATCCTATTTTGAATAGGAGGCCATCAATCCATAGGAACGATGTGCATTTCTCTATGACCGTCTGCTTTTCTCGAAAAGAGAGAGCAGGTGAGGTTCTTCCAGTGGCCAAGTAATTGGCTATATCTGTGTACCATGGGATTTTCTCACTAATTGTGAATAAATGTTCATCCAAAAACTGGTCTTCCACTGCTGTATGGTCTGCTGGTATTAATATGGATAGAAAATCTGCTACGACATTGTCCTTGCCTGGTTTGTCGACTATTATGATGTCAAATTCCTGCAGTAACAAGAGCCACCTGATAATTCTTCCACCAATGGTTGGCTTGCTCATCAAGTATCTGATAACCGCATGGTCCGTGTGGAAAAATACCTTATACCCGATGATATAATGGTAGAATTTGTTTATGGTATGCACAACTGCAAGGAACTCCTTCTCTGTCACTATGTAGTTGAGCTCGGCTCTTGCCAAGTTTTTGCTGACATAGTAGATGGCATAAAATTATTTATCGTCCTTCTGTCCAAGGATTGCTCTAATTGCACCATTGGATGCATCATAGTAGATGTGGAATGGTATGGCCCAATTTGGTCCTCTTAAAATCGATGCGAATATCAGTTTTTCCTTAAGCAACTGAAATGCTTCTTTGCAGTCTTCTATCCAATTGAACTCCACATCTTTAGATAATAGAGTGTGTAGTGGTTTTGCAATTTTGCTAAATTTTATGATAAATCATTGGTAGTACCCAGTTGATCTAAGAAAACTCCTCATATATCTCTGCATTCTAGGGTTGGGTAGGTCTTTGATGACCTTAATTTTTCTTTGATCAACCTTTATTCCTTCTACGGAGAGGT
Source organism: Wollemia nobilis (assembly GCA_028583015.1). Lineage (NCBI taxonomy): Eukaryota > Viridiplantae > Streptophyta > Pinopsida > Araucariales > Araucariaceae > Wollemia > Wollemia nobilis. The sequence continues at coordinate 208,394 of JAQPPZ010001020.1, forward strand.
GGTGTCCCAGTACGATGCCTTCTTGCATCATCATAAAGCATTTCTCGTGGCTTCAGGAAAAACTATTTTCCTTGCTTCTTTTGAGCACTCTTTCCAAGTTCATCATTGCCTCGTCAAAGGTTTCTCCATAGACGGTGAAGTCATCCATGTATACTTCGATCGCGTCTCCCATCATGTCTAAAAATATTCTAAGCATTGCCCTTTGAAATGTGGTAGGTGCGTTGCACAATTCGAAAGGTAATACCTAATAGGCAAACGTTCCCCATGGGCAGATGAACATTGTCTTGTCTTGATCCTCTTCTCCTATATGGATCTGGTTGTATCCACTAAATCTATTGAGGAAGGAGAAATACTTCCTCCTTGAGAGTGTATCTAAGACTTTATCAATGAACGGTAGCGAGAAGTGGTCCTTCTTGGTTGCTTTGTTTAACGCTCTATAGTCCACACATATTCACCATTTCTTGTTATTTTTAGGGACTACCACTAATGGTGATACCCACTCACTGTCAAAAATCAGATAGATGAATCCGACAGTCAAGATTTTTTGTAGTTCTTCCTTGACAATGTCTTTCATTTTTGAATTCATTCTTCTTTGTGGTTGCCTACTTGGAGTTTCTTGATCATCTAGGTATATACAATGGGTACAAATATCTGGGCTTATACCCTTCATATCTGAGTAATACCATTTGAATGCCTATTGGTGTCTAACCAGGAGCTCTTCTACTTTCATATATTATGTGGGAGTCAACCCACTGTTGACATTCAACATTTTTCCTGGCCCGACGTGTATCTGCTGAATGTGGTGATCTTGGGCGCTAGCCAATGGTGATCTAGGTGTGGAGATGGATGACTCCTCATGGAGGAACTCCATAATAGCACCATCTTCGTCTTCTTCTACCAACTCATCCAACGTCATCATCGGCTGGATCATGGATAGCTTAGGAATTTCATGCTCAGTCAACATGGGTTATCCTACTAAGTCAATTGACTATGTTGGGGGTGAAATGGTCAACCTTTTAATGTTTCATCCATCAAAGATGGTCATCAGTCCATATCGATAGCTGATATAAGTATCAGCTATTTCTAGCCATGGCCTTCCCAAGATGAGCGAGTAACTACCCAACCTAGTTTTAGATTGTAGGACTAAAAAGTCGACTAGGTATTCCCATGCACTGACTGTCACTATTATGTCTTCCAACATTCCTTTCGGTGCCACAGTTGATTGATCGACCAGCTACAACACTGTCACAGTGGGTTTTAGGTTTGTGAGTTGTAGCATTTGCATGGTCTCCTGAGGCATTACATTGATGACTGCTCTAATATCGAACAACGTATTGGCTAGGGAATGTCCCTCGATTTTTACAGTCAGCATCGGGCTGCCCAGGTTTGCATACTTTGGATGGCATGTTTTGCCCATCATCAAATCTGCTAGTTTACCCATGACATTGATAGTTTGGGTTGCTCTTCCTCTTGGCTTCCTTAGAAACATCTCTCTTATTGACTTGGTATATATCGAAACATCTTGGATGGCTTGAAATAATGGAATTTTCACAGTGAGGTTCTTCAAGCTAGACAAGATATCGAACTTTGGCTGCGTTAATTTTCTTTATTCTTGCAGTCGATTGGGAAATGGAGCCTTTACTCTCTCAGATGTTTCTTCTATCACCTCTTCTACAATAGGTGTTTCTCCTACCTCCTCCTCCTCTTCTACCAGTGGAGGTGTTCCTATTCCTAGCTGTCTACCAGACTTAAGCTGAATATGGTACATCGAATACATCTCACCCTACATGTTATATGCTGGCTGGTTTACCTTGTTATTCAAATTTACCGTCGATTGTGTGGGTACCTGCGCAGGTCTCACTACTAGAAAAGCCGATAAATTTTGTTGGGGTTGACTGGTGCTACATTCTATGGAGCCTGATTCCATGAAGTGTGGCCTCTCCACTGCTACCCAATATATGGATATGGCATTCATGGCTACTGGTTCGAGAATGCTGCTAGGGGTGCGTTGGACCAGGGTGATGGCCCCCACCATCCCATGTTAGGTGGTTGAGGTGGACCTTGATGCATATACAGTCCTCCCCCATATGACAAAATTCCAGTTGGCATATTCCCCATAGGGGGTTGTGGCCAACTCTTACGATTGCATATGAAGTAGGCATCCGTGCTTTCAGCATCCTCCTGATTACTAGGTAGTTGCGGGTACAATCGAGTTTTATGGTTTAGCCTACAAACTGTGCATACTCTGACTTTGTCCTCTGGGCATGCATTCTTTGCATGCTTCCCTCTACATTTTGGACAAAAACAAGCCAATGCTACTTCATTTTCTTGCTTCTTTTTCTCTAACAACAACGTATCCATCTGCAATGCTATATATGAGAGCATTTCGCTCTTCAAATATTCCAGCATGTTACCTATTTTTGTCTTCGTGACTGAAGCAGTCACTTTCATGGTTCTAGAAGTGGTCTTGCCTCTCCTTCTTGAGTAGTTCTGGCATAGTTGTCGGATGTCTTCCATAGTGTGCTGCTAGACATCACCTCTAGAGATCATGTTAAGAGCCTCCAATGATTCATTGGTAAGTCCTCTCAAAAATATGCTTTTGAGGGACTTATCAGATAGTTTCATGTGAGGAGATCATTGAAGATTGAAGTTGAATCTCTCCCAGTATTCCTTGAAAGACTCATCTTCTTTTTGCGTCATGCTCATGACCCCTTCTCTGGAGTCTCTTGCTCTCCTGAAATCTTGGTATTGCTCTAAAAAGAGCTTCATTTGATCCCAAGTGGTAATGTGTTTGTCTCCCAAACCGATGAACCATCGCAGAGCTGCATCATCCATCATGGAAGGGAAGAGTTTCAGCTTTTTTGTATCATATTTGTAGTCCACAGACCTACATAAGACATCAAAATTAAATAAAAATAGGTCAGGGTCCTCAGTTGGGTATCCTTTGAAGGTCGAATGGTGAGCAAGGGATATGTTTTTCATTTTGGTATCTCCTACTCCTTCTTCAATCGAGAAACTAAAGCTAGATGAGAATTCTTCATTGTTAGGCATTTTTTTAGGAAATGTGGTCTCTAATGTAGTATTTATGGCCTTACGGTCGTTTAAGACTTTTTGAGTCAAGGCTCTAAGGTTGTCTAGTGTTATCATTCGATCTTCTACAACTTTCCACAACAGGGCTTCCTCTAAGGGTGTCCTATTAAACAAGGGATTTATGATGATTCGTTCTTCCCCACATTGATGGGATGAGGAGGCACTTTGCACAAAGTGCGGCTCCTCACTCCAATGGATTGTTGGAGATGGGTCGGGTGAGTCTAATTCAAATTCAGAATGTTCGGCTGACTCAGGTTCTAATGGATTAGTTTTTATAAACCAACCATCAGGTCCTCTTCTTTTCGAAGAACTCATACAAGGTCAGATGGAAGGTTTGCAGGTATTGTAGATAATCTAGTTGAGACGCTTTCTCGACAATGACACCAAATTGTTGCAGGCCAAACAAGGTTAACTTCTTTCCTACTTTTGTCACATGCCCGTGCATTTAATTTATCAACCCAGGGAGCTTCGTAAACTTGTGAAGGGTCTTGAACAATATTACTCACAATACCACTTGAGATGAGTCCACTAGTTCTACTATTGGGGGGTGTTTCAAATGGTTATCAATCATTTATGCACTCCTCAATAATTTATGTAAAAAACAATTAAATCTACAGAAAGGAAATATTTAGACATTCTTGGAAATTAACCTACTATAAATACTAGAAATATCAATGCGATAACCAATCTTATAAAAACAGTAAACTATTATTGAAAACATAGGAAAAATAGGGGAAGAAATACTGGCTTGGAGTGGGCCCAGGCTCTAGCAGCTTCCTCCCAGCTGAACACGCACTTAGAAACTCTTAGAACTGTATTATGATTATCAAAGTATTACAATGCTTCTTCTGTATATCTCTCTATAATTACTATCAAAATATTCTATATCCTCTATATATATTCTCTCATAGAGGTCTGCGTGTGTTTATATAGCACACCCACAAAACTTCTATTACAAAGAAGTTATAACAGTCGATTCGTTCCAGACTAAGCTAAGATAGTTTGGTAAATGTGATCAACATTTGCTAAAATTGGCATTCAGTTCTAATAGTGGCGTGTTCACTGATTGGTTTGGGCTTTTCCTGGCATTGGTAGGACATTCTCATAAGTTGGTGCAATCCCCAATTTAGCTCTACATGATGTAGAGTTGGAACTGCACCAGTCATTGTTGTCCACATCATGCTTGTTTGGTCAATGGGTGAAGAACAAGGGCACCTTCCCTATGAGGAAGGTTCCTAAGTATGTCGGGCACCTTCTCTATGCGAAAGGTGCCTTACTGCTATTGGCACCTTCCTGGAAGAGGAAGGCACTTATCTTTTGTTGGCACCTTCCTATGAGAGGAAGGCACTTGCCTTCTAGTGGCGCCTTCCTGTCGGTGCCTTCCTTATGAGAGGAAGGAACTTGCCTTCTAGTGGTGCCTTCATTATGAGAGGAAGGTGCTTGCATTCTAGTGGCGCATTCCTTATGAGAGGAAGGCGCTTGCATTTCCTTGGCACCTTCCTGGAAGAGGAAGGCACCTACTTACGTTTGGTGCCTTCCTGGAAGAGGAAGGCACCTACCTTCTCTACATTGATTCCGAAAGAAACAAAGTGCTAGGTCCATGAAAAGACTTCGACTGATCCAAATCTAACTAAATCAACTGCAATTCCACAAAAACACACTGAAAACACATAAATTAGATAAAATGCATAATTTCATCAAATAATTATATAATCATTTATAAACATATGCAATCCTTATTATACAACCACATAATAATCAAGAAAATGTATACAAAATATGAGCATTTTTGATGCTCATCACCAGGGCCTCTCATAGGCACCTTCGACTTCACCCCTATATTTTTTGTCATTTGAGGAATCCTCATCTACATCATAGGCTGGTCCACTCATATCGGAGGTGGACTCTACTCCATCTTTGTTACAAAGATGTCCTAGCTCGAGATCACTTGTAGTAATGAGGTAACACCCCTGCACGTCTGTGTCGTTGACTACATCATGGGTTTGATGTCTTAGTTGATCTTTGGGGTTCATTTTTGTCTCAATATGCTCAAGGAGCCCTTCACAATGATATTCGAGTGGCTCAATTGTGACGACAGGTATCATAGGGTGATTCCTCCAGAATTTAGAAGGATCCAAATGATATGGATTAAAATACACATAGTCCGCCATACTAAGGTATAGATGATCTAGGGATGCTATGAATAAATTATCCTACCCACATATTTGTAACCCTAGATTGAATCTATCAGTGACTAACTGATAATGAGGTTCTAGCAGAGTCCTCCATCCTGATTCAAATTGACCAATGCCATATCCATGCCAGTGATATAGATCAAAAATATGCATGGCATAATCCAGATTGGACAGATAACAAATGTTTACTGTGAAAGGTTCCTCATCATCTTCATCCATGGGCTCTCATGTTAGAAGTTGGTCTAGCCCCATATAGATAAAGTTAGTTTGGTTAGGTGGCTCTCCCAATAGAACCATCGATCCAACCGGATAATGATGAGCAGATGGTCGATCAATCTCTTGCATAGTCTTAAGAATTGATCCGAAGGTCACATTTTGCACAAGGTACTCACCTAATTTGATATTATAGAGATGTACCATCACCCGCGATGCAGATGATCCTATTGAAGATGCAGGTAAGGCAAGCTAAAGTGCCTCCTCAACTTTGTCTTAGGGTTCCTCAACTTCCATGGGAATGGGAACCTCCTCAATGATTGGCTCAGGCTCATGCTCTTTCTCTTTCTCACCCATCTTCACCTTCAATTTCCTATCATCCCGATGCATGAATGATGCTGACAGTTTCAAGTAAGTGGCAGTGGTATGATCTGATCTATGTCATACAGATGGCATTGGTTGAGCATGCACTACCGGTTTACCTCCTGGTTTCTTTATTGGCGATGAAAACCAAACATCCAGGTGCGTTTATGGGAGTATGAAACCCCCAAGAAAATATTTTAGGTTCATGAATTTAAATTTCTCTTCGTCTGATGCCACTATGTGAACCAGTCCCTCGTGAATATATTTTACGCACTGATGCAATATCGAGGTGACACAACATATTTCATGAATCCAAGGCCTACCGAGTAAAATTTTGTACTGCATGGCCCCTCATATCACATGACACATTACTAAAATGGTATTCAAACCCACCTGCATAGGTAGGATAATTGTACTGACAATCAAACATAGTGTGTCCTTAAACGCTCTCAATGTAAATGTAGTTGGCACCATGTGTGATTTATGTAGCTTCAAATTACTCAGTGCCTTGGTCGTTATTATGTTGATCGATGAGATAGTATCGATAAATACCCTTTTAAATGGCATGTTATTAACACACACAATTATGTGCAACGATGGGTTGGACATAGTTGTAGAAATCGTCCTTATCTCATGATCGTAAAATTAGATCATCAGTTCCTAACACTGCTATACATGTCCCACAAAATTAGTAAATGTCTGTGCATCCTAGGCCTGTACTTCAATGGACCTAAAAATATCCATAAGAGTCTCCCTGTGCCTCGAGGACTGTTATATTAATTAGTATATCAACTTTGCAGGATTTGTTTGCAAGTTTTGGACCAACCAACTCCTTATGGTCACCATTGATCTTGTTGGTGGGCCTGGAATATTTTGTGTCGGTCGCTGATTTGACATGGCTTGTATTTGAATGGGAGAACAAGGTTGATTTTGTTGTTCGTATCTCCCATGCCTAGTGATAATGTTGACCATGCCTAAAAACCCCTGGGTAGGTGGTTTGACTTACACTTGGTTAACTTGACCAACGTTGTTCTGAGGTACCTCATGATTTGGTAAGGGGTTTTTGTAAATCCCAATATTCTAATTATTGGGTGCCTATGGGTTGTGCAACACTACAAGCTCACCTTTGTCAATGATAATTTGCACCATGTGTTTGAAAGACCAACACACCTCGATGTCATGACCTTTCATTCGATGAAAAATGTAAAATAGATCCTCTTGGAACCCCTTTGGTTTGGGTTGATTGGGGTCTATCATCTTGACTTCGGGTAATCTAATTTCCTTGGCCTCACATAACTGATGGAAAATTGACATCAGCGATTTCGTCAATGGTGTGAACTGGTGAGGCAGATGTTAATATTTTTTCTTTCCCTTATAATTGTTGTTGCACTTGTCATATTACGCAGGAGGAAGTTGGGCTTGATATTTCTATTTTTGTTGCCCCTTGTCCTCCCGTTTGAGATTCAATACCACTTGATTTACGTGGGCCTACTTGCTCTATTATTTTGTGGCACTCTTATTTTGTCCCTCTCTCCTATTTTTGAGCTTCAAGTTGCCTTCCTACAACTTGATGTCCTCAATCACTTTGGCTTTCACCAAAGCCTCTTTGAATTTAGGATACTATTGCAGCTACAACAGTAACGAGATGTGCTTGGCACAACTCTTCATAAACATTCAATTTAACTTTGTGGTAGGAATAGGGAATGATAACTTTGCCATTAGTCTCTTACATCTCTTTCTGTATTTCTCTATTGGCTCATTGTCGCGCTGAGCTAGCACAACCAGATCAAAAATATTGGCCTATTTCTTTATGCCAAAGGAATAGAGTTCAAGAAATGTATCAACTAATTGCTCAAAACTAGGTATGTTGTGTTTCTTTAGCTGATTGAACTGATCCTGAGTGGGACCGAAAAGTGTCATGATGAACGTACGTATCAACAATGCATCATTGCTTACTATCTAAAAACAAGCATCCAGAAAGCTCGTGACATGTTCTTGTGTGTCTTCATCACCCTTAAAATTGTCCAACCTAGGCATATCAAAATGCTCAAGATAATCCGAATTAGACACCAAAGGATCCAAAGGCTCATTATGGATTTTCCTCAATTTCAAATTTTGAATAGCGATGCCTTGTCTCTCGATGGCTTTAATCTTCTCGGCTAAGGCCTTATAGGCCTTTGAAGATAGAAATTCCTCCTCCCTAAGTTGATGTGGAGGTGGCTTAGGAGGTACTGTCTTCCTCATACGAGATGGAAGGCATTGCTCTTCCTCCTCCTTAGATCAAGAGCTCTTAGGATATTCTTACTCGTATCCATCTTTCGCTACTTCTTCATGCTGCCTTTGCCTCTGATTATTGAGCGGTGGTGGCCACTCCTCCTATTAGGCACTAGCATGAGTACGAGCATCTCTATGCTATTGATGCATATCAGCTTGAGATAAAGCCTTTCTATATACACGCTCTCTATTCTCATCTTGAGGATATAAGCCAGCCCTAGCTAACCTATCCTCCTGCTCCACATGTTCCTTCTAGGTAAGGATACGCTCTTCATGCATGCACCGATCATATAGCCTCTATTGCATGAACCTTTGTGCTTGAATATTTTCATCTTCGATGCACTGCCTCTCTAGGTGAGCATCCTCTAATTGATCTTGGAGGAGTTGGTATTTTTGCTCCGATACCAGTCGATGTGATCTATCGATTTGATCGATTATGGGAGGCCTCTGGTATCCCTGATCTATATGAGAGATCTTGTGGGTTTTGTACCCATCAGACTGATGTGCTATGCCTTTGCCTCTATCTATGAAGATGACATTGGTCTCCTACTATATCCTATACTGTGAACCACCATGCATAGATAGTGGGTGTGTGACATGAGGGCACTTAGAAGCCTCTCCATGTTCTCTAGTAGTGTGGACGACACTCACGCTATGCTCACTCAGGGCTCGAGTGGGTAGAGTGGAAGGCTTGCAGCCTAGATTATCTAAAACACTACCTAGACCCTCTAGCTGCCTAGACCACCATCGCTCATGTGGCGGTGTGTCATTATCTCCCACCTTTGATATATCAATGGTGATATTGTATGGTGGACCATGCATGGGAGTATGGTTAGACCTATGCTTAGTAGCAAGCCTATCTTCCTGCCCTTGAAGGGGTGGATCTTTAGTCCTATACTCAAAATATGGAGCCATAGATCCTCCAGTTGGCTTAGTACGTAGGGGCACCAACTTGGTTCCCTGCACAACAAACTCTTCGATCGATCCCGTGGATGCGCATGCATTGCGGTCTTGATAATGGCTCTCAAGTGGAACACCCTCATGCTGGAAGTTTTCTTGTTCTATCCTATGCCTAGAGGAGTGTACTAAAGCTCCTCTATGTGGGGTTTGCTTTACAAGCTCCCCTCGTATCAAGTTATCTCCTAGAATGCTAGCCGAACGACGTTTGGTTTGCTCATGTGTTTGAGGAATTGGTACATACTATTGTGAATTGGTGAGGGATTGGTCATCGACGTTGGCTTTGGAAATTTTCTAACCACCCTATTAATCCACCATTGTGTACCTAGCATCTAAATGTATTATTATTAAGCAAACAATGTATACAATAATGATTATCTCATTTTAAATTTTAAAAGTGAGTCCTAAACTATTTGATGTGTTTTCAATATTTGTTGTATCAGTGTAGAAACTCGTCATGTTTTGAAAAAATTGTTGGATTTTATTCTTAGTTTAATGGCTTTCACATATACGCTTGCAGCTCGACAACTTGGCTATGAACTCCAAGTCATGTAATCCAACCTATAATGTGTGGTAATGAAGCCCACATATGGTCAGGGAGCACAGGTCCTCCTAGATCCTCACTCATTTTCCCCCAGTCAATGTTATACCCTCTAAAGAGAATACATGTAAATTTTCTAGGGTACAAAAGGTTCTCGGATCCGGTATTGGTCTAGTATCCAAAAGGTTCATGGGATTTGGGCCAACGGATGGAAGTTACGCCCACCGTTGTTGAACCCTACTAGTGGTTGAATGTCAAGCCCAACTCACTATCATTTAAGTGCCAAGTATTTTGTGTGGTTCCTTTTAATGTACATAAAATAAATTCATCATATAGCATACATGCTCATTTTATAAATGCTTGTGAATGAAAGAACGTTTCAGATTCAAAAAATGTAAGCTATTCTAGATGCTCTTTAAGACTATGCATGTTATGATGATAAATGGCCACTAATTGGGCCTCACACATGCAAACCATCTACACATTTCTATCAAGCATGTTGTAGCCTAGGGCAAACTGCAATTAGAGGTCCGTTGTTTCCAGCAACGCCTTTCTATTGGAAGTAAAATACGAAAGCAAACTAGGACGATTGATTTACCATTTTTTAGTTTTTTTTCTAATTTGCATTCAAATTAAACCTACTATGAAAACACAGAGAGCAAAAAAGCAATGAAAGGTTGAAATAGGACCTACCTTAGGTCCTGCATTCGTTGATATTCTAAATTTGACTATCTATGTTGTCAGCAGGAGACCGCATGTTTGGTCTACCGTTCTGAATGTAAACCATGCTTTGTACCCACAGTTCAGTTTTTGGCCTGCAACTAATAGCTACGGTTTGTAATTGCAAGTGCAAAAGCAAGTAAAACATAGCTAGGTCCTATAAATGTGGGGTTCCACCATGATTACATTCTGTAACCACCAAAAAGGTTCACACTCAAGGTGTCCTTTTGCAATAATTGATAAAAGCATAACATGCATACAAGAACAAAAAATTGACAACAAATTAATCAAGAAGAAATAGGCTTTATTCCATTATATTCAAAGTCAAAATTAAATTACAGGTACATCCCTCTTAGGAATAATCACTTTGATACAATATTACAATAGGAGTGTGTAATTTTTTCCCTCTCAAGGGTAGGTGTGATTTCTAAGTGCCTTTCAAGATGACACGAACTGCTCTAGGGTGGAGGTACCCTCTTCTTCATGATGGGGAAGGAACTTGATGGTTGGTTCTCCTTTGAAACTATTCCCTACGGTCAAGAAACAACATAGAGGTGTCAATAATATAGGCAACCTCTCATGATGAGGCCCTTTTAGAAAAATTGCATAATGACACCATTAAACATGCATAATCAAGAAAACATGGAAAGTGCTTCTAAACTATGCAAATTGAATCAAGATTCATATAATAGCGTAAAGATAAGTAGCAACTACACTATGCATGGATTAAATGTGTAAAATGAAGCATAAACATACATAAGGAAACCATTTAAGACCTAATTGAAGCATAACATGAAGAAGCTAATATAAACTAATTCTATGGTCAAAAGTCCGCTAAACTACAACTAAACCATGAAAATAACTAATCTAAACTAATTAATCAGACATAAATGAAAAGAGGAAGGTGGTGATACCTCAGCTGCAAACCGCAGCTCTGGTGAGTGGTCTACACTATAAACCATTTCTAAAAGTCATGGTTAGCACTCTTATAGGTTTACCCTCAATTTCAAGGGCAGTGGGCTTGACCTCCTTGTCCAATTGATGTTCAAGGGTCACCTTCGGTGTCCTTCTGACAGGTTTGGCGGTTGAATCACTGTGATGGGCCTTCGTTTGCCCAGATTTGTGTTTCTTGGCTCTCCTAGACTCCTAGGGCATCCATAATGTAACTCATCATGAATCTTGGAAAGTCAATAGGGGATAAGTCCAATAGCTCTCTCTTAGTATACTCGGTTGAGTGTATAATTCGACAGGGCTTCGCTACTCAAATCTCCAATAATCTCTCTGATAGTTTACCCTAATTCTAAGGGGTACTTATAGGACTACCCAAGGGCTAGGGGTGGCTTCCTAGAGAAGAAAATATCAATAAGGGGTGGTTAGGACAGTTGGAATGGAAGACTCTGGAATCTTTCGTCCATTAACCACCTTGTTGTAGATCAAATGGCCGTTCCAACCGATTTGGCTCGAAATGAAGGTAAACTAAACTTCATTAAAATCGTAGGTCACAGCTGTGGTCTAGACTGTAAATCATAGGTCTTAGCCATGGTTCAACTATAAACCATAGGTTTGGGCTATGGTTTAGACTGATTAGGCCAAGGAGCCCAAATTGAGTGGTTAGAAACATTGCTCTATCTTGGATTCTATCCAAGATATTTCATATGGTCTTTTAGCATGTCCATATGAGTAGTCACCCTCGACATGACACGTTTTAGGTGTCTACAATATGCATGCCATTGAATATTGCCATATAATACTAGAGTATATCTATACTAGAGCAACATGGATATTGCCTATCTAATACTAGAGCAACATTACAAAGGGCCATGGATATTGCATTTCATGATTTAATAAATAAAATAATACTAATCTATTTGGATGATCTCATGGTTTTCTCAAAAATGAAGGAAGACCATTTGAAGCGCCTCAAGAAAAATTTTCAACGATGCCAAGAATTTATGCTTGAACCTAAATAAATGTGTTTTTTGTGTATCACAAGAAAAATTTATGGGGTATGCGGTATCTAAATATGGTATTGCTATAAATCCTGATAGAATTGAAGTAGTTATGAACCTTTCATTACCAAGGCACAAGAAAATATTACAATATTTTTTGGATAGACCAATTTTATCAAAAAAAAATCTTTAATTTTGCAACAATATTCAGAAACATGACACTCATGCTAAAAAATATAATCCCTTCATATGGAGGGAAGAAGGAAAAGAGGCTCTCAAAAAAGTAAAGGAAGTTATTACAAATGCTCCAATGCTCATAAATCTAGATTTCAATAAATATTTTATTATTAATGCATCTAGAGGGGATCTTAGTATAACAACACTGATGACACAAAAGGATAAGGACTAGTAAGAGCACTTGATGGCATTTTTAAGCCAAACCTAAAAGAATACAAAGACAAATATAATTTTGTAGAGAAATGAGGAGGGTATTGAAGCGTTTTAGATATATGATCTCCAATAATAAAATCACTACATTTGTCATACATTCCAACATTCGAGATTATATAATGAATGGATAAATGAGTAAGAAAAGGGCTTGATGGATTACTAAGATTTTGGAATACAATAGAGAGATCAAGGTAACCAAACTAGTTAGAGGAAGAGCACTTTTCTAGTGGATGGTTGAAAATGTAGTAATGAAGAGGAATGATGCCTTCGCGGTCTATCGTCGATGTGAGCAGTTTCAGAAGTTTACCGACCGAAGCAGAAATGCTTCGATGCCTCTATGACCGATACAAGTTGAATCGCCCTTTCAACAATGGGGGTTGGATTTCATAGGGGTCATATCGTCTAACTCCTCTACGAGGCATAAGTTCATCTTGACTGCAACTGACTGCTTCACCAGGTGGGCCGAAGCGATCCCTACGAAGCATGCAGACCAAGACTATAATCACCTTCCTAGAGGGTTTGATCACAAGATTCGGTATTCCCAAAGCAATTATTACGGACAATGGTCCCGATTTTTTAGGTGCCAAAATCAACGATTTCTTCTACAAACATGGGATATATCATAAAGTCTCCTCCAACTACTATCCACAGGGTAATGGATTGGTAGAATCCACCAACAAGACCTTGTTGAGGGTGCTAAGGAAGCTTATAGAGAAAAACAAAAGGACTTGGCATCTCCTTCTAGATCGGACCTTGTGGGCCGATCGAATTTCTGTCAAGAAGACAATCAAGACTTCACCCTATGCCTTGGTCTATGGTAAGGAAGCCATCTTACCCACCCATGTGGAGATCCCTGCACTGCAGCTGTTAGAAGAAGAATATGGAGTTAGTCCAATGGAAAACATATTACCTCAGCTGTTGTAGCTAGAGGAAGATCACAAGGAAGCCTACCAGAACTTCGCTAAGCATGCTCAGGTCACCCAATATTGGTTCAAGAAAAAATCATCCGATCACACATTGAAAGTGAGAGATCTGGTATGGAAGTGAGACTCTTGGAAGGCCAAGCCTGGGAATCATGACAATCTGGACGCCTTCTGGGATGGGCCGTTCAAAATTGTGAAGGTGAACTCGGCCAACTCTTTCATCCTCAAAGATGTAGATGGCCAGGTATTACCAATTTCTATTAATGGTCTTCATTTGAAGACTTTTCATCGTTGAGGCGAAACAATTTCTCTAAAAAAAAAAAAAATGTGTGTATGTACTCTTGTATATATTTTTTCCATTTGTGTATATACATCTTGTTCCGAGATTGCAAAAGCTAAGTGGTACAAAATCTCCTTCGGGGACCTTCAATGCGAAGTAGTGGTCACAAGGAGGTTCACAGCGAAGAACTTTACCCTCAAAAGGGGCCGAACCAAAATTTAAACAAAGGCACGAAAAGAGCTTCGCACCCGAAGCATTTCAAGAGTTTACTTCGGGCAAAAGTTTTGCGAAGTAGATTTTAAAAGAGCCCTCGCGAAGCAGTTTTCGAAGCAGAGTTTGGAAAAGCTATTTCCAAAGAAAGCAAGCTTTGGTAGATGGTTTTCATAAAGCAAAGTGGCAGCACGGTGAAGAATAAGTACTTCAGGCCTGAAGCGCAAAAAATTAGCCCGAAGAAGAGGTTCGCTACGAAAAATTTCCAATTTCGATCTCAACTTTGTCGAACCAATAACGCACAAGGTAGGAGCATTTAAAATGTGCCTCAAAGAACATGCAGACAACAACCGTGAAAAGAGTTCAAAGCGGGTGAATTTAAGGCAAAAAGTGGCGGAGCACATCTTGAGGTGATTCGGTTAGGAGAAAATCTCACGCCCAGGTACGAGGCGGCAGCAGGTTGCTTCTCCAATAAAAGGCATAATCATCAAAGCATGTGGCCCTGCGTACCACGTCGCTATAGAGCCAATCAAAGGACACGATGACCTCCTCCATCTGAGGTGTAAATTTAATTTTAGTAGGTGCCATAAATTCAGGTGGTTGCATTTTAAGGCTATAAAACACGAAGCTCTAGCAAGGAGGAGGTTATTTATCCATTAGTTCATGCAAGACTAAGAGCCTTCGGTTACTCTGCAATTCTCCTACCCTTTGCATCTAAGCCCTTCACATCAAAGCCCTCTGTATCAAGGACTCTACCACCATAATTTTCAACATGGGGAAGAAAAACTCCAAAGAGAAGGGGAAAGAGCCCGAAGTTGCAGGCCCTAAAAAAACAAAGAAGGGCAAGGAAGAGAAAAAGCATACTCCAAAGAAGATAAATCTCACCCCTCACCCTAAAAAGTAGCCGATAGAAGAAGGAGATGACTCTGAGGAGGAGCAAATTGTAGAACCACCAATCGATGGGTGGGAGAAAATTAGAGACACGGAGCTCTCTAAGGGTGTGTCCGACCTCCGATGCACTATTGATTTTATGGTGAGCAGACTCACCCCAGAGAATAAGAGGGCTACTGCCTATTATTCTCAAATTTATTGGTATTTTACCTCGCCTGCTCACCACTATCCAGAGTTACTCTGTGCTATCATGCAAAACTACCAACCTACATCCAGGAAAGTGTTGGACGCTTCAGGTCATAAATTATTTTCCATTCTAAAGGAAGATGTACAAGCAGCCTTCACACCACTACAAGGTCTGCCCAAGGGCCATTCCGTTCGCAATGTCATTCTAAGTGAACAGATGGAGAGGTTCACCTCCAATAGCTACATATTGAAATTCCTATGCGAGAACCTCAAAAGTGGGCTCCCTTCAAACAAGCTACCCCAGATGCCTTTACCCTTAGCGGCCTTTAAGAACACTGATATTTTCTCCATCATTGCATGGGTAGCGGGCCTATCGACAGATGCTTCGGTGCAAACCTGACAGGTGTCTTTGGACTTATGTATTTCAAGAGGGGAATTCTATGCCCCTGATGCCTCAAGACCAAGTACAAACCCAGTTTTCTTCGATTGGATAGAATGGGTGGCCCGAACCTTGCATACACGGCTCACTAGTATGAAGAATTCGATGACAGGCTAGTACTTCGCACCCTGTTCTTTCCTTGTCTAGTTGTTTTTCTACCAAGTACATAAGCGATTCCCCCATATCACCATTTATCCAAGCGACGAGGATGGAAATCCTCTATCGGTGTACCAGTGGACTCCCCTCCTATTGAGGACAAATTCTTATTATTATTTTAATCAACAATTTTTGGGACCCGCTATGCATTTGTTGAAGGGTTCTTGCCCTCGGGTGCCCCTCAATTTAAGAGATAGAGTGGTGTAGGAGAAGAAGGGAGATGTATTCCAATTGACACAAGGACTGGTGATTTGCATTTTTGGCTTCACAGGGAAACCCTTCTTGCTACCAGTCTACCCCTCCGAGTACCAGTTCGCACTGGAAGTCACTCGGTAGAGCGATGCAACCAACACTGTCTATGACCATGATCAGAAATGGGCACATACCTGTGACTTCCCCTTCAAGAAGGGAGTAATCGAAGTATTTTCCTTAAAATAGAACATTTTACTGGAGGAAAAGCTTGCCAGTTTTTGCCTGCTTTAGATTCCTCAGCAATGGCTCTATGATCCCTTGGGAGTAGTGAGGGATCACTTAAAATTCAAGAATTTCCACATATGCCCCGACCTTGAAATTATGGAACAAAGGAATAATCCCAATGGGAAGGATCTGGAGTGGCATTTGGAAAGAATGAGGACATTGCCTCCCTGGCATGAGTTCTACCCCATGGAGGTCGAGTTTGACCCTGACCAGTACCCCCTCCCAACTCCAAGCTCCACATTTTGGAGAAAGGCAAAGGATGATTTAAAGGAAGAATTGAAGAATTGGGGTGAAGAAAAACTTTGGGAGTGGTGGATAATGAGAGTCCATTGCCAAAAGATGAATTCTTATGGACTCTTGGTAGCAGATAAAGACTTCGCAATTATTTATGAAGCCAATGTTGAAACTTGGAAGTCCATATCCTTTGCTGACTTTGTTCCTCCAGCTACCCCAGGATCGGGTAAAAGCCCAAGAGGAGCTGACGATACTTCAAAACAAGAAGAAGAGGAAGAAAACAAAGCTACATCAGCAACACTACCATAGGGACCATCGAAAAGCCACGACACAAGTTCCAAAGAGGCAGAGCAACCATTAGAGAGGAAGAAAAGAAAGAGGCAAGAGCAAATTCAAGTGCCTCCGAGCCACCCAAAGTGACCCCGCACAAAGCTTGCAAGTGCTCCTATCGGACCACCTATATCAAGCTCGATCGAAGCAAATGTTGAAGATGCGGGGCCACCAAGTGCTGAGACGATCCTAGATATAGATGTCATTTATGTGGAGGAACTCCTCCAACAAGAGGGAGACCCCAAAGTAGAAGTTGTGGAGGTCGGGAGTGCCGAAGCCCAAAAGGAGCAAGAGCCTATCATGCAAGAAGTCACTACGGTCGCTCTTCCTGAAGGGCACGTAGGTAAGCATTCTCCACCCTTTGCCTTAGCCTCTCATGTGTCTACCGTGGTCTCAGCAAAGTCTCCCCATCAGTCTCTCCCTCCCTCACAAAGTCATTCGCCTCCTCACGCATTGCCTCTTGACACCGATCCCATTAGCCCCACTCCACTCGAGTCACCAATCTGGGACAAGTCTGTCACCATCACTTTGTCGAACCCTGTTCCTCATTCACCTGCCTCACATGACATTGTTGCACTCGCTGGGACTCCTAGTACACCTGTCATCGAACCTGCTGGTGAGGCATCCCCCATTCATTCTTTGTATTTTTTTGCCCCTTTGACTGGAGATCTAGCCTTATTTGAGTCAGAAATCTTCATGATAAAGGAACGCCGTATTACCGAGAAGATTCTCCTAGCTTGGCAAAATACAAAAAAAATGCTGAAGGAGGCGAGGAAGAAGAGAGGGCGCTCTCTGGCTCAGATTGAAAAATGCACTGTCTTCGATTTGAAGGTTGGAAAGCTGCATAAGGTGAAGAAGGTTCCTAAGGTCCAAAAGCCTCTGGATGAAATAACTCCAGTAGATTATGACTATCAGGAGAAGACAAAGGACCTAGAGCACCTGAATATAGGCAATGAGTCTGCGTCTATGCATATCAGGATTGAGACTTTTTGAGCACACGCAAACATCGCTAATCAGTGTAGGTTCGAAGCAGAGAGTGCCAACATCAAGTTGGAAGAGGAGCTAGCTAGAATCCACTCCAAGCTGAAGGATTCAGAGGAGCAGTGTAAGCTTATGAAAAAGGAAACGCACACCCTCAAATAGAAAATATTACAACTACAATGTTTAGCTGAGCACCAAGCACAGAGATAGGCCGAAAATGAGCTTAAGGCCAAGGAACTTGAAAGCAAAATCTTGTAGACACAGCAACAGTTGTTCGAAAAGGCAAGCCTGGAGCTATTTGATAGAGGCAGAATCAAGGAGATTCGCTCGCACTTGCTCAAAAATTTTAGGTCTCGGGCCTCCAGTGCCCTATCAATTTTGATCTACACCATCGAAGCATAGCATGCAACTGCCGAAGGAAGGCCAATCATCGATGAAATTACTCAAAAAGGTAGAGGCCGACTCAAATTAGCTTTTGATGTCCAAAGCGCTAAATATCAGGACTTGCAGGTCCCTGCAATGAGTCGGATAGCTAGAGATTGGTCTACAGCTAAGGCCACAGTTCATGCCTTCTTCTCTAAGGTGAGGAAAGAGCAGAAGGTGAAGATCCTCCTGGATGTGTTCGAGGATGAGCAACGTGCATCGATAAGCTATTTTCAAGATCTCTCTTCCTTGGGTTTCTTGAGCTTCACGGATGATGATGGGAACCTTCTGACCAAAGAAGATATTAAGCCAGCATGACTTCATTTTGAAGGTGACATCTCAAAAATAGATGAATGGGCAGAGCCTATAACAGAAAAATAGGTCACAGATTTCATTCTAAGATACTGCAATATCGTGGCCTGCCTGAATGATCTATATACCAGGGCCCAACATGTTGATATCGGGCAGATCGATTGGTTCTGCATTTTAGTTAAGGCACTACAGGATCAAGAACTTTTTTCAAAGGGTGCCTAGCCTCATGTCTGCCGAACCATGAGAAAAATCCATGATCGCCTTGCCCCATCGCCACAACATGAAGCCGCAGTAGAAGAAGCTGCGCCAACAGAAGAAGCAAAAGAAGAAGGCGAAGAAGAAGAAGAGGGAGAACAAGTTGTGGAAGCGCCCCCGGAGGTGGAAAAATGAGAAGGGTCTGGAGGTAACTCTAGCCCAATGGATCAAGGCTGAGGGTTCTCCCACCAAGACGAGCTCGTTGCCCCGCGAGCCGCCATGAATGTTGACAATTTTGTCACATTGCACAAGGGGTAGAAAAAGAAATCAAAATTTTGTACAATCTCTCTTTTGTAAAGTATTTCTTTAAATTCATGAATTTGTTCCCTTGCTTTTAGAAACAACATTTTCAAGTGTTGCAGCAATTTTGGCTTTCCCTGCCACCCCCCTTGTACATAAAAAAGGAAGAAGAAAGAGCTTCGCTGCCGAATAAGCTAAGGAAGATAGCTTCGCAAAGGAAATCACTAAGGATGGGATCTACTTCGGCCCCGAAGCACTTCAAGAAGCTACTTCGGGCGAAAATCTTGCGAAGTGGCGTTGTCGAAGAAGAATTCAGAAAAAGAGCTTCGCACCCGAAGCATTTCCAAAAGCTACTTCGGGCAAAAGTTTTGCGAAGCGGCATTCAAGCGACAGCTTCGTCGAAGGAAAATCGCGGTCCGAATTGGCTAAGGCAAGAAAACTACTTCGGCCCCGAAGTCCCTCAAACAGTTACTTCGGGTGAAAGTTTTGCGAAGCGATGTTGCCGAAGCAAAATGCAAAGGTAGAGGGATGAAAACTACTTCGGGTCCGAAGCACTTCAAAATGATACTTCGAGCAAGAAACTTGCGAAGCGAAAATTGAAAAGGGCAAACATTGAAAATACTTCGCCAAAAGGCCGCCGAAGCACTCACTTCGGGCCTTCCCACCAGCGAACCATTTCTACTTCACCAAAAGTCGTTGCGAAGCATCTGCTTCGGCAAACCTTCATGCGAAGTACTTTCACCCGAAGTAGAAGCAGTCAAAACATTTAGAAGGCAAGAATGAGCTTCGGCCAAAATACCCCCAAACCATAGTTTTGAAGAAGGATCACCGCGAAGCATTTTTAAGCTCATCAGCGAAGTATCTACTTCGGGCGAAGGCCTCACCGAAGCAGTTTTGGCACAGCGAAGTAGCGAGAAGTGAAGACCCCATCTTGAGGAAGAAATCTACTTCGGCTCTCACCACCCCCGAAGCTATTTTGCGAAGCTCCATCATGCGAAGTGCAAATCAAGGAGAATCTGCTTTGGCTCGAGTCCATTGCAAAGCGAAGTGCGAATGAAAATTTAGCGAAGCACTTCAAAAGGCACGCGCTCCAAGCCGGGTATTTTCTCGAGGCGATCAAGTGCCTCATAAATACATTTTTTCATGCCCGACAAGCCCGCTGTTCATTTTTAGCAATTGGAAATGAAGTATCAGTCCATGATGGAGAGCCCGACGAGCATGGCGACCACTCGAGCACCGCACCCGGAGACCAAGGACATCCAGGCGGCTCATTAATGCGTCTTTCCCCGGTTGACCCGACCGCAGCTGCTAGTTTTGGTAACAAAATTGAGAGCTCAGTCACGAGAGCCACAAGAGCCGACTTCTCAACTTTCGAGGATGTACTCCTCCATTTTGTGTAATTATGGCTCAGAGGGTCGGGTCCTCTATAAAAACCTAGGCATTGTAATGAAAAAGGGGGGAACTTTCTGCTAGAAAGTTGCTATAACTTGATGTCCTATGATTAATACTAAAGAGCTTTGGGCTCAATTTCTCTCTTTTATGCTGCCTTCTGTGTTTATTTCTTTTGTCTTTCTTCATTTGCATACTGTGACTCGAATCCCGAATTCGGTGTGCGATTGGGGACTGTACCCTAAAATTTGCCCGAAGGATACATAGGAGAGGAAAAATGCTATATTGGTTTTCTTTTATGTTGCCTGGTGGGTTGTGGTTTCTGTTATATTCGCTTGTCCTAATCGTCTTTACTCTGAACCCTGAATTTCGATGAAAGGGAGAAGGAGAATCCTGGAGCTCTCCCAGAGGATACATAGGAAGGTTAATGTGGCATTTCTTTCATTTATTCTTGGTGTTCTTTGTTGCTATTCAAGTTGTTAGTTAGTGATCGTGCTTCCTGTTCTCTCCCACTTTAAATCATTGATCTCTCTTCCCTTACCCCTTTTTATTTCTTTCTCTAACCCTAACTCTTTTTATCTCTTTCTGCACCCTTACTCTTTTATCTCTTTCCTGCATCCCTTATCTCAAAACACCAAAGTAGTTTAGCATAGGAGCCGACATTTCTCCGGAGATTGGCACGAGGGGCATCTCTTCCCTTCGGCCTTTCAATGTTGGTCCAGGTCTAGGGTGCATACACTTACCCAAATCCTTTCCTAGGTAGATTTGATGACCAACAGTTTTTGGCACGCTCGGTGGGACCAAGGTCCCATATTTTAAGAACACTAATCTCAAACCCGTCTCCACCGGGACCAATAGTTCTAACCAGTTCTCGGTGTGACCCGGTCAGTCTCACCTGACTAGTGGTAGTGAGAATCGATGCTCTCATTATCGAAAGACTCTTAGCATCTGGCGACTCTATTTTACCCGAGAATCTTTAAGTCGAAAAGACCGGTACCGAAGTCTGTGTCTTCATGCAAACAAGATGGAGAGTTAGGAATAGAGGAGAGGAAACTGAGTTCTTTGAGCTAGATATTGACGCCTTTGGGGAGCGATCAAGGTTGGTCACCCCCGAGTCACTATTACGTGGAACATCCTCGCAAGAGGCTACTATTGACGAACAAGGCCTAACTTCTGATAGCACAACATCTAGTTTTCCTCCCAATCCTCCCAACTCACCGAAGCGTCCTAGTGCCTCCATTCCTATTAGTCGTCCTATTAGCAATCAAGGAGGAGCTTCGAGGATTCTTGTTTCTCAAAATCCAGGAGCAAGTATGGCAACAACAACAACAACAACAACAACAACAACAAATGTAGCAACCACCGCCCAGGTTGTTCCCAGCATGGGATTCTTTATCACCGCTAAATCTAGCGGGACAAGGGCAAGTGCCGCCTGCTGCTGTAAAGAAGATCCCAACGTTCGATGGAACTGGGAAGACTGCTCTGGAGCACATCCAGGACATAATATCTTTGGCGGCGATCCACGACATCATAGAGGAGCGAGTTATGGTAAAGCTTTTGGTTCTTTCCCTTAGAGGAAAACTCCTCTATTGGTATAGATATTTACCACCCGATACTATTACGGGATGGGACCAGTTAGCCGGGTAGTTGATGCGAAGCTTCAATGAGTCCTCTGATCCTACCTCTCTCCTACATCAGTTCACTTCAATCCAGAGACATCCACAAGAAGAGATCGTAGACTTCAATGTTAGGTTCACTCGAACCTGGCAGAGAGTACCAGTTGGACTTCGCCAACCGACGAGTCTGCAACATACTATTTCCTTCGGGCTTTCAACCCTGATATCAGTATCATGGTAAGATATTCTAACATCAATACTTTTCCCGAGTTGTATGAGTTAGCCAAGAGGGCAAAAATGGATTTGATAGTTGTGGGCAAGCTCCCCCAAAGGATGTCGATGCCCATACTTCCTGAATTCCCTCAATCCCAGTATGCGAGCGTAGCCACTTCATAGATCTCTGTAACCCCTACATACCCGATCTCATCTTGGAACCCGAATCCTATTGTGTCTCAAATCACCGCTCCATAAATTCATTTTCCCACATTTTCAACTTCGTAGCCCACTGTCACTTCGACATTCCTTACCCTGCCTCCAATACCGACGATGGCTTCATTGCCACTCGTTCCAAAAGTCGATGATATGCAAGCTAAAATTCTGCAAGAGATGCAGTCTCTGAACTCCACAGTTCAGACGTTGTCCAACGACATGACCATTGTGAAGAAGAAGCAAGCGCAACAAGAATTTCTACCAAGAAGGTCTTATCCTACGCCTGCGCTTACCAAAGACCAAGCAGTCCAGCAAGGGAAGGCTTCGACGAGAAATGCTATGATTGATGAAGCTCCGAGCACTTTCGATTGTGTATATTGGTGCTCTACGTGCAATGATCCGCATGAAGAGAATACCTGCATGCTGCACCAACACTATGTACAAACGCTGGCGAGCAGTAGTCATGGCGATCAAGTCAACGTCATCAGGAAAATGAGTCAGAACCTGGCGATTGGCGAAGAAGAGCCGATTGCAGTGCTTACTAGAGGAGGAAAGAAGGTGATAGAAGTGGATGCTACTCATATGGCTCCCTTAAAAGTGCACGCTCGACCCGAGAAGGGACAATCATCTTCTTCGGCCCCGAACGAAGCTCCTCCGCCTGCATCGATCAAAGAAAAAGCTCAAAAGGCCTCTGCCGAACCACCTCAGGTAGAAACTAAAGAGCAGGCTAGGGAAAAGCTCAAGTTTCCTTCACTGACTAAGTGACAAAGAGTTGAAGCTACGAAGCAGTATCGCACCATATATGAGCCGAGAAAGGAACCCGAGGTGCTCAGTTCCCTGGCGTACAACATTGTAGAGGAGTTAAAGAGGATTCCAGCCAAGATCAGCTTGTACGATGCACTGCAACTACCTGGACAAGTGGACCTGCTGCAAGAATCATTGAAGATGACTAAAGCAAAAAAGGTAGCACCGCTTACTCTTGTGCAGACCCTATCCACATCTATTATGGGGAAGAACATACCACCTCCGTTCTACCTATCTCTACAGATGGAAGGGTATATTGTACATAACTGTATGATCGACTCTGGGGCTGCGACAACAATCATGTCGAAAGCAGTCTACGAAGAAATAGGGATGGAATATACGTGAAGCAGCCAAGGCGTACTCCAGTTGGATGGTACCCCAGTGAAGACTATAGGAGTGATCAAAGACATTCCTATTCGACTACATAAGATGCCTCAGATCACGGTCATACAAGAGGTAGTGGTCGTCGACCTGGAGCCATACTTCAGCATGTGCTTATCAAGGGAATTCATAGCAAAGCTGGGTGGATATCTATCTATGGATTACTCTCATCTGGAGATTCCATTCAAAGGAAAGAAGGTGAAGATCTACAATGAAAAGCCTTCTTCCTTCCTTGTGTAGAAGATGTCCGAAGAAGAGAGCAACGATCCAGTGAATGCAATAGTGGAGGAAGTAGAGCAGGTGGACCTGGTCGAGGAATCTCTTGCGCAACTAAGTTATGAAGATGAGTTCTCATTGGTAGACTTTAATGCCATGGTAGAGACCGAGATGGGATGTTATGCGATCACCAAGCCTGAGAAACACACCCAACCAGAGAATAGAACAAGTGCCCAAGAAGGACTATGGAAGTTGTTCTTCGATGGCGCCCGATGTAAAAATGGTGTTGGGGTAGGGATTCTTCTAGTTTCACCATACGGAGAGCAAAAGGAGTATTGCTACCGGTTGATATGGAGCTGCACCAACAATGCAGTAGAATATGAAGCATTATGCCTAGGACTCAAGAAAGCTGACAAGTTAGGCATAAAGCACCTCCAAATATTTGGAGATTCTAAACTGGTATGCAACCAGGTCACAAACAGGTGCACTTCAAAGAAGAATTATCTAAAGTCATACCGCAATAGGGTATGGGACCTGTGTGACCAGTTCGAGTCTCTCAATATACAGTCTATCCCACGAGAAAAGAATCGACATGCCGATGTTCTAGCATCCATCGCAGCCAAGTACTCTCCAGCAGAAGACATGGTGCACAAGCCCAAAGCTGTGAGGATGATCTACAGACCCTCTGTCCCGGACAGGGACCTACATTGGCAAGTCTTTGACAATGATGAGCAGATTGTAAATTTCATGATTCAAGAAGCCGCCACAATCGAAGACAGAAGCCCTGACGAAGAAGAATATGAAGGGCTGGTTCAATTGAAGAATAACCACATTCCCAAGGGACTGATCACTCTTGAAAGCCTCTTTGATCAGAATGATCGAGCACTCTCTCACATGATTAAAGTCAATGAAAAGCAGTATCAAGATTTAGAGCTTGAACCTGGAAAAGCAATAAAAGTTGGAACCGATTGCACTTAGAAAGAAGATAGAACAGATCTAGACTCTGCAGAAGTATCCCGACATAATTGCTTGGTCTTATCAAGACCTCAGGGGATACGATCGGCAACTGATCCAAAGATACAATCGAATTAAGGAGGGGGTCAAACCCTTTCGAAAAAAGCAAAGGTCGGTTAACCCAAAGATCGAGGTCCTGATGAAGGCCGAACTCCTAAAAATGCTCGAGGCGAAGATAATTTATCCCATCAAGCATTCTTCTTGGGTAGCGAACCTAGTCCCCATCAGAAAAAAGAACAAAGATATACGGTTATGCGTGGACTTTCGCAACCTGAACCAGGCTTCTCTCAAGGACCACTATCCTCTTTCGCAAATCGATCAGATCTTGCACTCGATGGCTGGAGCTCAACGCTTCTCCCTGCTCGATGGTTTCTTCGGATACAATCAGATCTGGGTCAAGAACGAAGACCAGCATAAAATAGCGTTCACCACCAAGTGGGGGACATTTGCTTACCAACGAATGCCATTTGGCCTTTCGAATGTCGGTGCCACTTTCCAGAGGGTGATGGATCTAGCTTTTGGTGAGCTTTTGAATAAGGTTATCATCATCTATCTAGATGACATGACCATTTTCTCCCAAAGAAGGGAGGATCACCCTATACACCTACAACAAATTTTTGAAAAATGTCGAGAGTTTGGCATCTCAATCAATCCGAAGAAGTCCATATTCGTAGTCAGCGAAGGAAAGTTGTTGGGACATGCGATATCAGAAAAGGGCCTCGCTGTAGATCCCGATAGAGCCGAGGCTCTAACGAAGCTCCCACTCCCAGTAGACAAGAAAGGACTTCAATATTTCTTCGACCAGATCAACTTCGTGAGGAAGTTTGTCCCCGATTTCACCCAAGTCATCAAGCCGATGTCCAAAATTTTGAAGAAGGGCGCCGAATTCATCTGGACGAAAGAGAGAAAGGAGGCATTCGAAGAGATTAAGGCCCGAATCGCTCAGGCACCGATCCTGATCAACCCTGACTACAGTCAAGATTTTATCCTGTATGCCATAGGGGAACCCGAGAGCTATGCTGCGGTCCTAACACAAAAGGGGGAAGACGGTGAAGAGCGTCCCATCACGTTTCTGAGCCAGGTGATCAATCCCCATGAAGAGAAATACAATTTCATAGAACGTCAGGTGCATGCAGTAATGAAGTCTCTCAAGAAGTTCAAGCAGTTCATCTCCCAAAGTCGGGTTACGGTCTTTGTCATTCACCCCGACGTGCATAATTTCATCATCCAAGGAGAATTGGGAAGCAAGAGAGCCGGTTGGGTGAACAAGATACAGGAATTTGACATTGAGATTAAGCCCACAAAATTGGTTCGCGGTCGCGCATTGTGTCAAGAATTGGCGAAGAGCGCAGCGGCCGAAGCGACAGAATCTCAATGGGATGACTCGCCAGCCAAAGGATGCTTCGCAAACTAGGAAGAGGATGAGAAGGACTGGGTCAATGAGATAGTCGAGTACTTCAACACCGGCAGATGTCCTTCACATCTAAATGCTTCACAACGAAGGCATTTCAGGATGCGGTCCTCCCGATATACTTTGCACCCCGAAGGCCTATTTTTTAGAAACATTGATGGTGTCCTTCTCAAGTGCATAAAAGATGATGATAAAAGGAGAGTCCTGGGAGAATTCCATTCAGGATTATCTGGAGGTCACTTCGTGGGAAGAACAATGACATTAAAGATCATCAAGGCAGGTTATTATTGGCCCACACTCTTCATCGATGCCTTCGTCGTTTGTCGCAGATGTGAGCAGTGTCAAAAGTTCGTCGATCGAAGTAGAAATGCTTCGATGCCTCTCCGACCGATACAAGTTGAATCACCCTTTCAACAATGGGGGCTGGATTTCATAGGGGTCATATCATTGAACTCCTCTCGCGGGACATAAGTTCATCCTGACCGCAACTAACTACTTCACCAGGTGGGCCGAAGCGATCCCTACGAAGCATGCAGACCAAGAGACTGTAATCGCCTTCCTAGAGGGTTTGATCACCAGATTCGACATTCTCGAAGCAATCATTACGGACAATGGTCCTAGTTTTTCAGGTGCCAAAATCAATGATTTCCTCTACAAACATGGGATATATCATAAAGTCTCCTCCAACTACTATCCACAGGGCAATGGATTGGCGAAATCCACCAACAAGACCTTGTTGAGGGTGCTAAGAAAGCTTATAGAGACAAACAAAAGGACTTGGCATCTCCTTCTAGATCGGGCCTTGTGGGCCGATCAAATTTCTGTCAAGAAGTCAATCAAGACTTCACCCTATGCCCTGGTCTACGGTAAGGAGGCCATCTTACCTACCCATATAGAGATCCCTGCATTGCAGCTATTAGAAGAAGAAGATGGAGTTAATCCAATGGAAAACAGATTAGCTTAGCTATTGCAGCTAGAGGAAGATCACGAGGAAGCCTACCAGAACTTCGCTAAGCATGCTCAGGTCACCCAAGATTGGTTCAAGAAAAAATCATCCGATCGCACATTCAAAGTGGGAGATCTGGTATGGAAGTGGGACTCCTGGAAGGCCAAGCCTGGGAATCACGACAAGTTGGATGCCTTCTGGGATGGGCCGTTCGAAATTGTGAAGGTGAACTCGGCCAACTCTTTCATCCTCAAAGATGCAGATGGCCAGGTATTACCAATTTCTGTTAATGGTCTTCATTTGAAGACTTTTCATCACTGAGGCGAAACAATTTCTCTTAAAAAAAAAAAAGAAGATGTGTATGTACTCTTGTATATATTTTTTCCATTTGTGTATATACATCTTGTTCCGAGATTGCAAAATCTAAGTGGTACAAAATCTCCTTCGAGGACTTTCAATGCGAAGTAGTGGTTGCAAGGAGGTTCGCAGCGAAGCACTTTACCCTCAAAAGGGGCCGAACCAAAATTTAAACAAAGGCACAAAAAGAGCTTCGCACCCGAAGCATTTCAAGAAGTTACTTCGGGCAAAAGTTTTGCGAAGTAGATTTTAAAAGAGCCCTCGCGAAGCAGTTTCCAAAGCAAAGTTTGGCAAAGCTGTTTCCAAAGAAAGCAAGCTTCGGTAGGCGATATTCACAAAGCAAAGTGGCAAGGCGGTGAAGGAGAAGTACTTCGGGCCCGAAGTGTCAAAAAGTAGCCCGCACCAAAGGTTCGTCGCGAAGCATTTTCAATGCTGATTTCGACTTCGTCGAACCAATAACGTGCAAGATGGGAGAATTTAAAATGTGCCTCGAAGAATGTGCAAACAACAACCATGAAAAGAGTTCAAAGTGGGTGAATTTAAGGCAAAAAGTGGCGGAGCACATCCCGAGGTGATTCGGTTAGGAGAAAAGCTCGCGCCCAGGTACGAGGTGGAAAAGGGTTGCTTCTCCAATACAAGGCATAATCATCAAAGCATGTGGCCCCACGTACCACGTCGCTGCAGAGCCAATCAAAGGACACGACGACCTCCTCCGTTCGAGGTGTAAATTTAATTTTAGTAGGTGCCATAAATTCAGGTGGTTGCCTTTTAAGGCTATAAAACGTGAAGCTCTAGCAAGGAGGAGGTTATTTATCCATCAGTTCGTGCAAGACTAAGAGCCTTTGGTTACTCTGCAATTCTCTTGCCCTTTGCATCTAAGCCCTTCACATCAAAGCCCTCTGTATCAAGGACTCTGCCGCCATCATTTTCAACATGGGGAAGAAAAACTCCAAAGAGAAGGGGAAAGAGCCCAAAGTTGCAGGCCCTGAAAAAACAAAGAAGGGCAAGGAAGAGAAAAAGCATACTCCAAAGAAGATAAATCTCACCCCTCGCCCTGAAAAGCAGTCGATAGAAGAAGGAGATGACTCTGAGGAGGAGCAGCTTGTAGAACCACCAATCGATGGGTGGGAGAAAATTAGAGACACGGAGCTCTCTAAGGGTGTGTCCGACCTCCGATGCACTATTGATTTTATGGTGAGCAGACTCACCCCAAAGAATAAGAGGGCTGCTGCCTATTATTCTCAAATTTATTGGTATTTGACCCCGCCTGCTCACCACTGTCCAGAGTTAATCTATGCTATCGCATAGAACTACCAGCCTGCATCCAGGCAAGTGTTGGACGCTTCAGGTCATAAATTGTTTTCCATTCTAAAGGAAGATGTACAAGCAGCCTTCGCGCCACTACAAGGTCCACCCAAGGGCTATTCCATTCGCAACGTCATTCTGAGCGAACAGATGGAGAGGTTCACCTCCAACAACTACATATTGAAATTCTTGCATGAGAACCTCAAAAGCGGGCTCCCTTCAAACAAGCTACCCTAGATGCCTTTACCCTTGGCGGCCTTCAAGAACACCGATATTTTCTCCATCATTGCATGGGTAGCGGGCCTATCGACAGATGCTTCGGTGCAACCCTGGCAGGTGTCTTTGGCCGAATGTATTTCAAGAGGGGAATTCTATGCCCCTGATGCTTCAAGACCAAGTACAAACCCAGTTTTCTTTGATTGGGCAGAATGGGTGGCTCGAACCTTGCATACATGGCTCACCAGTATGAAGAATTCGACGACAGGCAGTACTTCGCACCCTGTTCTTTCCTTGTCTGGTTGTTTTTCTACCAAGTACATAAGCGATTCCCCCATATCACCATTTCTCCAAGCGGCGAGGATGGAAATCCTCTGCCGGTGTACCAGTGGACTCCCCTCCTATTGAGGACAGAGTCCTATTATTCTTTTAACCAACAATTTTTGGGACCCGCTATGCATTTGTTGAAGGGTTCTTGCCCTCGGGTGCCCCTCAATTTGAGAGATAGAGTGGTGCAAGAGAAGAAGGGAGATGTTTTCCAATTGACATGTAGGGACTGGTGATTCACCTTTTCGGTTTCACAGGGAAACCCTTCCTGCTACCAGTCTACCCCTCCAAGTACCAGTTCATATTGGAGGTCGCTCGACAGAGCGACGCAACCAACGCCATCTACGACCATGGTCAAAAATGGGCACATACCTGTGACTTCCCCTTCAGGATGGGAGTAATTGAAGTATTTGCCTTAAAATAGAACATTTTCCTGGAGGAAAAGCTTGCCAATTTTGGCCTGCTCCAGATTCCTCAGCAATGGCTCTATGATCCCTTGGGAGTAATGAGGGATCACTTAAAATTCAAGAATTTCCACATCTGCCCCCACCCTAAAATTGTGGAACAAAGGAATAATCCCAATGGGAAGGATCTGGAGTGGCATTTGGAGAGAATGAGGACATTGCCTCCCTAGCATGAGTTCTACCCCATGGAGGTCGAGTTTGACCCTAACCAGTACCCCCTCCCAACTCCAAGCTCCACATTTTGGAGAAAGGCAAAGGATGATTTAAAGGAAGAATTGAAGAATTGGGGTGAAGAAAAGCTTCGGGAGTGGTGGATAATGAGAGTCCATCGCCAAAAGATGAATTCTTATGGACTCTTGGCAGCAGATAAAGACTTCGCAATTCTTTATGAAGCCAATGTTGAAACTTGGAAGTCCATATCCTTCGCTGACTTTGTTCCTCCAACTACCCTAGGATCGGGCGAAATCCCAAGAGGAGCTGACGATGCTTCGAAACAAGAAGAAGAGGAAGAAACCGAAGCTACACCAGTGACACTACCACAGGGACCATCGAAAAGCCATGACACAAGCATCGAAGAGGCAGAGCAACCATTGGAGAGGAAGAAAAGAAAGAGGCAAGAGCAAATTCAAGTGCCTCCGAGCCACCCAAAGTGACCCCGCACGAAGCTCGCAAGTGCTCCTGTCGGACCACCTATATCAAGCCCGACCGAAGAAAATGTTGAAGATGCGGGGCCACCAAGTGCCGAGACGGTCCCAGACATAGACGTCATTGATGTGGAGGAACTCCTCCAACAAGAGGGAGACCCCAAAGTAGAAGTTGTGGAGGTCGGGAGTGCCGAAGCCCAAAAGGAGCAAGAGCCTATCACGTAAGAAGTCACTATGGCCGCTCTGCCTGAAGGGCACATAGGTAAGCATTCTCCACCCTTTGCCTTAGTCTCTCACGTGTCTACCGTGGTCTCGACCAAGTCTCCCCATTAGTCTCTCCCTCCCTCACAAAGTTAGTCGCCTCCTCACGCATTGCCTCTTGTCACCGATCCCATTAGCCCCACTCCACTCGAGTCACCAGGCCGGGACAAGTCCGTTGCCACCACTTCATCGAACCCTGTTCGTCATTCACCTGCCTCACATGGCATTGTTGCACTCGCTGGGACTCCTAGTACACCTGTCGCCGAACCTGCTGGTGAGGCATCCCCCATTCATTCTTTGTATTTGTTTACCCCTTCGGCTGGATATCCAGCCTTATTTGATTTGGAAATCTCCATGATAAAGGAATGCCCTCTTGTCGAGAAGCTACTCCTAGCTCGGCAAAATACAAAAAAAATGCTAAAGGAGGCGAGGAAGAAGAGAGGGCACTCTCTGGCTCAGATTGAAAAATGTGTTGTCTTCGATTTGAAGGCTGGAAAGCTGCATAAGGTGAAGAAGGTTCCTAAGGTCCAGAAGCCTCTGGATGAAATGACTCCAATAGATTACGACTATCAGGAGAAGACAAAGGACCTGGAGCACCTGAACATAGACAATGAGTCTGCGTCTATGCATGTCGGGATTGAGACTTTTCGAGCGCACGCAAACATCGCTAATCGACGTAGGTTCAAAGCAGAGAGTGCCAACATCAAGTTGGAAGAGGAGCTAGCTAGAATCTGCTCCAAGCTGGAGGATTCAGAGGAGCAGTGTAAGCTTATGAAAAAGGAAACACACGCCCTCAAACAACAAATACTACAACTGCAGTGTTCAGCTGAGCACCAAGCACAGAGACAGGCCAAAAATGAGTTGAAGGCCAAGGAAATTGAAAGCAAAATCTTGCAGACGCAACAACAGTTGTTCGAAAAGGTAAGCCTGGAGTTGTTTGATAGAGGTAGAATCAAGGAGATTCGCTCGCACTTGCTCAAAAATTTTAGGTCTCGGGCCTCCAGTGCCCTATCAATTTTGATCTACACCACCGAAGCACAGCACGCTACTACCGAAGGAAGGCCAATCATTGATGAAATTACTCAGAAAGCTAGAGGCCGACTCAAATTAGCTTTCGATGTCCAAAGCGCTAAATATCAGGACTTGCAGGTCCCTGCGATGAGTTGGATAGCTAGAGATTGGTCTACAGCTAAGGCCATAGTTCATGCCTTCTTCTCCAAGGTGAGGAAAGCTTAGAAGGTGAAGATCCTCCTAGATGTGTTCGAGGATGAGCAGCGTGCATCGATGGGCTATTTCCAAGATCTCTCTTCCTTGGGTTTCCCGAGCTTCATGGATGATGATGGGAACCTTCTGACCAAAGAAGAGATTAAGCCGACATGGCTTCATTTTGAAGGTGACGTCTCAGAAATAGATGAATGGGCAGAGCCTATAACAAAAAAATAGGTCATAGATTTCATTTTGAGATACTGCAAGATCACGGCCTGCCTGAACGATCTATATACCAGGGCCCAACATGTTGATATCGGGCAGATCGATCGGTTCCATATTTTAGTCAAGGCACTATAGGATCAAGAACCTTTTTTGAAGGGTGCCTGGGCTCATGTCCATCGAACCATGAGAAAAATCCATGATCGCCTTGCCCCATCGCCGCAACATGAAGCCGCGCTAGAGGAAGTCGTGCCATTAGAAGAAGCAGAAGAAGAAGGCGAAGAAGAAGAAGAGGGAGAACAAGCTATGGAAGTGCCCCCAGAGGTGGAAAAGGGAGAAGGGTCTGGAGGTAACTCTGGCCCAATGGATCAAGGCTGAGGGTTCTCCCACCGAGACGAGCTCGTTGCCCCATGAGCCGCCAAGAATGTTGACAATTTCGTCACATTGCACAAGGGGTAGAAAAAGAAATCAAAATTTTGTACAGTCTCTCTTTTGTAAAGTATTTCTTTAATCTGTTTTTCCCTTGTTTTAGAAACAACATTTTCAAGTGTTGCAGCAATTTTGGCTTTCCCTGCCACCCCCTTGTACATAAAAAAAGAAGAAGAAAGAGCTTCACTGTCGAATAAGCTAAGGAAAATAGCTTCACAAAGGAAATCACTAAGGATGGGATCTACTTCGGCCCCGAAGCACTTCAAGAAGCTACTTCGGGCAAAAATCTTGCGAAGTGGCATTGCCGAAGGAGAATTCAAAAAAAGAGCTTCGCACCCGAAGCATTTCCAGAAGCTACTTCAGGCAAAAGTTTTGTGAAGCGGCATTCAAGCGATAGATTCATCGAAGGAAAATTACGGTCCGAATTGGCTAAGGCAAGAAAACTTCTTCGGCTCCAAAGTCCCTCAAACAATTACTTCGGGTGAAAGTTTTGCGAAGCGATATTACCGAAGCAAAATGCAAAGGTAGAGGGATGAAAACTACTTCAGGTCTGAAGCACTTCAAAATGATGCTTCGGGCAAGAAACTTGCGAAGAGGAAATTGAAAAGGGCAAACATTGAAAACACTTCGCCAAAAGGCCTCCGAAGCACCCACTTCGGGTCTTCCCGCCAGTGAACCATTTCTACTTCACCAAAAGTCATTGCGAAGCATCTGCTTCAGCAAACCTTCGCGCGAAGTACTTTCACCCGAAGTAGAAGCAGTAAAAACATTTAGAGGGCAAGAATGAGCTTTGGCCAAAATACCCCCGAACCGCAGTTTTGAAGAAGGATCGTCGCGAAGCATTTTTAAGCTCATCAACGAAGTATCTACTTCGGGTGAAGGCCTCACCGAAGCAGTTTTGGCACAACGAAGTAGCGAGAAGTGAAGACCCCATCTTGAGGAAGAAATCTACTTTGGCTCTCACACCCCCGAAGTCTGTTTTGCGAAGCTCCATCATGCGAAGTGCAAATCAAGGAGAATCTACTTCGGCACAAGTCCATTGCAAAGCGAAGTTGAAAATTCAGCGAAGCACTCCAAAAGGCACGCGCTCCAAGCCGGGTATTTTCTCGAGGCGATCAAGTGCCTCATAAATACACTTTTTCGTGCCCGACAAGCCCGCTGTTCATTTTTAGCAATTGGAAATGAAGTATCAGTCCATGATGGAGAGCCCGACGAGCATGGCGGCCACTCGAGCACCGCACCCGGAGACCAAGGACATCCAGGCGGCTCATTAATGCATCTTTCCCCGGTTGACCCGGCCGTAGCTGCTAGTTTTGGTAATAGAATTGAGAGCTCAGTCACGAGAGCCGCAAGAGCCGACTTCTCAACTTTCGAGGATGTACTCCTCCATTTTGTGTAATTATGACTCAGAGGGTCGGGTCCTCTATAAAAACCTAGGCATTGTAATGAAAATGGGGGGGAAATTTCTGCTAGAAAGCTGCTGTAACTTGATGTCCTGCGATTAATACTAAAGAGCTTTGGGCTCAATTTCTCTCTTTTATGCTGCCTTTTGTGTTTGTTTCTTTTGTCTTTCTTCATTTGCATACTGAGACTCTGAATCCTGAATCCGATGTGCGATTGGGGACTGTACCCTAAAACTTGCCCAAAGGATACATAGGAGAGGAAAAACGCTATATTGGTTTTCTTTTATGCTGCCTGGTGGGTTGTGGTTTCTGTTATATTCGCTTGTCCTAATCATCTTTACTACGAACCCTGAATTTCGATGAAAGGGAGAAGGAGAATCCTGGAGCTCGCCCGGAGGATACATAGGAAGGTTAATGTGGCGTTTCTTTCATTTATTCTTGGTGTTCTTTGCTGCTATTCAAGTTGTTAGTTAGTGATCGTGCTTTCTGTTCTCTCCCACCTTAAATCATCGATCTCTCTTCCCTTACCCCTTTTTATTTCTTTCTCTAACCCTAACTCTTTTTATCTCTTTCCTGCATCCCTTATCTCAAAACACCAAAGTAGTTTAGCATAGGAGCCGACCTTTCTTCAGAGATTGGCACGAGGGGCATCTCTTCCCTTCGGCCTTTCAATGTTGGTCCAGGTCTAGGGCACATACATTTACCCAAATCCTTTCCTAGGCAGATTTGATGACCAACAAGAACTAAGGACCTGATAATTAATGACCATAGTTTATCTATATTATGAAAAACAAGCTAAAATAATTCTTGAGAATCGAGACTTATATGAAAATTCCATTTGGAAAAATCCTCGATAGATAACCAAAGGAGCACTAAAGGATCTCATCCTTTAGTATATGTCTTGATATCAGAGATATTGCAATATATGATGAAGCACTAATAGAAAAATGCATGACCAATCTATAAGAGATGAAAAAAATCCAAGCAAACATGGATGCCTAAAAAAGGTAGATAGGCTGAGTTAATGCTTCCTTGGTTTAGGAGAAAAAGATCACCTACCAGAGCGTAACCTCAATAAATGTCTCATACAATAATTAAATATGAAGTATGATACTGATAGTCCCAAGTTGATCAATCATTATGATTAGAGAAGTACATCATTCAATAATCAAAATCTCTAGGAAAGGTAGATGGAATTATCAAATCTATCTATAGATGATTTTGGAGGAAAATTTTCCTTGCTATAAGCTATAAATAGTTGTATGTTTAGACTATAAAGGATAGATGAGTTTGCAATTGTATATAGTTGTAGGTTTTCCTTTCATTTCTTTGTATAAATATAGAAATCTCCTAAGCATCTTGTGGGAAACTTTGAACCCTCACTTATAACATAATCTATGTAAAATATTTCTTACATATATACATAGGAGCCTGTGTCTATTTTTTGGTATAATCCATCTATGGCCTTTTGAAAACTGTTAGCTTTTGACGGGAGGTAGTACAACCATAATATGTAGGATAACTAATCTGAGATAACTATAAAACTAATGACACAATAATATGCAAGAAAATAAGGAAATAAAAATTTGCAAATAACTCAAAAATATACCATTAATGAGAGTGATGAAAAATAGTACAATGTTATATAATGGAGGACATGAACACTCCATGAAAGTATATGAAAGAACTACATT
Source organism: Wollemia nobilis (assembly GCA_028583015.1). Lineage (NCBI taxonomy): Eukaryota > Viridiplantae > Streptophyta > Pinopsida > Araucariales > Araucariaceae > Wollemia > Wollemia nobilis. Next base: position 244,217 of record JAQPPZ010001020.1, read on the forward strand.
GTACCATACTATACACACATACACTGTGTACTATACACTGTGCAGTTTCTATATCACTCTCTCCTACTTCTCTCTTAGACACTACCTATGAGGCCTTTATATAGAAATATATATTTCTTGGCCTTTACTCTATCTAGACCTCATGTACATGTGGACTACATGTACATTTAAAAATTGCACATTGACACTTGTGCATTTATTATAATACTTGAAGTAACTAACTAACTTTACTTTAAAGTAAACTCCTACTCTAGATACGTACCCAAGGTGGTACATTTACATGACCCAAATAATTTAATATACTTTAACACCCCCATGTATTACATTATTTTGGTATTGAAGACTTTAGTCTTCAATATGGATCTTTGTCTTCAGATGTTCTTCAAATTGATCTGGTTCTTTATATATATTTTTTAATTCATATTGCACTGTATGCCTTATTGAATTGGTTCCTCTTCTTCTTCTTCTTTATTCTTTTCATTGGGGTTAGTACTTTCATAGGTGGATGTACTATCACTAGATTCTTGCAAGAGTAGTTTATTTTTGTCTTTGTCCTTGTTATATAAGCTTATGAACATATACTTAGAGAATCATGAACATATACTTAGAGAATCATGATAAGATTTTTTGTTAGTAGAACTAGAAGTACCACTACTACATGAGGATTAAAATATATTTGCTAGATATGATTCATCCATTTATATTTTTTAGTTTAAGTAATTATATCAATCCTCTCCATTCTACATTTTTATCCTTATAACATTTGAATGTAATTAGTACCATATATAATATGCTTTCATATTCTAAAGGAATTTGAATGTCTTTTTTTCCATTATAAATTGCTTCAGTGAGATGAGCATGTAGATAATGTTCTATGGTTTCAAAGTTATATTTTAAGGCTTCACTATGAATCCATTTTGATATAAGGTCTAAGTCTCCTTCAAAATTTATCAGTAAATTCTTGATTCCAATTTTTATGGCACTTGCTCTTTCCTTTATAATAGTGTTGTTCATATCATTGTTCACTGTATTACTTGAGGTAGACATCTCTCTTAGTTTTAGATTTTTCTGTTTTAGAAATATTTTTGATGGATCCTTTGTAGTAGACTACCTTATGTCTCTCTAGTAGATGAAGTGTAGTAATATTTTTGTTTCCTTAATATTTAGACTAAGTATTTGTAGAATACTATATCTTTCTCAAGTAAATCGAGTATATGATCCAATTTGATAAACCTATCCAAGGATTAGGTTTTGTAGAATCCTTATGTCTCCCTAGTGAATAAAGTAAGCTATAAGGTTAATAAAGTGCTTAGTAAATAATAATTCACTTTTTATTTGATTTTGTAATGTTTTGTAAACAACAATAATCAACTTATATTTCACCTAATCTCTCCTAATTAACTATGCACTTAATTTGAAGTTCTCTTTGGTTGCATTTATTTTGTATCTTCCATATGAGTATGAGGCAAGTTTAATTATATAATTTCATCTCCTTTAATTAATTTAAGAACTTTTTTTTATACCCCTTGATATTAATAGTTTAATTTTTATAAATTCCAATAATATATTTTTGGTGTAGTATACCTTATAACAACATAATTTGGAATATTAGAAAACTATAATATTTGCAATAGAATTTAATTTCTCCAAGTAGAAACCCTTATGATGCCTATGGTTTTAATTGCAAAATTTAAACTATTTAAGTATTTAAACTTCCTTTAAATTTGCTTTCAAATGTATGTTTAATTTTTGCATATAAATGTGAATGCAAATGGTTATAATAGTTTTAACCTTATACTATCCCTTATTACTCCTTATGAAAGCAAATAATTAAGCCTTATAATATAATACCTTCACATGAAATATGGGTGCTATGTTTAACTTCAATCACATTGAAATATGTTGTACCTCCTTGCTAGTTTATGACAAGCTTTGCAAACGTCCCTTATGAAAATCTTAAATGTACCTTTGACTCCTGACTTCATGCCTTCAATACATTCTCCACTTAGCACCAATTTTGGATATATTTTCCCCTACGAGCACTCCTATTTATGGTGGCTATAATCATGCTTCTACCTTCTTGATGCATGTGCCAAGTGGCATAAGGTATTACTAAGATTCTACCATCTCCTCTTTCACTTGTATTATTACTTGAAGGTATTAGACTTCATGGCATAGGTAGGAAGTCTTCTTGGCAGACGTTGAAGATTCTCAGGTGTTAGAATGACGATGAAAGGCATTACTCCAATGGGTGCCTTTCTCTTTAGCATTAGGTATAAGAGGGTGAATATGCCCTTTTTTATAAGTGACGCTTAGGTTACATGCATGTAAACCTTCATATAATGTCTCCTTGTATATTGTTTGCTAGCAAATGCTCTTCATTGCTTGTCTTCAACGTCTTCTTTCCGAATGAGATTAGTTGTTGTGTGGGTGTCTCTAGCTAAGGTGAATAAGGGTGCTCCAATGGTGGCTTCATTTTAGCTAGAAGTTATTCCAAGTTCTTCCTTGGGTATAGCTCCTTGCTTATTCATGTTCATCCTTATTGTTGTTCTATCTATGTAGGTAGATGATAGATGATATCTTTCATGCTATCTTTTATATATAAGTGCAAGAGATAAGAAAATTATTACATAGGCCTTAATGCTAGCCTTTTTCCACGTAGATATCAAACAATGATAACCTCCTTACTGGGCATCACACCTTCATATTTATCCTTGATATTACACTATTATTCATTTCCCTTGCCTTTATCCTTACATAGGTACTTGTACTGCAAGTTGATGTAATCATGGTCTTTGGATAAGATGCTAAATATGATGTATTTTAGATACCCCAAACTGATGTTTGTGGCCTAGGTCAGCTCACCTTATTTTTCTTCTACATTTTAGTAGATCAGAGACATAGGATACTTTCTGCCTTTAGTGTCTTGGGACACTCTATATTATATCCTCTTTACGCAAGATATGGTGCATCTCTGTAACATAAATAAGATACCTAATTTTTGCACCAAAGTTTTAAGATTTATTTGTCTCCCTTTTATTCTATTCTTCTCCTTTGATCTAGTAGCTCCTCTCTATATATCTTGAGGATAAATGAAGACATATTTTTGAAGATTTTATTTTTCTTCTTAGATATGTCGATTGCTTGCTCTAATCCTTGATAGCAATGTATTGTTGCCTTTATTTTCAGACAACACTAACCTCTAACTTGGATAATTTTAACACCAATGAATCCAAGCACTTAACCATGCAAATAACATTTATAGGTTTAACTTTGCACTAATTTTCACCTTAACTACGAAGCATCAGTGAACTTTGAATAACTAATATAATGCAATAATAGTTTCTCCTTATTACTCCTATTAATTAACCTTTTATAATGCACTAGTAATTCCACTATAACTTATGGAACTTAATGTAGTCTTATTTGTTGTAACTAAATAATAGGAATATATTTCTAATTCCTATTTTAATGTGTAGGGATAAACCTTAAAATAACTTCCTTCTGCACTCCCCTCGAAGACTATAATATGCAACCTTATTTTGCAATTTTTAAAGAACTTAAAATGGTGCTTAATGAAACTGGATAATAACCCAAATTAGAGTTCAATTAATGAACCTTTTTGCATCCAATTTGCTTACCTTAATAATATCTGTATATGAAGGATTTCTAGGTGGTTAGAATCACTTTATTGCTGCCTTTAACTAGATGTTTTTGCAACTATTTTTTAATGTCGGTAACAACTCCTTAAATCACCAATTCATAGCTTAGTAACTACTCTATATGCTACTTTGAAACTATAGTATGGTGGTTTTGATTCTCCTTCAGAATGCTCTTTGTCGATCTAAAGTTTTGTAGCTAGTAATGTTGTCCTAATTTTTTCTCTCTCATTGTCAATTTTTGTACTAAAATATTATTCTTAAAACTCATAAATTTGGTAGGGACTTTCCCTAAATCACAACTAATTTTCATTCAATAACCCTTTAGTATTTTGCTAAATATTCAAAAAACCCCTATCTACGAATGAGCCTTCTAACCTTTAATGGAAATCTTCAAACCTTTCAAGTTTAATAGTAAAGTGAGGATCCTTTCTCCTTGTTGAATTCTGAATTTTATTTTGATCCTCTTCTCAAGAATATGAATGTCTTGAGGTCTTTAGAAATTTCCTCCAGAATTTTGCACTCCTTACAAATTTCTTTTCCTTTCGAACTTGTCAAATGGTGATAATTATCCCAAATTTTGCTTTGTTAGTAACTTCTTCTTGCTCGTATATTTCTCCAGTGAGTTCTCCTAGGAACTACTTTAATTACCTTCTTTGAATATTAAACTAAGGATCTCCAAGCATTCTACTTGTTTTTCCTTGAGACCTCACCAAGATCTTCAATCTTGCAGCTTCTATGGTCTTCCAAAAGAGAGTTTCTTCAACCTTCTACTAAGTAATTATTGGTAATGAGATCTTATTGGATCTCTATAAATTACTACTATTGGAATCTAGAACAAGAACTTTGCTGGTCCTTATTTACTTCTGTAAATTGTAGGCTTTAATGGAGATCACAAACCTCTAATCTTCTAGAACTAGGATTTTTGTAACTAGACCTTCTAAGGATCTCTTTAGCTTCTTCAAGGTGAAGTATTCAATATAAACTAGATATCATCAATCTCCTATCTTCACCTAGACTCTTCATTGGAGTCTTCTTATCTCCATTGAATTTTTAGCAAGGCTCCTATGGCATTTTATTCTACTACACTTTGCAGGTTTTGATATTCAATGGAGATCATTAATATCCTATCTCCTTTTGGGCTCGTCTTTGGAATCTTCTTTTTCCTTGAGTTTGCAATAAGGTTGCTATGGTATTTTCTTCTCTTATGCAATCTGTAGGTTTGTAGCTCTTGTAATGGGATATTTTTTTAGGTCATTGAAATATTTAGTGATGCAGGAGCATCCGACTATAGTAGAGCAATCTTGCATCCTCTAAATTTTTCTAAGTTTTCAAAGTACTTTGTATTTTAATTTGTTTCGGTTCTTCCCAAGGGGGGGAGTTTTGTAAAGAAATGGGAGGGTCTCGGGGAAGTTTGTAAAGTTTGGGAAAAAGTTGGGGTTGGGTCGCAAAATCGCGACCTCAAAGGCTTCGGCTTAGGCAAGGGCCAGTTTTGTCGCGATATCGCGACGGATAACCATCTGCCACGTGTATTAAAGCAACTCAGCCAGTAAAAGAAAAAGCCAGAAATGGACACGCAGGCTACCGCGTAAATTTAAATGGAGTTGACAGCCGCGTGTATTAAAAATGGAGACAACCATCACAGCAGTTCGAGGGATGGACATTTTGAATGAGACAGCGATGCAGAAGAACGGTCTGACCAAAGCGGCGGATGCAGGTTAAGGGAGGCCATTAATGCAAGCTTCATGGTAGTTCGAGCAGTTGCACATTTATGGCAAAAATTTTGAAAAGCTCGGGGAGGGGGAAAATCGAATTTGAATTTTTGTTAGGCGGGGGCATTAATTGCCTAGAGGATCGAGGCCTCGATAAAAACCCAAAAAATTGTAAGGGAAGGGATGGTGAGTTCGGGATTGAGGGGGAAGAAGAAGTATGCCTGGAAATTGTATTAAAAGACTGTATTAAGCAATTTGCAGTGAATTAATTTGAAGTTCTGTTGTGTGAATCTCGGCTTGCCATCAAGTGGTATCAGAGCGGGAGCTCCTGAGCGTGTAACAGATCGCCGGAGAGAGGCAGTTACACCAGGATCTATGGAAGGATTTGAAGGGGAAGAAAGAAAGATGCCTCCACGAAGAAACCGTGGTGGAGTAGGAAATGTGGTGCCGGTCGAAGACTTTCGAGCCTTGCAGAGACAAGTTCAAGCCCTGCAAGAAGAGTTACGTAGAAGGCACGAGCCCGGAAGGGATGAGGGAAGTGAAGACGAAGTTGAAGAAGAAGACCAGTCTGAGGAAGAAGAAGAGGCTGTGGATCCTGCACAAGCCAGGTTGTACAAAGCCATCTCTCAGATTGGAAAGCAACCAAAAATGGAGGTTTCTACATACTCGGGAAACCTAAATCCAGAAGAGGTGATTGATTGGATAAATGACTTAGAAGAATATTTCGAATATGAGGAGGTTGAAGACCCTAATCGGGTCAGATTTGCTAAGACCAAGTTGAAGGGTCATGCCAACATTTGGTGGAGAGGAATACAGTTGGAGAGGAATATAAGAGGGAAGGAGAGAATAACAAGATGGGATAGAATGGTGGAAAAGCTGAAAAGACAGTTTATTCCGGCAGATTACGAGTTGGATCTGCTAAGAAAAATGCAGAGTTTGAGACAGACAAACAAAACTGTCCAAGAATACACCGAGGAGTTTTACAAGATTTCTATTAGAACTGGGCATTTAGAGGCAAACAAAGAAAAGGTAGCCCGTTATATCAATGGGTTGAGACTCGACATCCAGGAAGAGCTGAGCCTAGTTCGGGTAAGCACCATTGAGGATGCTTACCGGCTTGCCTTAAAGGTGGAAGAAAAACTGAATAGGCGGTTTGAAGGCAAGCAAAGAGGAAGGGGCCGTGGTGGAAGAACTGGTGGGAGAACCAGTGGAGAAAAGTATAAAGACCCGAAGAAGACTGGTGAAGCCAGTAGTAACCAGGATCAAAGGGAAGAGGATGTTTATCAGCCCCGAGATCAGAACAGCTACCCAAGAGGACGGGGTGGATCTGGACGAGGGTTTGGAAGAGGAGTATTTCGTGGGACATGTTTCCACTATGGTGAAGAAGGACATCGAGCATTCGAGTGTCCACAACACCGGGAAAGAACGAACAAGAGGCCTGAGGGTCCGACCAGAGCTGCTGTGGCAGAGGAAGATGCTGAATCTGAACATTCAGAAGAAGCAGAGAGAGGGGAGGCAATGATCGTGAGGAGAGTCCTGTTGAATGAGGAGAAGGACACAGATCAGAGAAGAAGTTTATTCCGCACAAGATGTAAATGTGCGGGCAAGGTTTGCAATATTATTATTGATAATGGTAGCACGGATAACCTGGTTTCAGAAGAAATGGTTACCAAGCTACAGTTAGAGAGGAAGAAGCACCCGCATCCATACCGGGTCGCATGGCTACAGAAAGACCATAGGGCTTTGGTCAGTGAGCAGTGCTCCGTTAAATTTAATATTGGGAATTATTGTGATGAGGTCCTGTGCGACATCCTACCTATGGATGCTTGCCATATGTTGCTGGGAAGGCCCTGGCAGTTCGATCGGAGTGCAGTGCATGACGGCCGTGCCAACACCTACTCATTGACGAAGAATGGTGTGCGCCACAAGCTGAAGCCCTTAAAGGAAGCGGATGAAAAGGTATGTAACAGCTCCAGAATCTGTTTAGTTGAAGGGAGAAAGTTTTTGGACGGGTTGAAGCATGAACATTTATGTTATGCAATAATTCCTAGAGTTAGGGAGAAGGAATGCCAAGATACCCCAGCAGAAGTCCTAGATCTGCTGGAGGAATTTCCGGATATTGTGTCTGATAATGTGCCTGAGGGTTTACCCCCAGTAAGGAAAATCAGCCACCATATAGATTTGATGCCAGGATCGAGCTTGCCAAATAAAGCTGCACATAGAATGACGCCTGTAGAGACTGAGGAGTTAAACAGGCAGGTCCAAGAATTGTTGGAGAAGGGATTGATTCGGGAAAGTTTGAGCCCATGCGCAGTACCTGCAGTGCTGGTGCCAAAGAAGGATGGAGAATGGAGAATGTGTACAGATTCACGGGCCATCAACAAAATCACTATCAAATACAGATTCCCGTTGCCAAGGATGGATGATATCATGGACTGTTTAAGTGGAGTTGAGTACTTCACAAAGATTGACCTGAAAAGTGGCTATCATCAGATCCGTATCCGAGAGGGAGATGAGTGGAAGACAACCTTCAAGACAAGAGAGGGCTTGTATGAGTGGTTGGTCATGCCATTTGGGCTGTCCAATGCACCAAGTACCTTCATGCGGCTGATGAATGAAGTGCTGAAAGAGTTTTTGGGAAAGTTTGTCATTGTTTATTTAGATGATATATTAATTTTCAGCAGAACCCTGGAGGAACACCTGATGCATATCAGGAGGGTTTTTGAAAAGCTGCGGGAGGAGCAGTTATTAATAAATCTGAAAAAGTGTAATTTTGTCAAGAAGGAGTTAGTATACCTGGGATTTGTAATCTCAGCAGAAGGTCTGAAAATGGACCCAGAGAAGGTGAGAGCCATCATCGAATGGCCTACCCCAAGAAGCACAACAGAAGTAAGATCATTTCATGGTCTAGCCAGCTTTTACAGGAAGTTCATAAAGAACTTCAGCAGCATTTGTGCACCTCTCACAGAAACAATGAGGGGGGATAAAAAAGAGTTCAAGTGGACATTAGGGGCCGAGAGGAGCTTTGATGCATTAAAGAAAAAGGTCACAGAACAGCCTATTTTGGCACTCCCAGACTTTAACAAGGTATTTCAGGTGGACTGTGATGCCGGTGGCAAGTGCAATAGGGGCGGTACTGAGTCGGGAAGGCAGACTCGTTGCTTATTTCAGTGAGAAGCTAAATGATGCTCAAAAAAAGTATTCAGTTTATGACCAAGAATTTTATGCTATAGTTCAGGCTCTGAAGAAGTGGAGACATTATTTATTGCCAAAGGAGTTTGTTCTATTTACTGATCATCAGGCTTTACAGTACATTAACAGTCAGACAAAACTGAACCAAAGGCACATGAAGTGGGTGGAATTCCTTCAAAGCTATACCTTTGTGCTGAAGCACAGAAGCGGGAAATCAAACAGAGTTGCAGATGCCTTGAGTAGAAGGCAGAATCTACTGATTGAAATGACAGTGGAAGTAGTGGGATTTGAAGAACTGAAGGGTTTGTACCCTGAAGATCCGGATTTTGCAGAAGCCTGGACGGCTTGCTTGACACCTGTTACTGTGGACAGGACAAAATGGTTGGATTTCCTAATCCAAGACGGAATGCTGTTCAAGAGAAGTAAATTATGCATTCCAAGGAGTTCCATGCGGGAAAACTTAATCAAGGAAAAGCACAGCGGAGGACTGGCTGGGCATTTTGGTCGGGATAAGACCATTGCCCTGGTGGAGGAAAATTACTATTGGCCGCAACTTCGGCAAGATGTGCGGAAGTTTGTGCAAGGTTGCAGAATATGCCAGATGGCAAAAGGTGTAAGGCAAAACACAGGATTATACCAGCCGTTACCCGTACTCGAGAGGCCATGGGAGGACATAAGCATGGATTTTATTCTTGGATTGCCGAGAACACAGAGGGGAAATGACTCTGTATTTGTGGTGGTTGACCGATTCTCCAAAATGGCACATTTTATTCCCTGCCAAAAGACGAGTGATGCAGTTCACATTGCAGGGTTATTCTTCAAGGAAGTGGTACGACTTCACGGTCTACCAAGAAGCATAGTTTCTGACAGAGATACAAAGTTTGTTGGCTATTTCTGGAGAACTTTGTGGAAGAAGTTGAAGACAGACCTGAAATTCAGTTTTGCATACCACCCACAGACTGACGGACAGACAGAGGTGGTGAATAGAAGCCTGGGTAATTTGCTGAGATGTTTGATAGCAGATCAACCCAAGGGATGGGATTTAGTTTTACCGCAGGCAGAATTTGCGTATAACAGTTCAGTCAATAAGAGCACAAATAAATCTCCATTCCAGATAATATATGGAAACAACCCGAGAAATGTGTCTGAACTGAGAAAGTTGGACAAGAGAGAAAAGTGCAGTGCCGAGGCAGAAGAATTTGCGGAACATATGAAAAGTCTGCATGAAGAAGTAAGGAAACAAATTATAAAAATGAATACTCAATATAAGACAAGGGCAGACCAGAAGCGGCGGTTCAAGGAGTTCAAAGTAGGAGATGAGGTCATGGTGCATCTCAGGAAGGAGAGATTTCCTGCCAAGACTTATAACAAATTGAAGATGAAGAAGTTTGGGCCATGCAGAATACTGGGAAAACGGGAGTCAGGAAATGCATATGAAGTGGAATTGCCAAGTTGGCTTGATATTTCACCTATTTTTAATATTTCAGATCTAGTGGAATATCATGAGGGAGAGAGTACAGAGGTACCAAGTGCAGAATTATGGCAAATTCCAGCACCTGCTCCAACCACAGACGAGGTCGAGGAAATATTAGACACTCGTGAAGGCAGAAGCACCAGAAACAAACAGTATTCTGAATATTTGATAAAGTGGAAGGGCAGACCTGTTGAAGATGCAACGTGGTTGTCAAAGACGGAGGTTGACCGCCTGGGTCTTCCCCTAACAAAACAGAAGTGAGGATCACTTTTTAATTACCCCGGGTGTTTGATGCAGGAGCATCCGGCGACAGTAGAGCAATCTTGCATCCTCTAAATTTTTCTAAGTTTTCTAAGTACTTTGTATTTTAATTTGTTTCGGTTCTTCCCAAGGGGGGGAGTTTTGTAAAGAAATGGGAGAGTCTCGGGGAAGTTTGTAAAGTTTGGGCAAAATTTGGGGTGGGGTCGCGAAATCGCGACCTCAAAGGCTTCGGCTTAGGCAAGGGCCAGTTTTGTCACGATATCGCGACGTCGCGATATCGCGACAATAGTTAGCAGCTGGAGCGAAGAGAAGTATCCGTCGTGATATCGCGACGTCGCGATATCGTGACGTTTGTTAAACAACCAAAGCAAGGGGAGTTTCCGTCGCGATATCGTGACGTGAGTTAAAATAGTAGGGCGCAAGGGAGCTTCCATCGCGATATCGTGATGATATTGAAAAGACAAAGGCACGGTGCGGACTTAGGTGCGGAGACAGTTTGGTCGCGATATCGCGACGTCACGATATCGTGATGTCGCGATATCACGACAGTTTGAGCAGACAGAGGCAAGGCAGTAGTTGGGTCGCGATATCATGACATGTCGCGATATCGTGGCCAAGAAGAAGGCAGACCAAGGTGAACACGCGGACGGCCATGCAAGGCCGAAATTGACACGTGGCTGCCACGTGTATTAAAGCAACTCAGCCAGTAAAAGAAAAAGCCAGAAATGGACACGCAGGCTACCGCGTAAATTTAAATGGAGTTGACAGCCGCGTGTATTAAAAATGGAGACAACCATCACAGCAGTTCGAGGGATGGGCATTTTGAATGAGACAGCGATGCAGAAGAACGGTCTGACCAAAGCGGCGGACGCAGGTTAAGGGAGGCCATTAATGCAAGCTTCATGGTAGTTCGGGCAGTTGTACATTTATGGCAAAAATTTTGAAAAGCTCGGGGAGGGGGAAAATCGAATTTGAATTTTTGTTAGGCGGGGGCATTAATTGCCTAGAGGATCGAGGCCTCGATAAAAACCCAAAAAAATTGTAAGGGAAGGGATGGTGAGTTCGGGATTGAGGGGGAAGAAGAAGTATGCCTGGAAATTGTATTAAAAGACTGTATTAAGCAATTTGCAGTGAATTAATTTGAAGTTCTGTTGTGTGAATCTCGGCTTGCCATCATTTAGTCTTCTACTTGTTGCTGCAAGTGTTGGAATTATTCTAATGAAGATCTTCTTCCAAACTCTATTGTAGGAATATTTCCAACTTTCTCTGAATCTCATTTTCCTACAACAAGATGTTAGAAAATGGAATGGAAGAATTTATAATTCTAGAGATAATGAACTTCACTAGTTGATTTATCAAACTAGTGGAATTTATGTTGAGTCCTAGTCTTCACGAGTTTTTCTATAACCCTATGGAAAGACTCTAGCCAAATGTAATCTAAAAAATTATGGGACTGATATTTTTAGGTTTCTCTCAATATATCTTACGGTGGTGTTTGCATGTACCAAAACACATCGACAAATCCAGTTTGTAAATACATAGTAGAGGTCCTTGTAGCTCTCCCTATTCTTATTGATCTACCATGTGCTTTAATACCACTATTATATTTTTATAGGAGGTAGTACAACCACAAGATGCAAGATAACTAGTTTGAGATAACTATAAAATTAATGGCACAATAATATGCAAGAAAATAAGGAAATGAACATCTACAAATAATTCAAAATATGCCATTAATGAGAGTGATGAAAATAGTACAATGCTATATAATAGAGGACATGAAAACTCCATGAAAGTATATGAAATAACTACATTGCACCTTACTACACACATACATTGTGTACTACACACTGTGTAGTTTCTATATCACTCTCTCCTACTTATATCTTATACACTACCTATGAGGCATTTATATAGAAAGATAGATTGCTTGGCCTTTACTCTATATAGGACTCATGTACATGTGGGCTACATGCACATTTATAACTTGCACATTGAAACTTGTGCATTTATTATAATACTTGAAGTAACTAACTAACTTTATTTTGAAGTAAACTCGAACTCTAGATATATACTAAAGGTGGTACATTTACATGAACCAAATGATGTAATATACTCTAACATAGACCTACTTTTGTGTGTGTATTTTTTTGTGATCTTTTTTCAAAATTTTAGGTTTTGTTAAGTGTATGTGTGTGTGAGGGACTTATGTCTATTTTTGGATTGAGTCACTTTATTGCCTCTCCAGTAGGACCTACCTTTTTATGCCTCCATATAACTGGTAACTCTCATATATGATTCATTATGTCAAGGAGAAGAATTTTTCACTATTGGCACATAGCATTTAGGATTATTTTTGCAAGAAGATCTTAGCTTATATCTTGGCACATCGCCCCCATTTTCTTTTGTTGAGTTGTTTTTAATTTTACTTTATCGCATTTATTTCCTTTGTTGAGCACAAGAACACCTTGAAGATCACATCCTAACAAGAATTCAAACCTTGTAAAAACTCCTAGAGGCCCCTGATTGAGCCAAATATTATTCTCCTAACTATTATCCCACTATGTTTCTCCTTGTAAAGTGTGAATGTACTAGGCAGAACAATCAAATATGATAATAGGTAGACAAGTTATAGCTAATTAAAATTTGACCTAGATATTTTTCCTTGTTATTTTTTATTTAAGGCTTAATTTGGGCTTGTTGGGTAACCATTTTTAGGCCTACCTTCATTGAATGTATTGGTATATCCATTTATATCATTGGTCCAAAAAATTAAAGGGAAAAAACGAAGAAGGTTGTACCACATGACAGTGTCATGGTCTACTTGATTTGAGATGAAATGAAGATGATAGATGGAGGAGAAGTGGGGATATCCAACATGCTTGGGCTTATGGTTTTAATGCACATAGGAGTGGAGTTAGATAAAATGATAAAAGTAAAAATGGATGCAAACGATGATGGTGATGGTGGTATCATAGTAGGACAAGTGTCATATAAAGAGCAAACAAATTACCTATTTCCTATTATAGGGGTGGATTCACTTATTTTTTGTGAAGTGGGTGTAGTATAAGAGGTAGGGATAGTAAGAGAAGTGAGGTTATAAGAAATGATAGATAAAAGAGAAGTTGGTATGAAGGAAGAAGATGCTAGAGAATAGGTGATTATGAGAGGGTAAGTAGAAGCTATTTCAACCTCTAGAGTGATATATTATATGTATACCACTTATTTAGTGGTGCCAAGTGTTTTTTCCTATGGATATTCATATCTATTTTTACATATTATATTTCCTTCTACTTACCTCTAGTCTCAACTTCCATTAGTGCCTCTCATTCATCACATATTCCTACTTGTTCCTCTTAAAAAATTTCTTCCTTCTCCATTTGCATATTGGGTGGGCTTATAGGAGTTAGTTTTTAAACAATAATTTTCTATTTCTTTCTCTTTATGGTTAGATTTTGGAATCATTTTTCATAAATGGTTCCTCTTTAATGTGCTTGTTTTATTACCACTTTATTTATAGACCTCAATTCAATGATTGTTGCTTGGCTTGTTAATATATACAATGAGGATAATTGGAGTGATTATTGCACCTATTTTGACCTCTAATACCTTTATTTGGAGTGATGTTCATCTCATATCATAAAGAAATATTCATCAAAATTCCCCCTCATGACCTTGCCTTGGCATTTCTCACTATGTTGGAAATTTTGAGTACATTGGTTGTCATTGATATCAAAGGAAACATAAGTGAAAATATTTCTCATGGTTGTGTAAGCAAAACAAAGACAAGATACTCTCCAAAGTTGCACTTGCAAGAAAGATAAAAGACTTTATTAATTCTCCATGGTGGTATTTGCAAAGAGAAATAATTTTTTTTATTAATTCTCCATGGTGGTATTTGCAAAGAGAAATAAAAGGTTTTATTAATTCTCCATGGTGGCACTTACAAAGCAAGGACAAAAGACTTCATGTTGAAAAAGGCCCAAAGGTAAAAGTGAAAATTATAATATTTAAATCTATTCAGATTTAAAATATTATAATAATTAAAAGTCTAAAAGGTTTTAATTTAAATTTAATTATGGGTGCCAAAACATAAGGTGAAACCCAAGTGTCAACGTCATATGGTAAAATCCAAGCACCGACGTCATGTTTTTTAAAGTGCCAAAAACACATATTTAAGGTGGAAGAAAAATCGTTTGGCAAAAGTATATTTTTGGTGATGATAATTTAATTACATTTGGACTGCATCATATTCATATGAGCGAGTGCACTGTGATTTAGTAAAGGTAGAGAGGGAAAGCGATGTACATTTTAAAATGCAAGAAGACAATGCACGAACTGTAAATCGAAGCAACCACATAGTAGGTTTCAACCAAGCGAGTAACTTGGTTGGTAGGCGGACACCACGTAAGGTGTGGCACAAAGGAGGTTTCACAATCGAGTCTCGATGGTGATAGGACAACTCACATTTTTTTTATGTTAAGGATCCATGATAGGCTTAAATAAAAGGTGGTGCAATAAGGTTATTGTGTGGGTAGTTAGCCCACGTGGTGCTCTAGAAAGCGCTAGAGCGTGGGCTTCATGAGGTCGTGTGTTTGAATCCCCATGGCAGAAAGTTGGTAAGGGCAAACAATTTTTTAATAAAATTTGATTTTTTAATTTAGGGAGTTATAAGGGTTAGGTGTTGATTAAAGTACCACAAGGGTTAAATTGATGATGTTTGATTTTTTAATTTAGGGAGTCATAAGGGTTAAGATTATAAAATTTGAAACTGCACTTAGGGAGTTATAAGGGTGTAATATGTTAAATTTTGTGAGTGTTTTATATAGTTTATTTTTGCAAAGTGGTTAAATGAAAAATATGTTTTACATGCAAAGATAGGAGTAATAAGGTGTTATAAAGGTTTGATATTTTATTGTAATTTTTGTATGGTGAAAGTGAGTTTGAAGGTCTTTGATGATTATTAATGCCCTATTTTTGAGAACAAGAGAAGAATTATTGAACATCAATTTCAGATTTCGTTGAGCATATCTTTTTAAGAAGGAAGTTCATGTGGATTGTTTGAGAAAATATTTTTGCTATCTAACCTTGAAGTGGCACTAGAAAAATATGTTGTTTGTGAGATAGGTTTTTGAAGACATATTTCCATAAGATCAAATTAAGAGGTATGGGCACATCATTCCTTGTTTAAAGTGTTTTTTGAAGTGAATATTTTGGAACATAAGGTGGAGATAAAAGGGTTTTTTGGTAAGCATTGTTGGAAATATTTGAGTTAGGATTTGTGCTTCATTGTTGAATAATTTTGGAAACATTTGGGATAGAGTTTGAAAATAATATTGTGCTTCCATTATTGAAAGATATTGAGACACTTGTGCTAGATATTGTGAACTACTTGTGCTAGATTTGAAAACAAGTTTTTGCATCATTATGAAACCTTTTGAACATTGGTTTGAGATATATTGATAGCAATTGTAAAAGTGTTTGAGATCAATCTTGTGAGGGAAATTTGTGCATTATTGAGGTTGATGTTTGAGAGTAAATTTGCAAGAAATATAGATCAGTTTTATGAGGCAAGTTATACATTATTTTGATTTGATTTGAAAGGAATTTTGCAAGAGATAGAGATTGGATTAGTGGAATGCAAAATTTGTGAATGTGAAGAATATATTGAGTTTTTTTGATAGTTCATATCATTATCTATATGTTCTAGAGGTTAAACGAATTCTAGGTAGAATATGTTTGAATTTCCTAGTTGAATAAAGTACTTCTAAAAGAGATATAAGCATTTATTTGTATGGAAGATTTGGAAATATTTGAGCAGGTTTAGAGAGCATATTTGAGGTAGATTTGAGCAAGTCTTGTGAGAATACTTGAAGTAGATTTGAGATAGAATTGAGAGCAACTTTGATTGTTGATTTGATCAAGCTTTGTGTTAAGTCTTGAATGCAGATTTGAGCAAGTCTTGTGTTAAGGCTTGGGGCATATTTGAGATAGAATTGAGAGAAGGTTTAGCTGCTGATTTGATCAAGCTTTGTGTTAAGACTTGAAGGCATATTTGAGAAAGTCTTGTGTTAAGGCTTGGAATAGATTTAAGATAATTGAGATTAGGTTTGGTTGCTAATTTGATCAAGCTTTGTGTTAAGGCTTGAAGGCAGATTTGATCAAGTCTTGTGTTAAGGATTGGGGTATATTTAAGATAGAATTGAGAGTAGGTTTGGTTGTTGATTTGATCAAGCTTTGTGTTAAGGCTTGGGGTATATTTATGAGAAGATTTAGAGTATATTTGTGCTAGACTTGTGATAGGTTTTGGTGCAGATTTGAGATAGAGTTAAGAGAAAAATTTGGAAGTGATAATATCATAAAGGATAGAGGTATCTAGTGGATATATATCCATCATACAATGCAGTGAGGACAGAGGTCTCCTGTGGAGAGAGATCCACAAGCTAGAGCAGTTGGGATAAAAGTATTCTATAAGTTCACCAACCAGAGCAAAGGGGAAAGAGTTATGCTGTGGAGAGATATCCACAAACTAGAGGAGAGGGAAAAGAGTTCTCCTATAGGAAGAGATCCATGAAATAGAGTAAAGGGGAGAGTTCTCCTATGGAGAGAGATCCACAAACCAAAGCAAGGGGATAGAGTTCTCCTATGGAGAGAGATCCACAAACTAGAGCAAAGGGGATAGAGTTCTCCCATGGAGAGATACAAAAAACAAAGCAAAGGGTATAGAGTTCTCATGTGGAGAGAGATTCACGAACTAGAGTAGAGGGAAAAGTGTTCTTTTGTGGATAGAGATCCACAAATTAAGGTATAAGGGACTACTATCTCCTTTGGATAAAGGTCCATAAACATTGTAATAGGAAATTGATTCCCAAGAGATTTGTTGAGAAAATTTAGAAGAAATATTTTCTCTATGGATGTAACCCATATTGGATGAACCATGTTAAATTTGTGTCTCTCATGTGTGTGATGATTTGTACATTTCTTTGATTACTACTATTGATATTGCCATTGATAATATTGGATAATATTTATTGGGAAAGAAAAGTAAAATTTGATCTTATACTATTCACCCTCCTCTCAATATAATCCTGTGTTCTTCAATTGGTATCAGAATGGGTTCCTTCAAAATATTCTAACAACTTGAAGGAAGATATTACAAGAACACAAATGGCATCTCATAATGGATCTTCATCAAATAAGGCACCATTTTTTGATGGTAATAATTATACCTTCTGGAGTATAATAATGAAGACTAACCTGATGGCACAAGGATATGAGACATGGCAATCCATTGAGGATGGATTCACATCTATAGCTACTCCTCCCATAGATAAAGATGGTAAGATGTTATATGTGAATAATGCCAAGGCTATGAATCAAATCTTAAGTGGATTACGTGAAGTAGAATTTGTGAAAGTTATGCACTACAATTTAGAATAAGAGATATGGGAAAAATTGAATTAAACATATGAAGGAGATAAAAAGGTCAAAATGGTAAAACTAAAAAACCATAAGAAAAAATTTGAAGATTTTAATACGTAAGATGAAGAAGATATTGCTATATACTTACTTCATGTGGATGAGGTTGTTAATACTATGTGTGGACTTGGATTAAAATTTGAAGACTCTAGTGTTTCTCATAAATTATTAAGATCACTTCCTATGAAGGATGATGGAAAAGTTTCAACTATAGAAGAGATGAGAGATATTGAAAAATTGACTATGGATGAGTTACATGGAATTATCACAACTTATGAGATGAGAATAGTAAAGGATACCAACTCCAAGAAATAAGGCAACTTTCAAATATTCAAGGAAGATAAAATATAAGAAACAAGAATCAAGTAGTGAGTCAAGCAGTGATGAAGAAGTTAACTATGTGAAAAGAAATAAGGACTCAAGAAAGCACAAAGTTATGAATACTGTGAATTTTTTTAATTATGGTAATTTTTGTCACTATGCATCTAATTGTCCATAAGTTGGAAGTAGTAGAAGTGAAGAGAAATAGGATCATAAGAAAAAGGAAGGAGGAAAATCTAGGTATGACAAGAAAAATAGGTATGGAAAAGGCACACATGAAAAGAAGTTCTTTCAAAGGCACAAGAAGAGTTTCTATGTTAACAAGGAAAGAAAGGCTTCAAGTGATACTGATAAAAGACTCAGATAATGAAGAAGAAGATAAAGAACATGATATTATACTAAAAGGGGGGGTTAACATTATAAGATAAAAATTTTTACTTTTCAATCCATATGATAACATCAACAATATCAAAGTAGTAAGCATTCCAAAAATTATCACACACATGAGAGACATAATTTAACATGGTTCACCCAATGTGGGCTACTCCACGGAGAAAATATTCCTTATAAATTTTCTCAATAAATTATTTTGGAAATTAATTCCCTATTACAATGTTTATGGACCTTTGTCCAAAGGAGACACCAATCCCCTTGTTCTGATTCATGGAAATCTATACATAGGAGAACTCTTTCTCCTTTGCTATGGCTAGTTATATTCTATAAGACTTCCGCCCCACTACTCTAGCTTGTGGATCTCTCTCCATAAAAGACCTTTGTCCTCACTACCCTAGATAATGGATCTCTATCCACTGGAGACTTTTGTCCTCTACTCTATCACCTCCAAAGCTTCCTCTCAACTCTCTCTGATCTGCACCAAACTCTATCCCAATTGCAATACAAATTTTCTCTAACTCTGTCTCTGATATAGCATAAATATACTCACAAATCTATACTAAAATTTGTCCTCAAATATATCCTCAAGGCTTAACACAAAGCTTTATATAATAATAAATCAACTCTACTTAGGTTTATCTGAAGCCTTAACACAAAGCTTGATCCAATCACAAATAAACTCTGCTTAGATTTACCCCAAGCCTTAACACAAAGCTTGAACAAATCAATATACTCTCAAGTCTTCACAAAGACTTTCCTCAAATCTACTTTCAAGTCCTCTCAAGAACTTGCTAAATATGCTCTCAAGTATTTACCAAGACTTACCTCAAATCTGCCTTCAAGTCCTCTCAAGAACTTGCTCAATTTGCTGTCAAGTTCAATCACTAAAAAAAATGCTCAAGAGGTTTCATTCAATCATTCAACCAATGAAACACAACTTGCTCACAAACCCTAAACAAGTTTTTTCATACTTCTTTACACAAAGTACACAATGTGGGTCTCAAACCCTAACTCAAATAATCTTCAATATATATCTCAAATAGTTTCTAAACATTCATCAATCAAGCATATAAAACTCACTCAAACATTTCCAACAATGCTTATCAAACAATCCTTTTCACTCCACCTTATATTTCACAACATTCAATCCAACAACACTCTAATAAGAGGATGATGTGCCCATATATCTCTGATTTGATGGAGATATGTCTTCAAAACTTGTTTTACTCACAACCAAATCCTTTTGCCAATTCCAGGTTAAATAGCAAAAGTCTATCTCAAAATTTCCACAAGAATATTTACCTCAACAAATATTCCACAAAAGAAGAAATACAATAAAATGTCAAGTCACAAATACATCTTATCACTCCTTCACTTTCAACATAATATTTTAACATATATCAAAAATAAAGTTTCTTGTTTACACATTATAATATCCTTCTTTTCAATATAATATTCAACACATAAAAATAAAGTTCCTTGTTCACACCTTATAATCTCCAATACTTGGTTTAATTTATAAGCACCCAAAATAAAATATTTAATTAAAACACCTTATGACTCCCTAAACAATTCCACACATGGCCCTTTTTATGTCACCTAGCCTCAAAATAACTTATGTTTTCCAAAAAACCTTTGGCATATGAATTTAAAAATTACATACCTTAATATTTGGGCCACGTTATAAAATGTTTGCACAAGTCTCACGATCAGTGCCCAAGCTCGAACTCATGAACAAAGCCACAAAAATGCCCTAGCCAAAGCTAGGATACCACCTATGCTATGTGCTCACATGAGAACCAAAGGAAACTTTGTCCTTCCTCCTTTGCAAAAAAATCAACTACATGGGATTCAAAATCGTGACCAACCCTTCACAAGCGCCTTAGCAACATATCAATTGTTGTCTGTGCTAGCCAACACTTTAAAATTATCTTCACACTCTCCATGATGTTAAACTAAGTCCTCCTCGAATAATTCACTTGGCTTATGCTTGGTCTCTGCCCCTCACGAACAATGCACACATTTTTATTTCTTCTTTTCTTGCTTCTTACAACTTTGGAAAACATTCCTCCTTTTATATGCATTCTAAAAAAATTAAAAATGTTGGTCCTTTTTCATTTGCACCATATTGAAATCTATTTTGGTGCCATAAATATTAAAATTAAAATTTTAACCTTAGGTTAAAACATTTTAATTTAAATAAATTAAAACCTTTGCCAACCTTTATAACTTGCTCAATGGGCCTTGTCAGGGATATTATTTTTTATGATAATTTATAACCTTGTTATTTTCACCTCTCCCTTTTGCCCAAATATTATAATATTATTATTTATTTTTAAGCTTTATTTCTTTTCCTTTTGAAAAACCTTGTTGGCCAGATATTATAATATTAAAATATTATAATATTAGTCTTTTCACTTGCTCTCTTTTTGTACATACTCTTCAAACTTGGTCTTCAACCTTTTGACATTAAATATTTTTACATCAAACCTTTTGACATTAAACCTTTTGACATCAATGACAACACAACTTACTCAAAATTTTCAATAGAAGAGATCCTATTTTTGGCAATAGAAGAGGAATAAAATGCTCCTATTGAAGATGTAGTTGAAAAGTATGAAGATGCTCTTGGAGACCAAGAAGTAGAAAAATATTCAGAAAATGAAGAGGAAGGCACAATTGATCTAGAAGTAGAACTTATTGTTGCTCTCAGAGAATTAAAAAATGTTAGAAAGCAGAATTCAAGACTAAAGGCTCAAGTTCAAGAACATGAGGAAGAAAAGGAAAAGATTCTACAAGACCTAACAAACTCAAAAGCTAAGGCAAGGAGAGTTAAAGAGGCCATGGTTGAAAATTTAGAGGTAAAAGAGTTAGAATGTGAAATATTAGAACATGAGGTAGTTTAACTAAGGATGGAAGTGAAAGATTCTAAGGACAAGCTACATAGGTTTGGGAAAATTTCAAAGACTTTGGATAAAATTATCAATGCAAAAATATCTTCATCTATCAAAATAGGACTTGGTTTTGAAGAAGGACAAGGGAAACAAGAAGAAGGGTCAAGCTCAAGCTCAAAAGAAGAGGAAGTTTTAGAGGAAGAGAGTGAAGAAAAAATTAAGACTTATGAGGATAATTTGAATAATAGAAGCTTCACTAAGAAAGGAAACAATGCATAAACAAGAAACATGGATCATCACAGAGAAGGCAAAGAAAGGGCCAAGAGACCAAAGGGTTCTAGACAATATTTCTTCAAAGGAAGTTGTTTTTCATGTAATCGGTTTGGTCACAAGGCTATGTATTGTGGGACTCATGGAAAGAAGGAGTATGGCCTCACTAAAAGGAATGTCAACTCATTCAAATATGGATATTTCTTTCAAGGGTATTGCTACTCTTGTAATCGCTTTGGTCATAAAGCAATCCATTGCAGGATTTAGGATAGAAATGAGTATAGCTTCACCAAGAGGAACTTCAAGACATTTGCACCTTTCAATAACTACAACATTAAGTGTTATAAGTGTAATAATATTGGGCACAAAACCAAGTGGTGTAGAATAGAGTTTCCAGAACTTCTAGAGACAAGTAAGAACAGGGATACTCAAAATGATAAAAAGGTATGGATACAAAAATATTGAAAAAGAAGGTTGACAAAGAAGAAGAGCATTGTATACTAGAAGTAGAGATACTCCCACCCCAAAATTAATCACATCAAGGAGTGGAGGTGGGGAGGGGGATGAGATAAGTGTATTTTATTTAGCCCCAAAGGAGTCCCTTTTCCATTTATGTCAAAGGGGGAGAGATTTGAGTAAGGGAGAGAGCATTCAGTCAGGGAGAGCATTTCTCAGGGGGAGAAGATTTGGAATCTAGTGGTTGAAAAAGTAATTTTTAGAAAGGGTTGCCATCAATGACAAAGGGGTAGATTATTGGAAATTTTGAGTACATTGGTTGTCATTGATGTCAAAGGAAAGATAAGTGAAAATATTTCTCATGGTTGTGTGAGCAAAACAAAGACAAGGTACTCTCCAAAGTTGCACTTGCAAGAAAAATAAAAGACTTTATTAATTCTCCATGGTGGTATTTGCAAAGAGAAATAAAAGGTTTTATTAATTCTCCATGGTGGTATTTGCAAAGAGAAATAAAAGGTTTTATTAATTCTCCATGGTGGCACTTACAAAGCAAGGACAAAAGACTTCATGTTGAAAAATGCCCAAAGGTAAAAGTGAAAATTATAATATTTAAATCTATTCAGATTTAAAATATTATAATAATTAAAAGTCTAAAAGGTTTTAATTTAAATTTAATTATGGGCACCAAAACATAAGGTGAAACCCAAGTGCCAACGTCATATGGTAAAATCCAAGCATCGATGTCATGTTTTTTAAAGTGCCAAAAACGCATATTTAAGGGAGAAGAAAAATCATTTGGCAAAGGTATATTTTTGGTGATGATAATTTAATTGCATTCGAACTGCATCCTATTTGTATGAGCGAGTGCACTATGATCGAGTAAAGGTAGAGAGGGAAAGTGATGCATGTTTTCAAAGGCAAGAAGATAGTGCACGAGGTGTAAATCAAAGCAGTCACATGGTTTGCTTCAACCAAGCAGGTAGTTTGGTTGGCAGGTGGACCTTGCAGAAGACGTGGCACAAAGGAGTCTCCGAGATCGAGTCTTGGTGGTGATAGGATAGTTCACATTTTTTTACATCAAGGATCCATGACATGCTTAAATAAAATATGGTGCAATAAGGTTGTTGTGCGGGTAGTTAGCCCACATGATGCTCTAGCAAGCGCTAGAGAGTGGGCTTCATGAGGTTGTGCATTCGAATCCCCATGGAAGCAAGTTGGTAAGGGCAAACAATTTTTTATAAAATTTGATTTTTTAATTTAGGGAGTTATAAGGGTTAGGTGTTGATTAAAGTGTTAAATTGATGATGTTTGATTTTTTAATTTAGGGAGTCATAAGGGTTAAGTTTATAAAATTTGAAATTGCACTTAGGGAGTTATAAGGGTGTAATTTGTTAAAATTTTGAGAGTGCTTTATATAGTTTATTTTTGCAAAGTGGTTAAATGAAAAATATGTTTTACATGCAAAGATAGGATTAATAAGGTGTTATAAAGGTTTGATATTTTATTGTAATATTTGTATGGTGAAAGTGAGTTTGAAGGTCTTTTATGATTATTAATGCCCTATTTTTGAGAACAAGAGAAGAATTATTGAACATTAATTTCAAATTTCATTGAGCATATCTTTTTAAGAAGAAAGTTCATGTGGATGGTTTGAGAAACTATTTTTGCTATCAAACCTTGAAGTGGCACTAGAAAAATTAGTTGTTTTTGAGATAGTTTTGTGAAGATATATCTCCATAAGAGCAAATTAAGAGGTATGGGCACATCATTCCTTGTTTAAAGTGTTTTGTTGAAGTGAATGTTTTGGAACATAAGGTGGAGATAAAAGGGTTGTTTGGTAAGTATTGTTGGAAATATTTGACTTAGAATTTGTGCTTCATTGTTGAGTGATTTTGGAAACATTTGGGATATATTTTGAGAACAATATTGTGCTTCCATTATTGAAAGAGATTAAGGCACTTGTACTAGATATTGTGAACTACTTGTGCTAGATTTGAAAACAAATTTTTGCATCATTATGGAACCTTTTGAACATTGGCTTAAGAGATATTTATAGCAATTGTAAAAGTTTTTGAGATCAATATTGTGAGGGAAATTTGTGCATTATTAAGGCTGATGTTTGAAAGCAAATTTTTAAGAAAGACAGATCAATTTTGTGAAGCAAGTATACATTGTTTTGATTTGATTTGAAAGGGATTTTGCAAGAGATAGATATTGGATTAGTGGAATGCAATATTTGAATGTGAGGAATATACTAAGTTTTTTTTATAGTGTATATCATTCTCTATATGTTTCCAGAGGTTAAACGAATTCTAGGTAGAATATGTTTGAATTGCCTAGTTGAAGAAAGTACTTCTGAAAGAGATATAAGCATTTATTTGTATGCAAGATTTGGAAATATTTGAGCAGGTTCAGTGAGCATATTTGAGGTATATTTGAGCAAGTATTGTGAGAAGACTTGAAGTAGATTTGAGATATAATTGAAAGTAGGTTTGGTTGTTAATTTTATCAATCTTTGTGTTGAGGATTAAAGGCAGATTTGAGCAAGTCTTGTGTTAAGGCTTGGGGTATATTTGAGACATATTGAGAGTAGGTTTGGTTGTTTATTTGATCAAGATTTGTGTTAAGACTTGAAGGTATATTTGATAAAGTCTTGTGTTAAGGCTTAGGGAAGATTTAAGATATAATTAAGAGTGGGTTTGGTTGCTAATTCGATAAAGCTTTGTGTTAAGGCTTGAAGGCAGATTTGAGCAAGTCTTGTGTTAAGGCTTGGGGCAGATTTAAGATAGAATTGAGAGTAGGTTTGGTTGCTGATTTGATCAAGCTTTATGTTAAGTCTTGGGGTAGATTTGTGAGCAGAGTTAGAGCATATTTATGCTAGACTTGTGATAGGATTTGGTGTAGATTAGAGATAGAGTTGAGAGCATACTTTTGAGGTGACAAGAGCAGATAGGATAGAGGTCTCCAGTGGATAGAGATACATCATCCAATGTAGTGAGGATAGAGGTCTCTAGTGGATAGAGATCCACAAGATAGAGCAATGGGGATATAAGTTTTCTATAAGTTCACCAACTAGATAAAATGGGAAAGAGCTCCTGTGGAGAGAGATCCACAAACCAGAGTAGAGGGGAAAGAGTTATCCTATGGAGAGAAATCCATTAACTAGAGCAAAGGGGATAGAGTTCTCCTATGGAGAGAGATCCAAAAACTAAAGAAAATGATATAGAGTTATCTTGTGTTGAGAGATCTACAAACCAGAGAAAATGGGATAGAGTTCTCCTATGGAGAGAGATCCACGAACCAGAGCAAAGGGGATAGAGTTATCCTATAGAGAGATATTAATGAACAGAGCAAAGGGAAAAGAGTTATCCTATGGAGAGAGATCCACAAATAAGAGTATAGGGGATTGGTGTCTCCTTTGGACAAATATCCATAAACATTGTAATAGGGAATTTATTCCAAAGATATTTTTTGAGAAAATTTAGAAGAAATATTTTCTCCATGGATGTAACCCACATTGGGTGAACCACATTAAATTTGTGTCTCTCATGTGTGTTATGATTTATGCATTGCTTTTATTACTGCTATTGATAGTTCCATTGATAATATTGGATAGTATTTTTTGGGAAAGCAAAGTAAAAGTTGATCTTATACTGTTCACCCCCCCTCTCAGTATAAGCCCATGTTCTACACACTAGTCTCATACCAAATTATTCAATAGGCCATCACCTTTTCTATGCTTTGGTCATGATTTTTACCTATTAGTGATAATATTATTTGATTGATGACATGCTCATTTGCATCATAATATTCTATGATTTCTAGTCTTTCTTTTGATGATTTACATGCTCATTATGGTCATAATATTCTATGTTTTCTAGGCTTTATCTTAACATATAATCCTCATTAAAACATAACCAAGGAAAATGATTTTCTTCAAAGTTGTATACAATGACTAATCAAAATATGAAATTACCATATGTTCAGTGTTTTTATCTTCTATATTTAGCCAATTTTCATGTATGTGGATGGTGGAGATATTTCTTTTCAATAGGGTAATAACGATGGTAAATATATTTCTTAAATGCTCTTAAGTGTAATGATGATGGCATAGATGTTTCTTGAATTCTCTCAAGTGTAATGATGATGGGAGGCTCATCCTATTTTATTGCTAGAATGTCCTTCACATCTTTGTTATATTATTTGGAATATACATCCACCAACTCCAAATAGTGCTAAAACCTAGGCACAAAAACTTTTCCCAACCTAGAACTTTACAAAATTACCAAAATCCATGTATCATTGGTGTTTAGGTCATATTTTTATTATACCTACACTTGAATCCCTAGGAATGAATGTTTTTTCATGTTCCGTTATTATGTCATAGATTTATATAAATTTTACCAAATTCTCTTGCTCAATTTTTTTGCTTTAGAGGTTGAAAGGGCCCTATGTTCTAGGCATATGTCTTTTTTGCAACATGACTTTATGCTAAAAAATACCTTTAAATATATTTTTATCCT
Organism: Wollemia nobilis; assembly: GCA_028583015.1. Lineage (NCBI taxonomy): Eukaryota > Viridiplantae > Streptophyta > Pinopsida > Araucariales > Araucariaceae > Wollemia > Wollemia nobilis. Next base: position 270,851 of record JAQPPZ010001020.1, read on the forward strand.
AAAAAATCATTGAAATTATTAAAGAGAGAACAATGGTTTCTATAGGCAACTCTATTGTAAATAGAGCTCACAACACATTTGAGGAAATAAGAGGCCCTCAAAAATGTAAAACAAAATACATGCTTAAAATAGAAATTTTTATCTTAGATTTTTATAGTAAAAATACATTCCTAGCATTTTTGATACATCAATAGAAGATAAAACATGAAAGGACAAGTCACATTTATGTAATTTTCATTTAATAAGCACTTTGTAACTCATGGAAGGTGAATCACCGCATTTTCATGTGAGTGACCTTCCAACCTTTACATATGGGTGACCTTCCATATTCAATACGATGGATTTCCAACACACCAAATATTTTATAAAGAGAGATGCACCCCTAAATGTAAAAATCTTGAGTAATGAATACAATGTTATAGCCTTGCATATCTTCTCATAAATTTCTTGCATTATACTCTATTTTTTTTAGCAATAGAATTTTTCTACTATTTTGCTTGTATACTCTCATGTTAAAATTTGTTATACTCTATTATTTCTAAATTCCATTCTTTCTTGATCTTCCTTAACTCAAAAATTTGATTGAAAGATCCAAAAATATAAGTTTTAGATCAATGGTAGTAAAGTAGTCTATATTTTGAGTGTATATCCATAAATATGATATGAGGTTATTAAAAATTTGGGTGTCACACATGATAGCCCTTTGATTACCTCTTTATTCATTCCAAATAGTTTCAAACAAGAAGTAGAATAGACAACATTGAGATAGTTGATCCTTTTAAGGACATGTTGAATGAGGACCTTATGAAATAAAGGAATAAAATAATGGATCAAATTACTCAAATTATTAAATGAATCCCTACTACAACTTCTACAACCTCTTCTACATAGCCTCTTACTACTCTAGCACCATTCAATACTCCCACACATTTTAACATGTAGTTGAATTTTTATATTCCTAATTTTAAAGGAAAAACTAATGTTGATGCCTTGGTTAAATCAATTATCTTCATACTACTTTGTAGATCAGTTTACCAATAGTGAGAAAATAAATTTTGCACCCTTGAAAGCTTCATTACCTATCTAAATTGATGGGAAGCGTAGTGTAAGAAGGTTATTGAAGAGAATGAAGATGAAGTAGGATTCATGGGGGATGGTTTCATGGAAACCATGAAGGAATAGTTTTACCCTATGGAAGCCTATGAAGACCAATACATATGATAAAAAAATTGCATCAATATAAATACCAATCTATTTAATATTAAAATATTATTTTCCACTCCATGGAAACAAATATGGGTATTCAAGATACTAAAAAGCATCAAACCTCAAGTACTATAGTGAGATACAATGAAACATTTGAGAGGACATTGAGCTCTCCAAATTTAAGACATTGGAAGAGGCATATAAAATAACTATCAAATTAAAGTAGATGCACAAAAACAAAAATAGGAAATAAAGGTCAAATAACAAAAACCAAAACACGAGAAAAGTTCGTGTGGTGGAGCCAGCCTTTCAACGGTTCATGTATCTTAAAATATTGCATGAAACTAAATTTCCTCAAACTTCAGCTCAAGAAATGGAATAAATAAGTGTTCAAGAATATTTTTGAGTTGCGTAGAGTAATTTACTCCCAATTTAAAGAAATAGAAGATCATTTTTAGAACGGTAATGCCACCAATGATATTAGAAGACAAGAGAAAATACTCATAGCTAAGAACCATAACTCGCTAACCAAAGAGAAAATATTATGGTGGTAAAATTCCAAAGCATTATGGCTTAAATAAGGTGATTTAAATACAAAGTTCTTTCATGCAACCACAATGAGACATAGAGGTGTAAAAATTATCAGATGTCTTCACAAAGAAGATGGGTCTTTAGTCAAAGGTACCAAAGACATTAGATCTGAGGTTGTGGATAATTTCTACACCATCCTTGGCCCATCTCAGGCATGTCTAGTCAATGTGTCAAAATTACTTCTTCAACACATCCCATCCATCGTCTCTCAAGCTAACAATGATCTTCTGATGCAACCCTTTTTCCATGATGAAATCAAAGAGGCTCTCTTATCCATGCCAACGGATAAGGCCCCTAGCCCAGATGGGTTCCCACAAAGGTTTTTAAAATATTTTGGGACAACATTTGAGAAGATGTTTATGAATCCATCCTTGAAATCCAAAGATCCAAGTTTATCTCGAGAGACCTTAACTCTACGTTTCTTACCCTAATCCTAAAATCCCATGAATGTTGCTCCATGATCGATTTCCTTCCTATTAGTTTGTGCAATGTTTTGTATAAAATCCTCACCAATACCATGGCAAATAGAATGAAGCTGATCATACCTAATATTATTGGCCTATGCTAGGGAAGCTCTGTCCAAGGAAGAGTAATTATCGATAGTGCAATCACCATCCACGAGCTCATCCATATTGTTATGGTCAATAGACTACCAAATTTTTCTTAAAACTAGACATCAGTAAAGCTTTTGATAGAATTTTGTGGGATTTTCTCATCATTGTCCTAACCCGGTTTGGCTTCCACCATAGATGGGTTCGATTGATCAAAACCTGCATCTCTTCTACATGGTTCTCGATCATAGTCAACAGAGCAATGACATTTCAAGAGCAGACATGGAATAAGATAGGAACACACTATGTCACCATTTTTATTCATCTTGGTGGTTAATATTCTAGGAAGGGCTCTTAAAGCTACTTGTTCAGTAGGATATATTTTAGGAATCAAAGCTTCAACTAGCTTACCCCTAGTGTCTCACAAATATTTCATTGATGACACCATCCTGGCCAACCTCTCTAGCATCCCAAAAGCTAAAATTATTAGATCCATATTGGAGGCTTATGAGCAAGCAACTGGCCAAAAAGTCAATTATCTAAAAGCAGTATTTACTTCCTCAATACGTCGGCTCAAAGAAATACAAGAATTGCTCAAATTATGGGATGTGCCATTTTCAAGTTTTCTATGATATATCTTGGCCTTCCTCTTTTCCAAGGACACCCCTCGGAGAGAATGTGGGATAACATCATTCAAAAAGTAATGAAGAAGCTAGAAGGAGGGAAGGGAGCCCTCCTCAATAGCACAAGGAAGTTCACATAGTCAAATCTTATCTTCAAAGTGTGCAAATCTACTTCATGTCCTTATTCAGAGCTTCGATCCCTGTGTGTAACAAGTTGGAACAAATTCAAAGGAATTTTTTACGATTAGGAATGGATAACAAAGGTAGATTTCCCCTCATCGCATGGGATAAAGTCTATCTTCTGAAATGCAGGGGTGGGCTAGGCCTTCAAAGATTTCACCAAATGAACATGGCAATGATCTCCAAACAAGGATGGAAAATTACAACCAATTTCCTTGTCCAATGGGTGGACATCGTAAAAATAAAATATCTTAGACAAGGGTCTCTAATGGGCAATTCCCTCATGCCATATGGTTTTGCATTTTGGATTTATATGTGCTATACTAGACCTATCCTCCAAAAATGCTACCAATGGAAGCTTGGGGATGGATCTCGGATCATATTCTAGGAAGATCCCTAGATTACGGCTCAACCCTTGATTCATGATCAGTCTATAAGTATCCTCAAACCCATTACTGATCTAATGTTTGATCCCAAGGTTGACAATTTCATCTTCCATGAAGCAACTCCTCCCAAATGGGTAGATTTACCTATTGATTTGGGATCTTCGAAGCTTCACTTTGCAAGCATCCACATATCTAAGCTTCTTCATACTCAATTGATTCCTAGTACTCGACCACCCGATGCTCATTTTTGGCAACTTAGCGAGTCTGGGTCATTTTTTGTCAAAATAGTCTATATATCATTGAATGAACCTGAGGATGATTGGTTCCCTTCAAAGAACATTTGGATTAAAAATGTTATTCCTAAGATAGCTCACTTTTATTAGTTGACTGCCAAAAATAGACTTTTAACCATAGATAATCTGATAACCTGTGGCATGATCCTCTCAAATAGATGCTTCCTCTGTAAATCCGCTTGGGATTCAGTCAACCACAAATTATTAGAATGCTCCTTTTTTGGTTATGTCCTATCTTCTATTCTATCCAGCATGTCCATTTCTTGGGTTACCCCTAGTGTGTCAGTGACTTCATCATCCAATGGCCCAACCCCTTTTATTCCACCTGCCTAAAATACTGGTGGTCAGCTATCCTCTCGCACTTCATGTGGTAGATTTGTCTATAAAGGAACAACAAAGCCTTTAGGTTCTCGTGCCTTGACCCAGAGTTTGTGTCATTGAGAATTGTAACATTTGCTTATAAAAATGCCAATATCATTCCCTCAGAGGTTTGTCCTATGTTCTCCTTTGATATCCAAGTGGAAAATTTTGTTAACATCTCATTCGAGGTGGCCAAACTCAACCTATGGTGGATAGATTCTTAGTGTCATGGATTTCCCCTCCCCCCAGTGTTTCAAGATTAATTTTTATGGCATGTCCAAAGGCAATCTTGGTGAAGTGAGCTATCGTGGAGTGATTCAAGTTGACAAAGGTAAAATTATTTTAGCTTACACAGAAAGGCTTGGAAATCAAATAACTTTGCTAAGACCTGGGCAACCTTCTGTGGCATTCAAATGGCCTTAGAGTCCAACATCCAAAAATTGATCATTGAAGGTGACTCTTTAAACACAATAAAATACATAAAAGGGGTCTCAAATCCACCTTGGAATGTGGGGCCTCTCATCCAAGAAATCATATTCCACCTTAGGGTGTTCAACAATACTTCTATCCAACAAGTGTATAGGAAAGTTAATAAATTTGCTGATGCCATGGCCAATTTTGGGCTAATAGTGTAGTCCTTCTTGATGTGGTGGTAGGACTTTCCTCAATGCATTGTGAATTCTTGCCATGAATCCATAGTTTCCACCTATGACTAGCACCATGAAGTTGAGGACCATTTTGCCCCACCATGTAAGGAGTTTTGATGGACCCTGCTACACCACAGTGCTGAGTTGGCATCCTGATATACACCACCATGTGAGGAGTGATGGCAGACACTCGTACCCAATCACCAGCCAGTACCAGATCCCCAATAACATTCTTGTCCCTCCTTGGGTTGGCACCTCTCGATGCAATGGTAATTGTGGTGAGGTAATAACCTGCCAACTTCATATTATCAGTGGTGTTTTTCTCAATAGCAATGCCAACATTATCCCCATATTATGGAAAGGAGAAAGAGGGCAAATTTCCACAGCGAACATGATCCATTTTACATGTTTGGAAAGATCTATATTGGGACTAGTAATACTGCTACCTCATGCCAAGATGTAAATTACACATAGCGAGATGATAGACTTGTCAGGCTCATGTCCACCAAGGATACCTAGGTGGCATCTACTACCCTGAAGGCTCATCAATAGAAGAAGATTTTTAATGTGGTAGGTTTTCACTGGTACACCCTATCCACTATTAAAATTCCCAATTACTATTGGAAACTTTCATCCCTGCTCCGACTACCTCTGATTTTGGTGCATGTTTTCCATATGAACAAAATAATTTTTCAAAGTTGAATGGACCATGCATCAAGATATCTCATGCCCAAACAACACAATCAATGGCTTCAAGCAAGTCCTAAGGTCGAGGATATTGGTATGAATCCTTTTTAGTTGTTGGAGGGAAACTTTTTATTGTGCTCGGGTGCAGAGAGAACCAGAGCATTCATAAAATAGAGTGTGAGACTGAGGCAGTGGAATGAAGTGTTTCTTTTGGTGTAGTGGAATATGGCATTGCTCAAGCCTAACCAGTTGCAGCTGGACTCGATGGTTGAAGATATTTTGGTAGCTCATGGATTGTTGAATTTTCTAAAGAAGTTCAGTGAACATGACCCTAATATATCCCGCAAGTTCATGCAGAGTTGGGATAATGATATTGTATTCCTAAAAGGATTAACCTTTACTGTCACCATGAACATGCTGGAAGAAATCACCAAGCTTTCCAATGAAGAAGAGATTATCTGTAGGGATAAACATTCTATGGCAGGTGAATTGGTGCTTCTCCACGACAAAGGGAAGTCATTAACTAAGAAGGATAATGGTTATATTAGGGAAGGCCTTCCTCCAACATGGAACAGGGTCATGGTGCCTGTCATGCAATATTTGATAGTGGATGAGCTGTTGTCACCCCTTCAAAGCTTCCATATGGTATTACTTAATTTTCTCAAGGACGTCAAGAAAATCAACATCCCAGAGTACCTTTTGTGGTCGATGGATATTTTAGTTGATAGTGTTATGTGGGTAAAATCAACTTACCACAAATATCAGAGCCTCCACTACATCATCTTCAAGTTCATAAGCAAGAACCCTGACCAACATGCCTTAAAAAATGATAGACCGGGTGGTGATCCTGAACCTATCCCTAAAACCATAGTGATTTTGGATGGTACACAGGAAGCTCTACTGATTGTAGTAAATATTAGAACTCCTAGTAGAGCTGGTAGACCAAGGGGATTACGTCACCTTGGCAACTTCAATGCTTGTCAAAGCCAATAAGATTATAACCCTGATGCATGCACAAAATAACACCATATCTATGGAGGACAACCCCAAGGAGGATGAGGATTATGTCCTGGAATGAGAAGATGCTCCTGAGGTGGTTCCCTCAAAATATTGTCTCATTTTTCTACCGAGATTATCCCTGTACTCTTTCTACACTTTATGGTTATCTACATGACCCTGTGGGTTGTTATTATAACAACTTTCCTCACTTTTGTCACTGTTGTATGGATTCAGCATTTGGTCCACTTTTGGCTTGTCCTATAGAGCATTGAACCTTCACATGATCCTTTCTACAACATGTTTAGAAGGTTTTGGGTCCCTTTCAAAACCCGTTATCAATAAAAAAAACAAAAACAAAAAAACTGGTGCCAAATTGTTGGAGAATATTACATTTTTTGGTACATGCTAATGTAACCCCATGGTACCTTTATGGTACAAATATAAATATATAATAGATTAGGGTTGATTATTTAGTTTAAATGAGTGATTTATATTTGTATCATATTTACAAGTGTCATGTATGTAAGTGTTCAAATATGTAAAGTGAGGATGTGTACATGTATCTTGTATTAGGAGTGCATGTAAGAGAGTACGAGTCATGCAAAAGTGTGCAAGTGTCATAAAGTATGCATGTAAGAAGAGAGTAAAGAGTCTAGTATACAAGTGGCAAGATGACAAGCCAAAGGTCTTGGGAGTTGTCATATGGAGAGCGATAGTCAAGTACATGGAGAGTCACTTTCTATATCTATATAATGGATAGAAAGATCCATACAATGTAAGGGATCTATAGTGATCATAACATAACAAGTATTGATAATAAAGTTTGTATACATATTTTGAGCAATTCATATTGTAATTATTCTTCATGAATGTACATATAATGATTTTGGCCATTTTACATTCATATTTGATATTATTAGTGAATGTTATTTCATTATTATATTGGCCTAGATATATATTTGATTGCTGATTTATATAATTCTACTCTTGATTATTGATATTTTGACCTATATTAGTGTACCTTATTTATATTGGGACCTCTGATATTTTGAGGTAGCAAGGCTTAAAAGCCAACACCAACTAAAGAAAGACAAGAGTGACTCTTTGAAGTCCCAAAATTAAAATTAGAAGTAGAAAAATGACTCCCAAGAAAAGAATCCTTTGAAAACCAATAGTGGAAAATGGTGAGAATATCACAAGAGCAACCAACATCCAAGGGAGGAGTGTCAAGCACTTTAAACATTATTTGCTATATTATTTGATAGGTCACTACACCACCACCTCTACATCCATAGGATGAGGATAGATTGAAGCAAATCATACATGATAAACCAAAGGTGACAATTTCCACCATACATAATGCACTAGAGAAATCACAAGAGGAGGAATGCATAGTTGACTCATAAATGTGGGTCAAGGATAAAATATTATATTTAATTGTTGATAGTGGGAGTCAAAATAATATAATTTATACTTATATGATGAAGGATTTGAATCTACCTATCACACCACACCTAAAACCATACAATATTGGATGGTTACGACAAGGGAGATACATTTGTGTCATTCAATAATGTCTCCTATTCTATGTAATTAGGAACTTCAAATATAAAATTTTGTATGATGTTGTGCCCTTGGATTTTTATGATATGATTTTGGACAAACCATTTATATGGAAAAGGCATGGTGTCTATGAGTCGAGGTCCCAAATTTTCATCATCATTATCTAAAATTAATGATTTAGGATCATAGAGATATCTCCTCCAACCTTTATTTCCTTAATTTATGCTAAATAATGCATAAATATGATGACCAAACTATGAAAAATAATTTTATTTATGATCACACTATACCAAAAAAAGGCTTTAACAATGGTTTTTAACCGCCCTTAAAAACCTTTAAGGGTGGTTATTCAGCCATCGTCTATGAGGGCATCATAAAAAGTTTGCATCATACAACGGTGGCTAAAAACCATCTCAAATAACTACCCTCTTAGGGTCTAAGAGGGAGGTTTAAAGCTGCCCTCTTAGGGCTACGAGGCTGGTTTAAAACCACCCTCTTAGGGCAACAAGGGCGGTTATAAACTATCATATTAGTGTTAAGATATCTGAGGCCTAAGAGGGTGGTTTACAACCATCCTCTTAGGGTCTCACCTAAAAAATATAAAGGATGCAAGAAACAAAGCTGAGCTTTGGCATCTTTGGAAACGACATGCATAGTAACAATTTTTGTGTTCATAAATCACATCTTAATTTCATATCAAAATAGTTGAAGTTACTTTTCAAAGATGCTTATTTTTTGTAGTGGTTTGCCTCAATTGAAACAACATAGCACTCAATCAAAGGAGCACCTAAATCTAAACCAACATAGTGCCCGACCAGAGGAGCACCTAAGCCAAGCCATATAAAGGAGTGCATTATTCAATGAACAAAGCCATCAAGCCAAGCACATTATTCAATGATCCAAGCCATCAAGTAGAGTATATTATTCAATGACCAAGCTACCAAGTGAAGAGTACTTACAGTGAGCCATACTACAAGCTAAAAATGAAACTTAAAACATCACTCAAAATGTAAAGCAAACACTCAACCGAAAAAACTTAGGACATAGTGAAAAAAACCAATAGTCAAATCGAAATGTAAACAATCAATAGTCAACTCAAAATATGAACAACCACTTAGGACATAGTGCAAACAATCAACAATCAACTCAAAATGCAAACAACCAATAGTTAAATCAGAACATGAACAACCAATAGGTAACTCAAAATACAAACAAACAACACTTGAGAAATAATGTTGAGAGGAAGGTTGAAAGAATCACTTGAGAAAGGAAGTGAAATATAAGTAAAAGTTAAATAAAACATTTATGATAGTCTTATAAAAATGCATGCTTAAATGTGAATTTTAAAGCAACACAAGTAATGATTTATTAGCCCAAGATTTCTAATTGAAAATATGTCACATGCAAACAATGGGCTTGTAACAAAAAATTGCATACATCTCAGAAACACACTTAAGATAAGATAAAGTGATCCACTATATTTACCATATACCAAACTAGCAATAAGTCCACTATAGACAACACTGATACAATGTTGTTTATATAAAGTTAATACAGTGATGTTAACAATAGTAAGGGATCTTATAAAAAATTAATATAATGTTGATAGAGTGAGGAATTCCATCTATTGTAACAATAGGTTGTATTACATAACAACGAACATTTGAGTGTAAGGAAAGGTGACCTACCATACCCACAACACACCAAGACAATATATCCACTACAGTCATTCATCATACTACAATCTAGTGGTTGATTAGAGTGAGAAATTATATAAGCATGATTAAGGGTTTTCATTATTGCTAGTCCATTAAAAGTCTATGGACTATAGGACTCATGAAACATTAGTCTCACTTTTTTAAGTAGGGAGATTAAAAATAGTAATAATAATAACTATATATATCATAATATTGGGGAAATTTGTCAACCCAGATATGCAGGGAGTCCTAGGCCAATCTGATATTGGCCATGAGATCAATTGCTCATTTCCCTTCTTTGATAACATGTTGAATAATTATATTATCAATTTTGCAGAGGAGGTTCTTCAACTCATCAATGAGATTAAGAACTGACCACATAGGAGGTCAAAGACCTTTGAGATAATTGATGGCAATGATTCTTCAAATCATAATTAGGTTTGGGAGGATGCATGGTAATCCCATTCATCTCTTCCTCTATTGCCCTAGAGTCTACCTTCCAGTGATATCACCTCCTAAGCTTGTCCTGTTGGTGTTTGTCAAGTTCAATCATAGGTGGTATATCGATATTCATTAAATGTCTTTTTTCCTAAGATTTTCTCTACTTCCCATGGGTGAACTATGCTGGTTTTCAAAAGATGAGCTATCAGCCTCCATTTGGTCATTTTTCTTTGTTTGGTAGTCCATTTTATCCCATGACCCCTTCCAAAACCAAAATACTCATGTTAGTGGATTTTTTAGTTTTCCATGCATTATTATCATTCTTGGTAGTGGTATCACTCCTATCGTTGTTATTCATTGAGTTCCAAGGAAACAAGTACCAAGATTTGGTGTCTTGAGGTCCCAAGTGACAAGTCACTTCCCTCTTCGTGGTGGATGGTTATTGGTTGCTTTCCTCCTAAATTTGAGTTGGCACACTGAGATATCTCTTCATGGGTCAAGACACTCCACCAATGGATCTACATCGCTGATGATTCCTAATTTGGTGGTATGCCAATTTACATCTACCTTGGCATTTAAGCTCCCCAAACCTATTTAAATTATTTTAGATAGAAGCCCTTTTTTCATTCGGTTCAATATGCATTCATGTTCTTCTATGAGGTGGTCTGGAGAAGAGTTAAGTGTGAGGCTTATCTCTTATGGAAATCATCGATGGATTTTATTGATCCTACTAACCTACAACTTGATTCTACAATTGCGAAAATTCTAGATGCTCACGGATTTCTCTCTTTCATGTGGAAGTTTAATGGTAAAAATCCTAATGTTTTAATGGAGCTCGTAAAGTCTTGGGATAATGGAAGGGTGTCCATCAGAGGAGTTTCTTTTAGAATCACAATTAATTTAATTGCTGAGGTCACCAAATTGATAAATGATAGTGACTCGATATGTTGGGACAAACATTCAATTGTTGTGGAGCTGAGACATTTCAAGGACAAGGGCAAGCACCTAGCTAGAGAGAATAATGGTTTTGTAAGGAAGGATATTCCTATTTCCTAGAATAGAGTACTCATCCCTATGATGTAGTACGTTATCATAAATAATTCTAATTCCCCTCTATGAAGTTTTTATATGAAATTCCTTAATCATTTAAGGGACATTCAATGTCCTTGAGTACCTATTTCATTTTATGGAGCTCTCCATCACTAGCATAAAGGAAGGGAAATCCTCACATCAAAAGTACCAAGGGTTTCACTTGATGATATTTAAGCATGTTATTTAGCTCCAAGCCCAAACTCCTAATATATATATCACATATAGGATTGATTATCATACCTTTGGCTCTGCATCCATCTAGGAGTCTCCCCATGGGAATGAACCAAGTGATTATGATATGGATATGGAAACTACCACTTCTAGGAAAGTGGATAAAAATAAGTTGGTCTTTAGCTCCTATAAGACCACTCTATCCCCATGCTAGTAGTCTACCACAAAAAATCATCTACAAATATTGACAAGCGTAAGAGCATCATCATCCTAGACCAAGATATTCCTACTTTTAGATCACCTCCCTCAAGCTGTAAGAAACAAAAACTTAAAGGTGGCTCCAACAACATTATTTCCCATGGCAAAACCATGATTCAGTCGCTCTCATATAAGGACTCTAATTTAATGTCTAATTTGGATGACCTCATCAAGTTGGCTTCATCCTTGATCCTTCAAGAAGGGAAGTTGTCAACCGGATCAAGAATCCAAAGTGGTGACCCAAGCTTTGGATATGGCTCAGAACGTTGATGGTGATGATCAGGACCATCCCTCTACCTCATGGTGTTCTTATTATTAGTTCTTTATTTTTGTTGCTACTGTGTTTCCCTTTGGGTTAATGGCTTACTATAATTTAGGTCTTTTTGACTTCTTTGTTTTTTCTATCTGATGAGGGTTTCCCATATTTGGATCCCTCATTTTGTATCTCGGTTTATAAAATTTTTGGAAATCCTTTAAAAACACCCTTTAATCAATAAAATAAAAATATATCTCACAATATTTACTTTCTATCCCCACATCCCACACTTGCACAATGAACCATATCAAAGGATAATGAAGGATATAGAATTTATCTAGAAATAAAATATCCCAACTTTGCAGGAAGTTCACTCTCAAGAGCTGACTAAAATTAACTACCATAAACCTCATAAAAAAATATGCACATGGTTAACAACTATTTAGAAAGAGATGATCCCCAAAACTACCAAAAGTATAGGCAATATTCGGTACAGTGTGAACCTACAAGAACTAAGAATGGTTACAAAAGGTTTCAGATTATAAGGATAAATATAAAAATTATAAACAAAGGTAAATAAAAATTTAATGTACAAATTTACAAAATCTATAGATTTGATAATTTTGATCATTAAAACAAAATTATGCTCCCAACATGCAAAAGGAACCTCCATAGATGAAGAGATTTGTTTACAAACTTAGTTCAATGCAATGAGAGCAACAAACCTAAAGTAAATGAAGAATTTATTTAGTTGTACAACTCCACTTTATTTTGGTTAGTGAACTTTAAACACTCATGATGAAAGGGGGAGTCATATGTCAGTTAACCAAATAACTAAATTTATTTAAAGAAGGAAAATATTATCTATACATAAAACTTCCAAAGTGTTGTGTATCTAACAAACCTAGTATTTACTATAATTCTTGAGGAAATTTAAGACAAAAGTGGAACATAAAGCAAATAGACCATAATAGGCAAGGCCAAAAAGTATTTTTTATAAAAAATAATATAGAATATATTAGATGGAATAAATGGACAACTTTTTAAATGCTTTTAATCAATCATGACTAGCTTGGAAAATTTAAGAGCAGTTAGAGAAATCCATAGGTTCAAACAATTCCCTCGCTTCCTTCTTTGAGGTAAAAGGTGACAATTACAAAGAGTTACAAAGTGAGACATTTTACTAACTCCAAATAAATACGAGTATTTCAGGAAGGAAGAGGGATACAATTTGTTAGGTAAAAGTAAAATAAACACACAATCACACATCCAATAGTTAGCTTGTACCTTGTATTTAGCATTATTATCAACAACAATTTATCAAATAAAATCATATTTATAATGTAGAAGGAAGTGATTGAAGAACTTACACAATATTGAATGAATTCTGACTCATTACATAGCCCAATCATATTTGAAATCACTGTCAAGACTTCAATTTTAATATTGACCCCCTTCATCACTTAGGCTGAGCATTGAAGAGGATCAATTTTCTTTATTGAATATATACTACATGTAAAAACTTAGCATTTATTAACAACAAGCATCACATAAAACCAACCAAAAATAAAATAATGCTTTCCACACCCTAGTAGATCAAATTTATTCATTGAATATATGCTACATGTAAAAACTTAGCATTTATTAACAAGAATCACATAAACCCAACCAAAAATCAAATAATGCTTACCACACCCCACATCCCACTCAGGATGACATATAACTGAATAGTGAGTAACCAACCAACCATATATATATATATATAGAAAGGTTTCATACTCACACATGTTGTGAAACCAACGATGATAACCATAATTGCAAATCCATGTGGAAGTATTTCCACAAAGCTTCTCCCTGCTAAAGCACATAATACTACAACTAGGATGATGATTCCAAACAATATTGAAATCAATATCCTCAAGCTATTGCATGCTAATATCAACCTTCCACCCAATAGAAAAACCTAGCAAAAACCAACCATACACACAAAATATAAATGTCCACTATATCCTTGTAAAAATATATAAAGATATAGCAATGAAAGAAGTTTCATAAAAATAAAACTTACATTGTGACCTTTACATTGCAACCCTTCTATACTTTAGAGTCTATAGTTAAAATACAATAAATAGAATTCTCCAACTACCAAGGCTGCCATCAAAATATTAAAAACTTAGATCTTGTATCTTAGCATTACACAATTTATTTTGAATAATTTATGGAATATTTTATCTTAGATTTTTGGATGAAAACCAAGTTATTATTTATGAACAACAATGATCTATTGTGAGTTTATGATGTAAAACTAAATATTAATTTGAGGAGAGCTTTGGAATAGAAAACTAGGGCATCAGTTGGGTAATCAAAGAGATTTTTGGTTATAGTGGACTTGAAGACAATATTGCTGCCCCAGGAGGGCCCAATGGGGACACCTTCGGATCCTCTTTTAGAGAGACATAATTATTTTACATATTTATTAAAGGATAAATCTCCATAAAATACTGAAGAAGCACAAAAAATTGCATTAAAAATGCTTTTTACGGCTACTGGAAATAGATCAACATCTCAATGAGTTAATGGATGCTTGCCACAGTCAGAATTTAGGCAAAATATTGTCATTGAGCAAAGGATGGTCGAAGAAATAGTTTTATATAGAGCCAATCATTATTTGATCTATAAATTCATGGGTATTCATCCTACCCTTTTTTTTTTGCATTCTTGGGTCCAAAAAAACTAGGAGCCTCTTGGTGAGTATTCTTTGTGGTTTATTAGCAATGGATATTTTATTGTTAGTTTTTCTTCACTTGTCGATAGAAATAGGGATTTCAAATTAGAAAAGAGGAATCATGGTCTAGTAGGATTATTTGTTCAACCTTGGAGAGTGGGATTTGATCCTCAAATTGAACCTACTGCTATTCTAATTTGGATCCATTTATATGCACTTCCAATGGATTTTTGGAGTGAGTAGGTATTGGAAATTATCAACAATTTTCTTGGAAGACATTTGGGTGTTTCCAAAGACACAATGGAAGGAAACACAACTGTTTATGCAAGATTATGTGTGGAAATGGATCTTAGCCAATATTTGCTGGTAGAGGTGGAACTCAAACTTGCAATAATATCTTGGATTCAACAACTAGATTATGAGGCATTTCCCTTCAGATGTAGAGTTTACCACAAATATGGGCATTTGGCCTAATATTTCTCAAATAATATGAAAATAAAAATGGAGGCTCCTCTAGGAATATCAAATATCCCTAAGGAGGGTAAGTCAATAATTAATAAAGAAAAAACCAATATTTCTTAGGGTAAAGAAGCATAGGAAGATGGTTTTGAATAGCCCAAAAGAAGGATAAGGTAAAAGAAAAAATATGGTAAAGAGCAAACCCAACTCAAGCCCTCCAATAGGTATGAGATATTTAAGACACTAATGGACCAAGAAGAATAAAAATTAATGGAAGGTGTGGATGGGAATAATAAAAATAATAACAACCATGTTCAAGATCCTCTTTCATATCCTCACATCATAGAGCTGGTAATTGAGTGCAATCAGTTACCACAATCAGAGAGTGCAGGGGCATTGATAGTGCATAACTAAGAGCAACCAATAATTAAGGATGTCATCATGGGAATAGCAAAAAATAATAGAGAAAGGCCAACTCTAGGGATAACTCAAGTGGAAAAGAGAAAAAAATAATAGCTATCAAGGAGTGGGTAGAAAATAAAATAAGTAATTGATAGCAGTTCAAGGAGACAAACTGATCATTGGAGGATCTGTAAGGCCAATAGATTTTTATTGTGCTCAAGGTAACCAATGATTATACAATTATGGAATGTTAGGGGTTTAAACAGTAGAACCCATCAATCTGCTATTTGAAGACTCTTAGAAAAATGTAAAATAGATTTTTTGCTTATCCAGGAGACAAAAATATCATTAAATCTTATGTGTAAAACAATAAATAAACTTTGGAGGGGTGTTGGTCATATGGAAGTGGCTACCCAAGGGGTATCAGTGGGGATAGTTACTTTTGGAACTATATTGAATGGATTGCAATAGGACATATAACTTGGATGGGTGTCCTCACATCACATTTTAGGAACAATGTCACAGCTGAACATGTTTTATTCACAAATTTTTATGGGGCTCAAAACCTAGATGGTCATATGCATAAATGGAAAGCTATGCATAACATGAGGGTCTCAAGGGAAGAGTTAGACTAGATTATTGCTAGGGATTTTAATGCTAAATTATCCTCTAGAGATCAGGAAGGGGGAACCCCAATTTTTGACCCAAGGGATCGACTTATGATTGCCCAAGTCTAGGCATTACACTTGGTGGATATTAAATGCCCTGGAACTAACTATACTTAGACTAATAAGAGGAGGAAGCCACATAGCAAGAAGGTGAAGTTAGATCATTTTTTGGTTTCAGAGGAGGCATTTGTAAAATGGAATATAAAATTTCATATTTTGGAGGGTCCAGTTTCAGATCACTTTCCCATTTTTTTGGAAGGGGGGATCAAGATAGTGCAGCATCACAAACCATTTAAATTTGAAAAATTTTGGTTACAAAAAGAGGAACTTCAAAAGAAAATTCCATAGTGATGGGAAGAAGGCCACCCAGCATATGGGACAACAATGTTTATATTCCACAAACAACTTCATTATATCAAAGATCAATTGAAACCATGGAGACGAGCTAACAAGACAGACTTCTAGGTCCAAAGAGCTCCATTGGTGGCCAGATGTGATGAGGTTCAAAAACACTTTAGGGAAGGAATAATTACATAGAATATCAAAGAAGAGGATGATGCATTGTGTAAAGCAATTGAGGACATTGACAACCAAAAGGAGACCTACTAGAAACAAAGAGCAAGAACCACTTGGTTATTAGCAGGTGATAAAAATACTAAAATTTTCCATCAAGTTGCCTATACTAGGAGACAAACAAACAACATGGAAGCTCTTCAAGATGAGAATGGAAACTCCTTTGATACAATTCCAAGTATGAATTTCCATTCAATGGATTATTTTTCTAAACTATTTAAGGAAAGTATGGTGCAAGATGAAGAGGCTCAAAAATAAGTTCTTTTTGTCATACCCTCTGTTATCTTTGAAGAAGAAAATCAGGCCCTACTTAAACCCATTGACAGAGAGAAACTGAAGAATGTAGTATTTGGAATGAACAATAGAAAAACTCTAGGTCCAGATGCCTTTCCAATTGAGTTTTTTTAGGTCTTTTGGGATAACTTGGAGGAGGATGTAATGGTTGTTATAGAGGATTCCAAAGGTAGTAAAATAATGCTTAAAGCATTAAATCATACTTTCATTGCCTTAATTCCAAAAGGGGAGGAGGGGGTGCATATTTTAAATTATAGACCTATTACCTTATGCAATGTCATATATAAAATAATCACAAAGGTAATGGCTAAGCGGCTAAAACCTCTTCTACATAGCATTATCTCCTCATATCAAGAGGGTTTTGTAGAGGGTAGGTAGATCTTTGATGGTGTGGTTCTAGCTCAGGAGGCAATACATTCAATGAAAACATATTGTAATAGAGGAATGTTCATAAAATTGGACATGTCAAAGGCTTATGATAGGGTGGATTGGAGCTTCTTGTCAAAGATGATTGTAGCCTTTGGTTTCTATCATGATTGGATAGAATGGGTCATGAGCTGTGTTTCTACTTCAACATACTTAATGTTAATCAAGGGTCTTCCCTCACAACCATTTGGACCTACTCAAGGCCTTCATAAAGGAGATCCTTGTTCCCCCTATATTTTTCTCATATTGGCTGAAGGCTTGGGTAGACTCATATTGAGGAGAATACAACAAGGTTTGCTAATAGGTATTAAGGTTGGTGAGGAATTTTTGACTCACCTACAGTTTGTGGATGACACAAGATTTGTGGGAGTGGCCAACTTCAGGGAAGCAAGAATGATTAGAGATACACTTAATGTCTATCTTAGGGCTACAAACCAAGTCATCAATGATAAAAAATCCAAAGAGGTAATTTTTCAAACTTGATCATAGGCTTCAGGATATAATTTTAGATATATTGGGATTCACAAGGACTTCTGATGGGGGACACAAAAATTGCTCAGACCAAATCCTCAAACTCTCATTCATTAAACTTAAAAAAAAATTACAATACTAGCCCGTAGGCGTAGTTTCTTGATCTGAGCAGCACTTCCTCCTCCCCTGGAAGAAAAATAGCCCAAACAGGTCCAGAGTGGCCCTCTTGCCTTCAGCTCTGCAACTCTGTCTTAGCCATTTTTTGACCCCTTGTGCATGCCCTTGCTTCCCCTTTTAAAATCTCTAGGTTTCTTTCGAGGTCTCGACCCTCTAGGCCATTAATGACCCACCTGGAAGAATACATCTTTTGAAACTGAAAAGTCAGCTCTTGTCCCCACCTTCATGACTGAACCTTCACATATTTTACCCTAACTGGCAACTGCCATTGGGTCAGCCATGAAAACATGCATTGATGAGTCGTTTGAACATCTTTGACCTCTGGGCGCAACATTCGAGTGGCCGCCATGCTCAGCAAGCTTACCGGGCAAGAAATCATGCATTAATGAGGCCTTTGATCACCTCGGGAAACACCATCTAGGAATGCATGCCTTTTTGAATCATGAACCAATAGTATGTCTCGATATCACGACATTTTTCTTCCTTGCTACCTTTCTCTTCTTTGGGTCATGATATCGCAACATGTCATGATATTGCGACATCTTTCCCTTTCGGCCCTTCTTTCTCCTTTTCGATCACGAAATCATGACATCTTTTCTTTCTGCCTCCTCCTCGTCTCTCGGGTCATGAAATCATAAAATGTCATGATATCACAACAGCTTTGCTCTCTCTGCTTTGGGTCACGAAATCGCAACATGTTGCGATATCGGGACAGTTTCCTTCCTTGCTTTCTTTCTGCTCCTTTGGTCGTGATTTCACGACATGTCACGAAATCACGATATTTTCTTCTCTGGCCTTTTCTGTCTTCTTTCGATCGCGATTTCATGACATATCATGATTTCGTGACATTTTCTTCGGATGCCCTCTCTCTCCTATTTCGGTCGCAATTTCACGACATGTCGCAAAATCACGACATTTTTTTAGGATGCCTTCTCTCTCCTGCTTCGGTCGCGGTTTCGTGACATGTTGCGAAATCGTGACATTTTCTACGGATGCCTTCTCTCTCCTGCTTCGGTTGCGATTTCATGACATGTCGCAAAATCGTGACATTTTCTACGGATGCCTTCTCTCTCTTGCTTCGGTTGCGATTTCGCGACATGTCATGAAATTGTGACATTTTCTACGGACACCTTCTCTCTCTTGCTTTGGTCACGATTTTGTGACATGTCACGAAATCACGACATTTTCTTCGGGCACCTTCCCTCTCCTGCTTCGGTCGCGATTTTGCGACATGTCACGAAATCACGACATTTTTGCTCTCTGCCTTCTCTCTCCTTCTTGAGTCATGAAAATGAGACATGTCACGATATTGCGATATTTTTCTCCCTTGCGCCTTTTCTCGTCCTTTGGTCGTGATAAAACGACATGTCGCGATATTGTGACACTTTTCCTCTCTTGCGCCTTTTCTCGTCCTTTGGTCACGATAACGCGACATGTCGTGATATCGCGACACTTTTCTCTCTTGAGCCTTCTCTCGGCTTTTGGTCGTGAAAATGCGACATGTCGTGATATCGCGACATTTTTCTTCTTTGTCGACATGTCGCGATATCGCGACACTTTTTCTCCTTGCGGTATTTTGCTTTCCCTTGGATGCTCCTGCATCAACTTCTCTCCCAATGGTATACTTGGGGGTCCCTTTGCATTTAAAAAAAAAACTAAAAATAGATATCTGGAGGAATATTTTGGATTGTATCAAGAAAATAATTAATCATTGGTCTCACAAATGGTTAATGGGGGCAGATTAACTTTTTTACAGTTAGTCATTTAGGCCATGCCAATTTATAAATTTTCTATCCTTGTTGCCCCACATACCATATGGAAAGAGTTGGACAAGATGGCTAGAAAATTTTTATGGGAAGGATCAAAAGGATAGAGAAAATGGGCTTTAGTAGGTTGGGATAAATTAAGCCAACCCAAGGTAAAAGGAGGTTTGGTACTGAGAAGGTAAAATTTAAATAATAAAGCTTTGTCTGGAAATATTTACTAGAGGTGGATTTCCCAACCAACTTCTTTATTCAGTAGAATTTTAACTAGTAAATATTTGGGACAGGTAAAACCAAATAAGGTCGGTCATTTCCCTTTGGATGATAATGGATCCTTAGTGTGGTAGGCTCTTAAGTTAGTGATGCAGGAGCATCCAACGAAATTTGGAAATTTTATTTCTTTTTCTAAATTTTAGTGCATTTTTTTGGGGCCATAAATTCTCAACCCTAGAGTCCTATTTTCCCAAAAAATCCAGTTTTCGGGGCCAAATTCCATCATCTAGTGCCCCGAAATTAGGTTTTAAAATTACTTACCTAGTTTTTTATGCTTTTTGAGTTGTTCGGAGGTTAATATCTCCTAATGTATTTAGAGTTAGGACTTGAAACTTTATTTTTGGCTTGTCTATTGTAAGAGGGATGCGCACCCCAATTTTGGGCCCCATCCGACTCATTTTCAATTTTTAGGGTTTTTTGGCTATATAGCCACAGAATGAGGGTTTATGAGGGAATTTTTCCAAGTTTTTGAATGAGAATTGGTTTGAGCAAGTTTTTCTCTCCATAAAGTGGTATTGAGTAAGTTTGGCTCTCCATCAAGTGGTATTGAGCAAGTTTGGCTCTCCATTAGTTAGGATCTCAGGTAGTAAAAGATGGACTATTTTGGAAAGTGGGGAGATGGGAGAAGGCATGATTTTGGACAAATTCATGGGATCAATACCCACCTATAATTGTTGAATTCCATAAATTTAAACCAATAAAAATAGCTATGGAAACTAGGGGTTGGGTCCAAATTGAAAGTTATTTCAACACTAGTCAGCTGGGGGATTAAGTTTAAGTAGTTTAAGAAGTTGGATGAGTGGCCAATTTCAATACCTTCGGATTTGACACCCATCATGACTAAAATCTTGGTAGAAATATTTATCAAGGTAGATATGAGGAGGATGAATTATATCAGGGCTATGGAATCCTTGGTGTCTATAAGTGAAGGATATATATGATAAGATCCTTCTAGAGCCTCCTCCTCATGCATATCAGGTTGAGGATTGGAGAAAGATTTGGCAGCCCAAGGGTTAGCTTAAAGTAAATTTTTTTGCATAGTAGTTCATGCATAATGGAATTATTAATTTTGATAATCTCATATGTAGGGGAATCATTGGTCCATATCAATGTGTTTTATGCTACAAGAGTGAGGAAAAAGTTGATCACTTGATGTTTGAGTGCCCATTCCAACACTAGATATGGAAGAGATGGTTTTTATATTATAAAATTTGAATTAATGGTGATTTGAATCAGATTAATAGTTTGGAAATATCGAAGAGAGGTAGATTTAAATCTAAAGCTCTTCGTATTGGTTGGGATCTTGGATTAAACTTCATTTTGTGGCAAGTGTGGTTGGAGAGAAATGGAAATTTTTTTAGAGAAACCTTTTCATATTTAGATGGAGTTTGGTAGGTCATTTGGAGCAAAGTCACAGAAACTATGGTAGTGTATGCTAAAGAGGAAAATCATGTTGTTATAGGGACAATGGAGAAGGAAGTTGAAGTGCAATAGGGGCATTCCAGAGCTAGTTGGAAACCATCCTCAAAAGATTGGATTAAAATTAATATTGATGGAGCTACAAAAGGCAATCCAGGTAGAGCTAGAATTGGAGTGATTTATCGAAACCATGTTGGAACAGTGCTCTATTAGGAACTTCAAGGCTTGGAAAGGGCCACAAACAATTAAGTGAAAGCATTAGATATCAAATATGCTTCTATTTGGGTAATAAAACAAGGTTATAGGAGGATAATCCTAGAATAAAATTCTGAAATAATGGTTGGAGCTCTAGATTGCATGAGGTAATTTGATTTGAAGACATGGAGGTTGAGAATTCTTGTCACTCAAATAAAGGAATTGTGGAGGGAATTAGATGATGTGATTTTAGTTTATGTGAGTAGATATCTAAATCAAGTGGTAGACTTCCTGACTAAGATGGGAACTGAGAAGAAGGTAGGGGTTCAGTGGCATAGTGACATGGCTATTGAGGATGAGATGATTAGACAGGTTGGTGAGCAAATCCAGTGTTTAGCTAATTTGGACAACCATTCCAGAAATATGGTTTAGGATATTTGTGTTCCAATGTAGGTCTTATTTTATAATTGTAAACAGGTGAAAAACCATTATATAAATATGGTTTAAGATATTTTGATCCAATGCAAATCTTCTTTTACTATTGTAAACATGTGTTTTCTTTGGCTAAGGCTGGGAGAAGTCTCATCCCAACTTGTAAATGATCTTTGTTTTAATAAAAGTTTTTTCAAATTATTTAAAAAAAAAATAATGATCTATTGCACCGCTTACATGTACAAAAGCAAGCAAGAAAGAAATTATATTATGTCCAAGAGTTACCAAAGGAGGTAAATGAAATTCAAAGGCCGCATATGGTTAGAATATTTAAGTACTAGGGAAAAAATAACTCAAGGAGCTCAAGAAGTGACTAAGAGATAAAATAGTAAACCATTGTAAATATAACCACAATCAGTAAATCCAAATTGAATAAACCCTAATTCTGTATATCAAGTACAAATACAAAAATCCATATGAGGAGGATCCTCTCAGGGTAAACTAGTAGTAGATGAAGGCTAATGGTGTAACCTAATGACATAAATAAGAATGCATTTATGCCCAATGGAGAAATATAAAGTATAGTTGTAAGAATGCTAAATGAATGGAAAATTCTTATTTCAAGTGCAAAATTAATTATGTTTATATATGTAAATGGAAAATTCTTATTTCAAATACAATTTTTATTTACAGATATAGGTGAATGGGCAACCTGAGACCTCCATATAATGGGAAAATGTCTAAACATCCCTACTTGCCCCAACCATTAGATATGAGGTGAGAGGGTATCCTGAGACTTTCATCAAATACATAAATATCCATCTATGCAAATCAAGTAATGTTGTTAAGTACTAGGACTAAGAGTAAAACATGAAACATCAATTTCATACCTAACACTCACTCAACACAATAAAAATTCAATTCAACATATTACAACACACATTATGATTAGACTCTTAATCATATGCCCTAGTAGCACTTGCATCTCTCTCTCTCTCTCTCTCTCTCTCTCTCTCTCTCTCTTTTTACCAAATTACCTTCTTGTGTCTGATTAGCCAACCTCACGCTTAGGATACCTACTCGTCTCACTGATAGATTGGCTATCCATTAATTATCTACTATAGTTTTCTAAAAATAGAACAAAAAATATCTAACATCACTCGTTAATTATTTTCAATAATTATAACTACTTTTTAAGTACAGTAATTAGGCTTCCAACCATGTACCCTCACATTCTTCACAAACATATTGAATGTTGTTGTCATTTGCATTTTCATCTTGTGTAGTTTTAGGTCCAAAAAAATCTATTGCTCCAAAGACACTGAAATATTCTATCTCGTATGTTTCAGTGTCTTTGATCCCTCTTAGAGGTGATGTGAGAACCATATACCAACTGGTATCAAGTGGATAATTTACATAAAAGGCTTTTTTAGCTTGTGATGCTAGGATAAATGGATCATATTTTAGTCTATCCTAACCAAGTAATTTTTTCACCTTGACCAATGTGAAGCCCATTTCATCCTTTCTATATCCATTCCTCATATCATGAACATTCTCCTAGTCATATTTGAACAGGGGGTATCAAAACCAATAGTAATCGAACAATATTATTTCCCTAATAACACCATAATATGTGATTGTTTGAAGCATCAAGTTTGTGTATTTTGTTTTTTCTCTATAAAAAGTAGTATCATCGACACACACACACCACTATTTTAAGTTGTTATTTGTTCCTCTTTGTATTTGATATGAAATCTATAATCGTTGATCAAATAGCCTAAATTTTTAGTTTCATCTTTCCTCGAACCACATGCAAACCATTTTATTGTGTTGGAGTCATCATCATTATGTTGCATTCCATCTACATGAAATTGAAATAGAGAAAAATAGTTTAAATATGATTTTAGAACATTACATGATGTTTAGTACATGACAATCAATATAAATATTGAAGATCATATTCAAGAGAGCAAACAATAACCTGATCTCATAGCCAAGTGATGAATGTTTGATTATGGATTTTTTGCAACACCCCTTCATCTCTCACTGCATGAGGGTTGGATTTATTGATACTATTCAGGTGCTTTATGATTTGGCCCAAATTTTTTCAAGCTTAGTTGGATCTAATTGATATTATACCATATATAACAATAACAAATAAACATCAACTTAATCTACCCAAGGCTGAACTTCATCCATGTTAAAAAAAATGCATCGATGGGCTTGTTCATAAGAAGTTTCATCCAAATCAAAGTATTCGCCACTAGACAAAGGCCTCCCATCGATTATAATTTCTTTGTCCTCGTCACTCCATACCTTGTTGCAATGAAGGTGATCACCAATTTTTTTTGTACCTCTTATGTAGTTTACATAAAATGAAATAGATACCTCGACACGATGATATTTTGTAATACAACCTTTGGGCCTAGTTTGGTTCTTTACATAGCCCTTAAAATTTTTCATAATTCTAAGAAAGGAAATAAAAAATTTTGATTAGATGAGACACTACAAAAAAATGGTGGTTTATGAAACTGATGAATGCATACAAACCTCTTGAAAGGGTACATCCATAAATATTATACAGGTCCACATAAACGTACCTCTCGCACCAAGTGAACAGTTAGGTGCACCAAGGAAGTGATTTTCAAGCAAACATAATGTCTCCAAAAACTATACTGATAATATTTCTATTTTATAGTATCCACTACTTTAGCACATATATCCCTATAGAACATGCACAACCAACAAATGGTTTTTTGCATTGGATTATCAAACAAATGCCATAACACTACTGAAAGAAGTTGTTGCATGAGAACATGGTAGTCATGTGATTTCAGGCCTTGGATCTTAATTTATTTCATAGAGATACATTTTCTAATATTAGAACTATATCCATCTAATACTTTCATATTGTATAGTGTATGACAAAACCCTTCTTTCTCAACCTTTGATAGATTGTAGGGTGTTGGTGGAAGGTAAGTCTTGTTTCCATCTATTACTAGCCACAATGTGTTCCTGATACCCATAATTTTTAAATATTCATGGGAGTTTTTTCCATCCTTTGAATATTTTTTGATACCTAGCAGTGTTTTGAATAGGATTTTGTAGATATTTTTCTCCACATGCATCACATCCAAGTTGTGATGAACTAGAAGATGTTGTTCATAGATAGAAACATCAAACATAAATTACTCGACATTGAGAGGTATAACAATAGATATAAAAATAAATTTGCATGACATACCTTCCAATACGATAGATTGGAAGGTAAGAACAAATATAGATTTCTTCTTCCATTCTGCTATAGGAACAAACACACTATCCTCATTCGTGTTGCATTTCCTTTTATTTGAGTTGCTCTTTCCCCAATTTGGTGGAATTCCTTGTACTATTTTTAGTATTTTCATCCCATTTAAAGGTTTGGGTGGTTTATCAAGCTCTTGTTTACCATTGAAATATGTCCTATAATGATGAAACAGATGATCTGGAGGAAGGAATATCCTATGGTCCATGTAATCCATATTTCCACTAGATTTAAGATATTTTGTATAGTTCTCCCCACATATTAGACATGCTACCTTTCCCTTTGTCATTCATATTGATAGGTTTCTAGAAAGTCATGGATGGGTCCCATAATTATTGCTCTCATATTGAATGTAGTATTGGAAAATGCATCATACGTTTCTACTCCTTTAGTCCATAGTTCGTGCAAGTTGTCAACCAATGACTATAGATAAACATCAATATCATTGCCTAGTTGCTTGGGGCCAGGTATTAATAAAGTGAGTATTGAATTTTTCCTCTTCATCCACATCCATGGTGGGAGGTTGTAAGTGACTAACACAATGGGCTAACAACTGTAAGCAGTACTAAAGTTAGCAAAAGGGTTGAACCCATCACTTGTCATTGTAAGTCGCACACTATGTGGATCATTAGTGAAATATTTCTACTTAACATCTATAGTTTTCCATGTTGAGGAGTTGAATGGATGTTGTATATTTCCATTTGAAATCTTGTGCTAGGAATGCCACCTCATATTCTCCACAAACTTTACAAAGCTATAGGAAAAAATCAACTCACTTCAGTTGCATCTAACAATGTTGAAAGAAACAAACACAACAAAGCTAATGATATAATAAAATACCTTACTTATACATTCTCTTTGACCTTGGTATAATGGGGAAATACCTCAACACATTTGTAGGAACATTAAAGCATACCTTTTGTGAATGAGGGTCAACTTTCCATTGAGATGCACCACATGTTGGGCAAGCTTACTTCTTTTCATGATCTTTCCAATATAAAATACAATCATTGATGCATGCATGTATCATTACATAATGTAATCCCAATGGTATCATCATTTTATTTGCTACATATGTGGACTATGGAACTATATTGTCGATTGGGAGCATATCTTAACTCTAGTAAGTTATCAAACCTTTTGTTCAACCATGTTTTACTTTGAGATTATACAATTTAGTGATCACCAATAGCTTTTTATACTTTGTATAGCTTGGGTATAATGGTCATTTGACATTTTTAAGAAAGCTACAATATTCATCAACAAGAACTGCTCCATAATATGATTGGAACTCAACATCATTATATCGTAGTTCTTGTCCACTTTCTAAGCAATTGAAATTGAAAAACATGTATGTGTCATTGACCATTCCAATGATGTCATCTTGTACATCTTCGATAATTGGATCCTCATCAGTGGCAAAGCACGTGTTTGATGCCTATTTTTCAAAACTAGAGGATTTTCCTCCATGCAAAATAAACCTGGTGTATGTCTTGTCAATCCCGTACTAAATTAGGTGGTCACAAACCTTCAAAAAACCAAGAGTTTCCATATTTGAGCACTTTCGACATGGACATATAGTTCTTTCAGGGTCTTTTGAATTATTTCTTGTGAAATGTAGGAATTGGTGAACCCCACGATAATAGTCCTCATTATTTCTACAAACAGACCCCCAAAAAATAATAAAGTATAGTTATATGGGTAGATCTGATCGAAAGCACAACTTTTCTTCATTAATGGAGATAACATAGTTGAAATACCTAGCTGCTCCTACCCAAGATTTATCAATGATACTTGATGAAATATCTTCTTATACCTGTCCATATCATAGATAAAGTGAAATTTATCTTTGATTCAACATTTGTACAGCTGCATATTGCATTTTACTTGTGGCCATAATATTTTTCAATTTTGGTTTATCATGCAACCCCATATGCAAATTGATAATTCATTTGATACACCATTATTCTCTTCCATGCCATAGGTCTAACATGTGAGAGAACATTGATCAAAATATCAGAAATATTTAAGCATTTACAAACATTCAAAGAACTTACAAACATTATTATATTGATCAACCCAACCCTAAAGAATTGTAAATTTTTAAAAAAATATGATTAACAACCAATTTCATACACTAGAATGTAATACATATATTCATGTCATGACTCCAAGTAAATAGATACTTTCAATTAAGTGGATGATAAATGTATTAAAATACAACAAGATGCACTATAATTCAATACAATACAATCCCACATATTTTCCCCACAATTAGCCTTTACAATTTGATACAATATGATCTTAGTTTTTCAATTCGATACAATACAATCTTAGTTTTTCATCGAACAGTAGAGATATGATTCTACATGACAATTAATTTTGAAATGAATTTGCAATAATATTCTATTTGGAATAAAGTAAATTGGTTATTCCAAATTATGCACGATTTAAACATTTTCCAGATATCATAATCTTATGAAAGGATGATAATAATATCATTCCAAGCAAGGATATCAAGTGTTAACAAAACACCACATTCAACCAAAACAAGAATCTGAAAGCAAATTGATAGCATAAGCTTACAAATGGATATGCAAAATAATGAGCAACAATATCATATATTATACATGAATAATGAACTTCCTCATGAGTACAATGAAAGTGCCTTGCTTATATAGGCAATGATGATCAATCATAGCGGTAGGATCAAGCTAAGGACAAATACCCACCGTACAAAAGGAATAAGTGATATGGTACATAGATCTGTAACTGCTATGGGGAGAAAGAATATCAACCCTCCAAATATACCTAAAAATATCTACATAACTCCTAGGAATAGTTGAACTTAAAAATATCCCCATAATATCTAAGAAATAAATATGTAACATCTCATAATATCTAAATAAGATAAATGAAATATCCACATATAAGTGGGTAGGGAAAATACATGGAGTAACTAAATAAAAGGAAAATAAATTTCCTAGGTGCACATAAGCTAAGGTAAACAACCTACTCTAACATCTTATGCTGCAAGAACATATTAGTCTAGCATATACTAGTTACAAATATTCAGCTTGAACTTCAACATAGTATTGTCACCATAGTTACAAAACTCAACAAGTTAATAAAAACTTGCCAAGTCTAGGCCAAAATCGGCTCTCTTGGATTTTTTGACTCAAATGGAGCAACAAAAATTCAAAAAAATTGTATCAATTTTTTTTTTCTAAATTGGACTTATTTCTTCTATTTCCACTTATAGAGAGAGTAGAGAGAAAGTGTAATGAGACCCAAAAAACTTAGTTGCATAACCCATATTTTTTCTAGTTTTCAAAAATCGAACATCCACCCAGTAGTTACATTTGAGGTAGAAAAAAAAAAAAACCAAAATAAGGCTAATGCCACAAGGTCCACCTAATTACAAAGGACCATAGGAAAAAGGAAAAATAGTTAATTAGCAGAGTACAGGGATAAGGTCAAATAAGATCAACAATGCAAGTTGAGACCAAAAGGGTAGATAAAATTTAGAGGAATCTAAACCAAGCTTGTATGGAGTTCCATGGCAATATGTCCCACCCCATGCAAAGTGTAACATAAAAAAAGAAAACTTTCTTTGCACTTCCTTGTAGCATACATTCTCTAGAACATTCATCTAACCACTGGGTCTAGGAATAAAAAAATGCTTTCAAAATCCTAACCAACATGAAACATTCACTATGTTTGAGGTAACTCAAAGGCATCAATAATTAGACATGAAATATTGGAACAGTACAGTATTGGGCCCTCGCACAACCCCATTATTAATGTTAACAACTGTGTTGTTTGGGTGTGCATATCCAACCATTTTTGGCCCACACCCACACTAAGTACAAGCTTAGTCACAAGGTTCAAGTTCAACAACATTGAATTTGGGAAGAAATTTGACACAATTTTTGATAAACATGAGAATGAAGTTCAAGATGTTAAAATTATGCAAATATTTTTATAACTAATCATAATTAATTTTTAAAAAACAAACAAAAAATAAAATGTAAACACATAAAAAACTAAAACTTGTTATAATGTAACTTGAAATATACATATAAGTTGTAAGCTTACTGTAGTGGTAAGGGCCTTCACCTCTATTTGAGAGGTCTAAGGTTAAAACCCTACTCAGTATGAGTGGACTAGGAAACCTCATAGAAACCTCTGTAAACTCATTGAAAAAATATGAATTGTATGTATCAAATGGCATTAACTCAATCAGCTCAATTCCTCAACTTTCAAGGAGACCTAGGTTCAAATATTGCCAAGCAATACATGCATAATAGCAACCAAGTTGTTGTAATACCACTATGTGGTGATGATGTAATATAAGTGGGGCTCATTTCAATCTCATTTAACCAGTTTTAAAATTAAAAAGCAAAATTTCAATGTAGTTAAAATGTTTAGTTTATGTCCAGCTCTGTTACCGAATACTCATTCCCAAAGCTTTCCACCTTTACTAAAGCTGACGAATAAACCAACATTTCTAATCAAGTTTTAAATGTTGGTGTTAAAAAAAATTGGAATACATATATTAGATTAATCAAATCTTGTTACAGAGAGTAAAAATACAAAATTACATGGTAGTAACTAGCTCCAAGCCTTGCTTCAAAGAAGGAATTTGATGCCAGCCTTCAATTCAAAAATAGTTTAACACAATCACATTCCACAAGAATTCTGATAAATAAATGCATCATTTTCCAATAGTTTCCACTACATAACCATTTCCATAACAATGAAGCAAAATTACAAAGCAAAATAAGAAAAATAAAACATAGTAACAATTTAGTACCAATAAAAATTTAAATTCATACAGAATAAACAATGTAAACCTCTTATGTATAAAATACAATACTGAACATACATTTTGAAGATAGGACAACTCTAATATGACCACTATCAGAAGCTACCAAAAATTCAAGATGCACTACCAAGGAAAAGTCCTAAAGAAACCAGACCATAGCCATGATATGCAATACCAAAAGTGATCATTGTGAGAAGAAATGAGACAAAAGGAGGAAGAAGAAATGACAATCAAGAGGAACTGGATGCAATGCTGGCCTCAAAGCTGCAACAGGAAGAGCTCATGAGAAGTTTCAAAGCAGGGGGTGGAGGGGAAAGAAGAAATAATGACCAGTCAACCCCTAAAATAAAAAACCCTTGTACAACTGACATGGTGAGTCAAACCCCAAAATAAATTAACATTAGTATAGTTAGTTCACTTTAATTATATGAACAATAATTTCTATCAGTATAATGATTTTGTGTCATCTTAAATCCTTTTTATAAATAGTATGTGGCATAGTTAATTATTATAAAAATAGAGATATTGGATAATAATCATGACATATAAAATATTTAAGGTATATAATAGCTTATTTTAAAACCTCATGATCAAGTATTTTTGTGTATGAGGATACCCTAGAATATCTATGGAGGAGTCAAGTTGTGTTACACTTGTATGAGCAAAAGATCTATTCATGAAGTAAGAAAAATAAATGATATTTATTTTCATGAAGTTTCACAAGTGATAAGAAGAATGGGAATACAAGATATGAAGAAGATATAATAAGAACATATGTTTATCAAGAAAATATTATTACAAATTAAAAATAATCATTAATATGATAAAAATAAGAAACTCCCAAATTGTTTAATTGATCAATTATTCATATTTCATATTGAAATGATATCAAGGCCTAATATTATCGGTTTGTGTTAGTTGATAGAACATAAATTTCAATAAAAATTAAAGGTGTTTCCTATAAAGTAAAGAAGTTATTATTGCATAAAATAATGCTCAAGAAATAGAATAAAACTATATGTATATATCCAAGAAGACACCAACCTTAAAAAGGATGAGGAAATAAAAACCATATTGAACACTAGTCTAATGTAATATCTATTGGAGTCTAGAATAAATAGATATGCAAACATGTGAATTAAATAAAGATTAAATACACTTGACATATTTATTTTATCATATTCATTGTAGATTGTAAGGTCATAATATCTAGTGTTCTTAGGATCTCCATCCACGTAATTAATATCAAAAGAATATTTATGATTCAAACACGTATACAAAGAATTTTATATCCAAATGTTAATATGATCTATTTAAATAGAGATAAATTTTTAAAGGTAACTTAACATGAGTACTTTATAAATACAATATGGATGAAATATGGCTGGTTCACTTTAAGTATATGAATAATAATTTCTATTAGTATAATGAGTTTGTATGACCTTAAATAATTTTTATAAAGAGGATGTGGCATCATCAAAACTATAAAACTAGAGATATTGGATAACAATCATAACATATAAGCTATTCAAGGTATATACTAGTTTATTTTAAAACATCATGATCAAGTATTTTTATGTATTGATCATAACCTAACATACCTATGGAGGAGACAAGTTGTATTACACTTTTTGTATGAGTTAAAGATCTATCCATGGAGTTTCACAAGTGATAATAAGAACGGGGATACAAAATATGGATAAGATTTAAAAATAACATATGTATATCGAGAAAATATTATCCCAAATTAAATGTGTTAATATGATAAAAAAATAAGAAAAATCCATGGGCAAGGCTAAGTCTTGGAAGAAAATTATCCAAACTTAATCATTGTGAGAAGCAACGAGAAAATTGAAGGAAGAAGAAATGACAATCAAGAGGAACTGGATGTAACATTGCCCTCAAGGCTATAAAAAGAAGAGCTCATGAGAAGTTTTAGAGCAGGATGTGGAGGGGGAAGAATAAATAATGGCCAGTAAACCCTTGAAATAAAAAATACTTGTCAAATCAACATGGCCAGTCAAACCCCAAATAAAATTAATTCAAATTACAATTAAAAAGCCCTTGTCCAACCACATTATATCTTCTCTTCCATAATAAAATTAATTTGAATTTCTCTTCCATATATAAATTTCTTCTACAATAAATTAGGTTTTAATTCAATGCTAGGTGGCCAACTGCAATATTTCATACAACCCCAAGAGAGCCTTCCAATATGTAGCCATGTTTATTCAAGGAAGAGATATTTTAGTACAATGATTAAAAGAAAATGATCCAGAAATAATCATTATGAGAAGAAATGAGACAAGAATATGAATAAAAAATGATAATCAAAAGGAACTGAATGTAGCGTTGGCCTCAAGGTTGCAATAGGAAGAGCTCGTGAGAAGTTTCAGATCAGGAGGTGGAGGGAAAATAAGAAGTAATGGCCAATCAACCCCCAAAATAAAAAAATCCTTATCCAATCTACATGACTAGACAAACCCCAAAATAAGAAAACCCCATAATATTTTTGAAGTGATGTTGAACCCTTGTCTAATCGACATGGCCAGATAAACCCCAAAAAAAATTAAATTTTATGAGAAGCCTCGAATTGGTGAAATTTTATGGGAGTAAAAGTTTTGGGAAGCCCTTAAAAATTGAATAATAAATTACAACAAAAGATAACTAGATTCCAAAGCATAAGTAGTGATTACAACTTAAAAGCTCATTTCACCATGAAAGGTAGAGAAATAATTGACTAGCACTTCCCTCCCTTTGTTTGTTGTGTTATGCGCTACTCCACCCAGTGAAAAAGCTTTGCTCTTTTAATTTAAACCCCTAGATTGAGATTTAAAATAAGAAAAAGGAGAGCTCTAATTTTCTCATGGCCCATTCATCTGTTGTGTTACATGCTACTCTAAATAAGTGTTGATGGTTTGCTATCAAGCCTTAGCTTGAGCTTTGAAATAAAAATGAGAGCTTTGCTTTGGTCCCTTCGTCTGCACACTGCTCTAAATAAGTATTGATGGTTTGATGTTAGTTATTCCTTAGAAAGAAAATTATCATCTATGGAGTCAGCCATATTTACGTTTGCTTTTCCTAAGATATTTATATTTTTTCGTACTAAGACCCTAAGAGGGCAGTTTTAAACTACCCTCTTAGGGTTGCTTAAAATTCCCTCTTAGTCCTAAGAGGGTGGTTTTAAACTGCCCTCTTAGGATCTATTAGGGTGGTTTTTTACCATCATAAAAAACTACCTTATTTTAGTCGTCATTAAAGCCCTTTTTTGGTGTAGTGTCGATCCTTAAAGTAAAAATAAGTTTGTGACTACATCAATTATAGGCCTTTCATAGTAGAAGCAAATGGACCAAATTGTAGAAAAATATGATGACTTTTTCAAGTCACCAACTAGATTTCCACTTCATTTTTTTCTATTATGGTTAAATAAAGGGGTTTTGAAAGGGTCTCTAAACCTTTTACATAAAACCCTTAATATTTTATAAGAAGAGCCCATAATTGGAACAAGGATTCATACATAGAGACCAATTCATTTTAAAAAACTACCTTGGGCTAGAATATGAACAAATTTGTGAGATTTTACAAAATTAAAAAAAAGGCCATAATCCAACACAAAATATTAGATATTAACAAAGTAGGAAGACAAAAAAATAAAAATTTTGTTAGGAAGCTCAATCTAGCATACCTCCAATGATATTCTCAAAAGACTCCAACTCTTGAATAAAGATCTAATCAAGGGGCCTCTAGGTTGATGTGAGATCTACCATTCTATTCGAAACCTTCCATTGCATTATTAGTACCTTTGATTCCCTTCATTGAGGCCTACAAGATTGGACTTGAATTAGTTTTAACACCTATGTACTCATCATTAACAATTCTAAGTTCCTAGGGCTAGCTATCACTCCAAATAATGAGGGAATCCTAATGAATACCAAATATTTCCATTAAACTTGCCACCTTGTTTCCTTCTCAAAATACATGCTTCACCTAAGGTTTGTCTAGCTATTGAATGCACTACTTCACCTCCTCCATCAAATCCTCTATGATCCAACTTGGATATTGTGATCCTTTAACTATTTTGACAATGGACATGGCATCCCCTTCTAAAATTATATTCTTTGGGTCCAATATTTCCAATAAAAGAACTCCTTGAAAGAGAGTTCTTGCTTCAACAAAGTAGCTTGTTTGGACCCCCAAATTTTTGGTATAAGCTAAAAGGATATCCTCTTTGTCATTTCTAATTACCCTCTTGCACCTAAAATACCTAAGTTTCCTTTTGTATCACCATAAAAACTAATTTTTAATCATCATGGTGGAGGAGGATCCCATTTAACCTAGTATCTAACCTGCTATTTTGAGTGGGTGGAGGAGTCCTCAACCCCAAAAAGGCCAAGGTTGGAAGCTATCCTAGTCTTAGTATCACTTCCCCCATCCTCCT
Organism: Wollemia nobilis; assembly: GCA_028583015.1. Classification (NCBI taxonomy): domain Eukaryota; kingdom Viridiplantae; phylum Streptophyta; class Pinopsida; order Araucariales; family Araucariaceae; genus Wollemia; species Wollemia nobilis. Next base: position 305,699 of record JAQPPZ010001020.1, read on the forward strand.
TGAATATAAAAAACTTGTCATTTTCCATCAATGCAAAAATTCTAATCTCTATAGGCTTTGGATATTTTTTAACATTCTTGAACACTCTCTTATTCCTTCCCTTCCAAATCCCCCATAGGAAGTGAGGAAAATTGATTTCGCAAAGAATTTAAAGTCTTTTGCTTCTAAATGGGGGATCCCAATGTAGAAAAAATCTACCATATTATTAGGAAGGATCCAAGCTACCTCAAAATATCTTAGGAGAAGGTTGAACACTTCTTGTGAGAATGGAAACTCCATAAATATGTGTTTGATGTCCTCCCAACCTACTTCACAATGATAGCACCTGTTAGAGATAGCCAATCATCTTTTGTGAAGATTATCAATAGTGAGAATCTTATTTTAAACTTCCAACCAAAAAAAGAATTTAATTTTGGGAATAAGTCTTCTGAACCAAATCTTTTTGGTCTGGAGATAGCTCCAACCTTCATCCTCCATCAGGTAGTATGTTGATTTCACTGTGATGAGTCCCTTTTTATCTACCTTACATATGAAATAATCAAATGAGATTGAACTCTTGATATACTAGGTTCTCAATAGCCTGGTGACTTCTTTTTAATATTGTTCTTATCTTAGATTTAGACCATAAAGATGTATGGGCTTATAGATTATCCTACCTTCCATTTCTTCCATAAAATCATCCACCTTATTTTCAATAAAATCTATGTTGCAAGTGGTTCTAAACATACCAAATTTTGATCTTGAATTAGGGGGGAATTCTAGATCCAACTATCCTTACAAAAATTTATTCTTATTTCATCTCCCAATTGCCACCTAAGATATTTTTTAATTAGGGGTTTGGACATGTACAAATTATTCCTGAAGGAAGAATCATCAAGTGGATCTTGCATCTTCAAAAAGTTACTTCCTTGACTAAGATACTTGGCTTTAAGTATTTGGATCCATCCAATGTTATCCTCCCTACGAAGTATCCACCCATGATTGGATATGAGGGATTGATTCATCTACTTCATCTGTGTAAACCCAATCCCACCAAATTCCTTCCTTAAGCAAACCTAATCCTAAGTTACCAATGGTAGCCTTTTTTATCTTCCACCTCTGACCAAAGAAAGTACTTTTATATTTGCTCAACTTTTTAACTAATATTTGTTAGTATCTTAGATAAAGATATGAAGTAAATAGGGATACTTTGGAGGATTTATTTTATAATTTGGGCCTTTATCAACTTGACTTAGAAGTGCTCCTTTCCATCCTACCAGCTTTTTCTTTATCCTCTCCACCATCGAGTTCCATAAGCATACCTTAATTCTGCCTTTGAAGATAGGCAATCCTAGATAAACCAATGGAAAGTCTCCAATGTCACAACCACAAATCCTTGTAATTATACCATCTTCTAGGAGGGGTATTTAGGAAAAATACTTTGCTCTTAGAAACGTTAAACTTCTATCATGTTGATTTATCACAAACACTCAATATATTCCTAATCTCCTTGGATTATGGGATAGAAAGCCTAGTGACTAAGATGGTATCATCTATGAATTATTGATGAGAAACAAGGTTGAGGTAAGTTGTTGATCTTACCCCTTCAATTCTCCCAAGGGAGGTAGCAGCTCCTATCAATATTCCCAAGTATTTTGCTAGTATAATAAATAGATAAGGGGATAGAGGATCACCTTGTATTAGTCATTTAAAATTTTTAAAGTACCCAATGCCTACTCCGTTAACAAGGATTGATGACATTACAGTGGAGATGCAAAATTTAGTGAGTCTTATCCAATCCTGATGGAAATTAAATTTTCCCATGAATTTAAGCAAGAATTCCCATGATACCCTATCATAGGCCTTATTCATATCTAATTTAAAAAGATATCAAACTTCTTCCTCTTGTCTATTGAGTGTATGACTTCATGTATGGTTATGATTCCATCAAGGATTTATCTGCCCATCACAAAGCCATCTTGATTGGAGTCAATAATAAAGGGGAGAACCACCTTGATCCTGTTAGCCATCACCTTTGTCAAGATTTTATATAGTGTGTTACAAAGGCTAATGGGCCTATAATATTTAACATAACTTGGGATATGATAGGATTTCTAAACTTCATAGATGGCTGCAAACACATCTACTCCTATTATATACCATAATCTATGGTAAAAGAGGGTTGGGAACCCATTTGGTCTAGGGGATTTCTCCCCTGCCATGGAGAATATAGTAGTTTTCACTTATTCCTCTTTAAAGGTACTGATTAGGTAAGAATTCATTTGTTTCATAAGGAGAGTTGGAATATTAGGGAGAATTTTGTTCATTGTTTGTTCTTCCACTAACTCTATAGACATAGTCAAATTTTTAAAAAGTTGCACTGCTTCTACTCAAATTTCCAAAATATCATTTGTTAAGGAGCCATCTTCCTTAGTAACTTCTCTAATCCTATTGAAGCTTCTATGTCTCAAGGTTGTTGCATGGAAAAATTTGGTATTGCGGTCTCCATCCTTTATCCATAATGCTCTTGATTTTTTCCTCCAAAAGGATTCTTCATAGACAAAGGCATTATGATAGTCTACTAGGATATCTTTTTCCTTCTCTCTAGTTTTAGATATTAGAAGACCCTTCTTTATAGATGTCTCAATATCATATAGTTGACGCTTCAAATCTACTTTCTTTTAAAAAAGATGCCCATAAATAGTTTTATTCCATCCCCTTAAGTTAGTCTTGATGAGTCTAATATTTTTTGCAACTTGTGAGATTAAAAGTACTATAAACTCCTTTCACCATTCTACTATTTGAGGCTCTAGGTTTCCATATTTTAGCCACATTATTTCAAAACAAAAAGGAATTTTAAACTTTCTTCTAGAAATCAATGCCTCCAAGGCCAAAGGATTGTGGTTTAAACCTACATTGGGGAGAGTTATTAGAATAGAATATCCAAAGGAAGGTATTCCTTATTTTAAAATTAGAAATATATCTACTCTAGTTTTTATTAATTGAATTTCCAATATCCTATTAATTTAGGTCAACTTATCTCCTCTCAGTTCCACATCTATCAACTCATTATTATTTACAAATTGCTCAAAATACTCCATCTCATTTGGAATATTTGGGTTACCTCCTTTTTTGTCTAAGGGATAGAGTGGGAAATAAAAATCACCATCCAATCCAACATACATACCTCTCCTTTAAATGCCCTTCTCATGTGACTAAGTTCATCTTATATTAGGCTTCTACCTATTATTGTATTTGAGATAGATATTTGTGAGTACCCATATAATTTTAGTATCCTTGCAATAAAAATAATGTTAATTAATCTCTCTAAGGAGGATATCATTCTACCTTCAACTTTTTTATGGTCCCAAAGGCATAATAATCCCTGAGAGGATCCATTTGCATGACTAGCTATAGAACTTGACTCCTTTTAGATTACCTTTTTAATCCTTTTGATATTAGATTCTTTAACTTTTATTTCTTAGAGGAGGATGATATGTGGGTTTAATTATTTCCTCATTGAAGCAACCAATCGATGCTTGGAAGGGACATTTAGACCCCTTACATTCCAATATATGTTCTTAAATTTAAATATTTGGTGGATTGTTTCTTTCTTCAACTCATAGATAAGGTCAATTGGGTTTCATTAGCTATTTCTTTAACAATTTCTCTTATTCTAATTCCTTGTTGTGATGGTAATACTAAATTTGGATCATAACCAACATATACTTTACATTTCTATTGCTTTTAGTAATCTAGCTAGGACTACTTGGATCCTTCCTAAATTTTCTTTCTTTTGGGAAGTTATTGTGTCCCTCCTCCACTCCCGCTCATGGGTTCTCAATTTACAATCTAGTTGGATCAATGATTGTTTCTAGTTGTGCATGTATCTCTTTAAATTCTTGTTTCCCATTCTAGGTTTTATCCTTAAACCATCCTCTTATGCTTGTAGGCATTTGAACATATTTGTAATAGGTACATTGTTTAAAGCTAAAAAATTAGTCACAGAAGGGGCACTTAACTTGAAATAGTCCTCCCAAATTTCTCTCTCCTCCAAGGTTATCGTATCCTAACCAAGAGTCGACAACATTTTCTCAATGCTCCCCACCTTTGAAAAAAGTCCTGATCCTTGACCACCTTGGGTATTAGCAATTTTCTTGGACTATCATTGATGAGGTTGTGGCTAGCCTCTCTTCCTTGGACAATCTCTACTCAAGTGATCGATATTCTGGAAAGTGTCACATTTAATAAGAATATTTTCAAATTCTATAGGTTGGTTTCAAATTCCAAAAATAAAAACTAGTTCTATCGAGTTGGGTAGAGGAGCTTCAATATTTATATTTACAAAAGATCAAGCATAAAGGAACCTAGATCTATTTGTTATCACTTGGTCAATTGATACTAGTTGGCCCATCTACCTAGCTATCCCAACAAGAATTTCCTCATTCCAAAGGTATAGGGGAGCCCTGGGAGTCTCACTCAAAATAGAACTTCATGAAGGTTTTTGGTAAGGGGATCAAAGTTTGTGGACCAACATTTCAAGAAAAGACCTCTATGCCCAAAAACCCATGGGCACTATTGGAGAATCCTATCCAAGTCTTCCTCATAGTTAAGATTGACAAGGAAGTTCTTGGGTAAGGCTAAAATTTCCATATGGATTAGAGGTATCCATTTCTCATAAGCCCATCTACTAATGGTATCTAACTCTAGCCTTGCTCTTAAACACTTTCCCACTAGGCTCAGCTCTCCTTGGGAAGTTGTCATTTTAGCTAGCTCGTATGAAATAATCAAGTGACCTCCCTTTGGAAAAGTATGAGCAATATATTTAAGGATCCTTTACTTACCTTTAATTACCTACAACCAAGTCCTTTATTTCAAATTGAAGGCTTTGTTCTAGGAATCTACATACTTTCTTGTGCTTCCTCTATTTGAATTGCCTTTTGTAGAAATTTTTGCTTGTCCATCCTTGAATTTGAACCTTGACCTATCGATACAATCTCTGCTTCTCATGGTAAGCTTAATAATTAAATCTAGTATTTTCACTTCATTGTGAGGTAAATCATTTAATGATTTATTTGTTGGTTCTCCTTTTTTTTTTTTTAAAGCAAAAAACCCCTTGCGGGGCCGCCTTGGTTTGAGAGACCACAAACAGGGGGTTCTATACAGTCAAAGTCACCCGGGAGTCGCACCCACCTCGCCTCGCACCAACATTATCAATTGGATTTTGGGTACCCAATTCAAATTTTTGGTAGGGTGGAGATTTGAACCTGGGACCTCCCTTGGAGGATTGCCCTCTCCTCTCCAACTCACCTACAACACTTGGGTAGTTGGTTCTCCTTTTTATAATATAATTATTTATCATAGATTGGTCCTTATAAATGATGAAATCATGAGATAAATCCAAGAATTGATTCAAAAGGGGTGCATCAGACCAATATCTTCATCATTTAGTAGTCTAATTATCTTGTATCCAAAGAAATATGGAGCATGAAGATTATATATTATCAAAAAATATTTGAATAAAATTATACCAAGAATAATTATCCACTCCCTTAGATAAATGACTCACTAGACCAGCTTTGTGGTGGAAATTTAACCAAAATTAATCTCAAATTTGGATAACATCAAATACCCATAGAGCCCACTAACATATAGAATATTGTATTTAAATCCAAGAAGGATCTACTTGAGTGACTAGTTATACCTTTTGGCTTGACCAATGCACCTACCACATTCATGATGATGATAGATGACAAATTGCATTTCTATACCAACTCATTTATGGTTATCTACTTAGATGGTATTCTCATCTATAGTAAGATATGGGAGGAACATCTACAATATGTTTGTTAGGTACTTTATATTATTTGAAGAGACAAGCTTTATGCTAATTTGGATAAGTGTTCATTTGTCATAAATAATATTCATTACTTTGGGTATATTATTAACAAAAATGGATTTCCATAATGATCTTGAGAAGATTTAGATCATTAGAAATTGGCCTACCCCAAATATTTTAACATAGCTTCACAACTTTTGGGTCTTTTCAATTTCTAGAATATTTATATTAGGGTTCTCACACATTGCTTGGCGACTACACTAAGTTATCAAAGGAGGAGCCAAATCCAAGTTCCATTAGGGAGATACACAACAAAGGGAATTTGATAGGTTTAAGGACCAATTGTGTTCAAATCCTACACTTTCGATACTTAATTTGCATCAATATTGAGGTAATTATTGATGCATTGGAGTATGTTATTGAGAGAATTTAATGTTGTCTTGGTCATTTTAGATTCTCTAATCAAGATTTGGGAATAGTAGTACTTAGAAAGTAATATTTTTTGGCAAAAATGCATTCCACATATTTATTGGGGGATTTGGTTGGAAAGAAATAGATAAGTGTTCAAAAATAAAACTAGAGGAATAATTGGGATTTATGCCAAGACAAGAAAAACCCTCTTGGATATTTATATTAAAAATATTGTCTGCCGGGAAAATATTGCAATAATCATCTCTTGATAAAAATATATCTTAAATATAGAAAAAATCAATAAGGTGAGACTAAATACTAGATGGGAATATCCTCATAAATATTGGGTAAAAATTAAATTCGATGGGGCTGCGAAAAACAACCTAGATCATGCTAGTGGTGGGGGCCTCATCAATAATGACAGAGGTCGGGTAGTGGTTGCATATGTTGAGGATCTAGGAATTACCATAAATCACCAAGCTAAAGCAAGGGTGATGCTTATGAGCCTATGAATTATGGTGAATTTGGGTTTTAGAATAATTGTTCTCAAGGGGGATTCTAAGAATATTATAACTTCCCTTCAAAAGGGGGAGCTAAATAATTCTAACATTTTTTAAATAATTACATATGCGAGGACTATTTTGGGAAACCTAGAAGAAAGTTGAATTAAACATATTTATAGAGAGGGAAAAAAAGTTGCTGATAAAATGGTGAATATGGTGGTTAGATAAGATAATTTAAAGGTCTGGTCATATGCTCCCATGGAATTGAAAGAGATTATAATAATTGATAATGAAGCTAGAAAATAAAGAGGGTAGAGTAAAGTAGAATACTTATTCGGATCATGCGATGAAGGATTTGAGTGAACTAAATTACATTGTTGTCAACGGTTTCTTTATCAGTTATGTGAAGCATTAAGCACTACATAAGCGTTGTCAAGTAGGAGGATATTAGGATGGATATTTTTTCAGCTTCTCCATAAGTAGGTTTAGCCTAGGTTTGTTTGCTTTACTAACATAAGGCTATCTTGCATTTATCTTATCTTCTCTTATTTTTTTCTTGTACATATTTTGAGATTTTTGTAAAGGATCGGGGCCCCTCAACCCCCTTTTTTATCAATACCAAAAAAAAAAGTGCCAATATAGTAGAAAATTATTTGATTTAACCTTCAATCATAACACTCACCACCATTCTTGATTCCTATGGGTCTGATACTTCTAATTGGTCATCTTGTATGAAGTATATTTTGATTTTGCAAATAATATCAAGCTATTTGTATGAGTATCTATTTTTTATTTGCAGGAAAACCTCCTCTACCACATGAGACATATTTATTTACCAACTAGTGAACTCTCAAAGATGAATTATAAAACACACTTTAGCAAAGTTGTGGGTCACTCTAAGTGGAAAAAATGTTTGTAGTACTTCAAAATCACTTGTATTGGCCCAAAATGAGAAATGATGTTGAGAGGAACATCAAGTCATGTAATCCCTTTACTATTATAAAACCAACAAAAAAGAATAAATAACTATATACACCATTGCTAGTATCATCCAAGCATTAGGAATCTATTTCCATACATTTCCTCTCAAGTTTATCTACATCTAAGCATGGTAATGATTGTATTTTTGTAGTATTTGATCATTTTTAAAAAAATGTCTATCATGATTCCCTATAAGAAATCCATTTCATCTAATGATACTCGTAAGCTTTGTTTTAGTAATATATGGCTCAATATTGGCTTACTAAAGTTCATTGTATCTAAACAAGGATAGTAGGTTTATAAGCATTTTTTGGTGTTTCCTATGGAGCATGATAGACACAAAGTTGGTCATGTCCATAGCCTTCCATATTTAAATCAATGGCTAGACCAAAGTTATCAATTGACTTATTGTACATTTTTTAATATACAATTTCAAGCATCCACACATATGGGATGAGAGCCTCCCCTACATTTAGCATGGGTACAATCAAGCTTAACATAGCTCTACCAAACACAACATATTTCATGTCTATTTTGGGTCCCAATATTTGATACCCAGTGATGTAGCTCTCCCAATTCAACTCATGGTGTACTCAACTCATGGATAAAAATAAGAAAAAAAGGTAGCATAGTTTATGAAGTAGGCTCATAAAAATAGGTCCATGATCTCTTGGAAAAGATAAAACATAAGTACAAGCAATGCCATGACTAGCATTAGGTCCCTCATCAATACAAGGTTGGAGATAAGATATGGTTACATATTTAGAAAGAGAGACTTGTAAAAGCCCATAAGAATATCATTCCTATTCACAATGGCCCATACACCATCACCAAAAAGTTGGAATAAAATACCTCTGAATTGAATCTTTCGTCTTATCTTGGTTTGCATCCAATCTATAATGTTGGACATTTTAGGCCTTATTATCCATGTTTGTTGGATACATCCATAGTAGTAGAATAGTTGGATATTGAAGAAATTAATCTAGATAGCTTAGCACCAATTAAGGAGTATTATATTGTTGACACATGGACCAAAACCACTAGAAAATAGTTCACTCAGATGTATAAAGTGGTTAAGGTAGGACAACTTGGTCACCACAGGGAATGGTTCATAAAAACTCAGATAAAGAAATATTTTTTACAAATAATTTCAAAAGTTGATGCAATTGGGACCATTTATTGTCAATATGGTATGAATGACCTAGGCATGTGACCTTTTTACATCATGGTTTTATGCTTGAAAAAAACCCAAAAATCTATTTTTTGATCCTAACTACACTATTTAGGGCATAACTTTATACTCAAGACTCTAATTCAATCCATTGAAGAAGCTTTACAAAGCTTATAGACTTATAGAGAGACAGGAAACTATATCATAGACATTTTTGCCAATATGTTTATGAAAAAAATGCTTTAGAGACCCTAAAAATGTAAATCATAGTACTTGCTAAAAATAGGTTTATTTATTTATTTTAGATTTATGTGGCAAAAATGCATCTATAGCTATGTTGATACATTAGTAGAAGATAAAATACAAAAGGACAAGTCACATGTATGTAGTTTTTATTTAATATACACTTTATAACTCATGGAAGGTGAATCACCATATTTCCATATGGGTGACCTTCTAACTCATGAAAGGTGAACCACCACCTTTCCATATGGGTGACCTTCCATATTCAATACAGTGTATTTCCAACACAACAATGGTAAAGAGAGATAAACTCCTAAATATAAAAGGCATGAGTAATGGATGCAATATTATAGCCTCACATATCTTCTTAGATATTTCTTGCATTGTACTCTATTTTTTTTATCAATAAAATTATTTTATTGTTTTGTTAATATATTGTTGTGTTCTAGTTTGTTATACTCTATTATTTCTAAATTCCATTATCTCTTGATATTTCTTAACTTGAAATTTTAATTTTTGAAAGAGCCAAAATGCTAAGTGTTAGATCACCTTGCCTATTTCTTTGGAACACTACTTGGGTTATTTCCCTTATTCTTGTAAAATATTTGTACCACCTCCTTATATTATTATTATTTTACCAATTTGATAAAGATAATATATGTGGGTGGTTGAGTTACTAGTATATCTATGTGCCCATATATGATCTATTGATGGTGGATGCACCTTGTGTATCTATATCTTCTACTCGGATTTGAGTTTGACTAATGCACACTAAAAATTTAGTTAACTCATGGGGAGTGATTCATCAATTGAGTTGATGAATCACATAGGAAAATTGGGAAATGATAGACTTAGTGAATTTTATGCTTTTATTGAAGGATCACCTTTGGAATTTATAGGTGAATTAAAGGGTTATGCAAGCATTTGGTTGTTTGGTTACTTACGAATTTTTTTATGTTTTTGTGACCTTAAAAGGATATATGTATTGGTAATTTGTTGTTTGGAATAAGCAAATTGCTTTTATCCAACCTTAACAAAAATTTTGTGGATAGTGGTGGGGTTATGGGTAATTTATCTACAACAAATGGGCATAAAAGGATTGTCGTAATCTAGTGGCAAAATTTTATAGGGGATTCATAGTGAATAGGATGTGATAACAACAAGGAGGTGATGTAATACCTAGGCATAATAAGGTTGTGGAAAGTCATACCTAGAAACAAGGTGATGGCATAACAAGAACAAAAGAGGTCAAAAGTAATATATAAAAGGTTTCTATAATGGTGATGAGGTGACTTTGGATGCAAGGGATAAAGAGGCCATGCGATAACTATGACAATGAAGGTTAGTGATACAAGTAGAGAGTGGTGGTGGATATTATAGAGATATGCATAGATATAATTTATAGTGAGAAGAGACAATGGATACATCAAAAATATCTTGTATCATGGTTATAGGTATGGTAAGATTTATAAAACTCTCCTCTACTAACTACCCTATATGTATATATTTATTGTTCTTTGTGTGACATGTTATACAAAACATTTTATTTTATTTTTTCTATCCTTTTCAAATGCACAAGTGAATCATTTTCTTTGTGATAAAATCATCATGATGTAACCTCCTTATAATTTCATCTTATACAGTAGTATGACTTCTACGTCAACATGATACCATTAACTCTCAGGTGAATGCATTCACTTTTCCATATTGATGTTTGATTTGTCACTTGATAGGAAAATTGATGGTTCACTAGCAAAACACTTGCTTCTAGCCTTGACAAAAAAAATTCTTTAAAATTGTAAGATATTACATCAACATGACATCATATATTTGTTTAAAAATGGATAGAGGTGTTGACATCATAATAAGAGGAAAAAATAACTTGATATTTAACTTTGTTGTGTTGAATCATAATTGTGTTAGCCTAACATTATTATTATATTGGCAATTTATCAATATTATTATTATATTAGTAATTTATCAATCAATAAGCGAATTGCTTATACATAACCTTAATAAATTTTATTTATTTTGATTTCTATATCATGTTTATGTCAACATAACATTACCCTTTATGTTGGTGAATAACTTTTCTTGTCACATAGTGCAGAATTTAAAATTTTCTCAATCTTTGATTTTATTTTTAACTTGGTTGATTCCTATGGGGAAACAAACTAAAATATGGGGATCTAAGTGTCCTTTTTAGAATTTTCATCTAGGTATATAATATTTCTATTTTATTGAAAGGAAAGGAAAAATGTAAAATTTCTTGAAAATAAGGGGTATATGTAATTTATACATACTTTATAAATGATTTATCTCATTATAAATCATAGGTGTTTAAGGTGTCATCTATTTATATAAATAGGTACCAAATTTCCTTTTAGATTGCCAATTAAAATGTATAACCTCATTTTATATCTATAACTTGGTAGGACCCACTCCATGGTAAGTTAAACTTGTCATGATATTCCAATTTGGATTAGTCTTTGTCTCATTTGAACACCACATTAGCTTCATTAAATTCCACCCTTTGTTGTCCTTTTGTTGAACCATGCTTTCACTATTGTTTGATGATAAGTGATACTTTTAAATACTTTACCATGCACTTCCTCCAAATATAATAGGACATTTATTCTAGCCTAAATTGGTGTAATATTTGCATCTTCCAATTCTAATCATTTGGACATTTGAAAAATATAGTACAAGATTAATTGGTAATATTGCCTCTTTTCCAAATATGAGTTTATACTATAAGGTACCAATGGAGGCTTTTGATGTCATCTTGTCTTCCCAAAAATCTCTTTTTAGTTTAATATTCCAATTCATCTATGATTTGACAATTATTCTCTTTAATATTTGGAAGATATTCTTATTTGTAGATTTGGACAAACCATTTCTTTAGGATTAATAATTAGAGGATGCTTTTAGATTGAACACCTATTCCAATGCATATTAGATCATTTTTAACCAAGAAATAACAAGGAATTGTCTATGATTACTACTAATAGGATATCATATCTAGTAATAATATCTTTCGAAAGCTATATAATTGTCTCTTGATTGATAAATTTTACTGGGATGGGTTTTATCCATTTGGTGAAGAAGCTGATCACATTTAGAATCCATCTATAATAAGCATTATATAGTGGGTTAATCTTTCCAATAAAATCTAGTATCCATTATTGAAAAGGATTTTTTATGATTATAACCAACTAGAAATGCACAAATGCCTTCCTACTTCAACCCATAAACATGCAATAGGATTTGTAGTCTTTTATTCATTGAAAGGAATCTAAAATATGGTGGGGCTATAATAACATATTCTCAATATTTTGTGTTATTGTATGGATTGAATATTGGCCACATTTATTGTGATATTCCTACAATAAATTTTCTATTCTTTCCTCTTCAATGCACCTCAAAATAATGTCATCATATCCTTTTTAGGGTAGAATTCTCTTAAGTAGAGTATAATCGGTAGTTTTCGATTTAAAGTGCCTTCTTTACTTAGGCAATAGATTTTTTGGAACATACCTTGTATCCATATATTTTCTAATATCACACATCTATCTAGTTTACCCTTGAACATCTATTTATTCCTTGGGTTGTTCAAATTATTCCAAAAATACCACTTGTTAGTGAAAATAAGATCTTGCTAGTTTTTTGCATAAATACCTTGTCCTTACTAGCTTGGTGGATTTAATTTCTATATCAAACTCCTATATTTTGTTGATCAATCCAACCCTATTTTCCCTTAAATCTCAATGTAGTATGGCATACCTAGCATTAATTATGTACTACAAAACCTATTGTTTTACTTTTATACAAGTATTATTTGAACCTTCTTATGACCTTCATTATAGAAAAATCCTATTTATCAATAAATTTATATATTGCCTCATAATTGTGTAGCATTTTGATTCATGAAAAAATGGGGATGTTTTATCATATTCACCATCCTTTTGTGTTATAATTGTTGTAATGATTACATTAGTGCTGAATAGATATAATTTAAAGTCTTTGAATATATCTAGATTAACCAACATTGGGACTTTAGTCATTGTATTTTTTACACCATAAAAAACTTGTTTGTCTTGTTTAGTCCATGTGAAATAGAAACCCTTCTTGAGAATTTTCATGATTGGTTTAATCAAATTCACAAAGTTAGTAAGAATATTGACCACAAATTGGATGTGATCTAGGAAATATCTAATATTTCATTAGTGATAGTAAGTGTATATTTTGAAATACTTTACTGTGATTAATATAAATTTTAAGACTTCATTTATTGATGATGAAGATGGATTTATTACAATTCAAAGCTATTGCCTACTCTCAATATTATTTAAAAATATATTGTAGGTGTTCTAATTATTTGTTTTTATATTTTGAGAATATGGTTAAATCATCTATGTAGAATAGTGTTATTTCATCAATTATACCTAGAAATACTATGTCCATTGCTCTTTATAAGATAGTCCTTATGTTTAATAGTCCAAAAGCTATTCTTTGATAAGTGAAAGTTTCCTATTTGGTTATAAATGATATTTACATTTTAATTGTCATTCCTAACCCAAATCTAATTATATCCTAAAAAGCCATCAAGTAATACCATCAATTGTGAACCTACAATATTTAATCTATGGATGGTAATGGGTAGTGATCTTTAAGGGAAGCCCCATTTCAATTTTTGGAGTTTACACACAACTAATATCTCCATTATTTTTTTTTGGTATATGGACTAGGTTTTAAACCAATTTTGAGTTCTTCAATGGGAAGATAATCCATACTTGGATCAATTTGAGAAAATCTTTCTTCATAACAAGAAACAAAAACTGATGAGATTCAGTAAAAAAAAAGTAGCAAAAAAATCGGGAATCAAGGGGAGATGGTTTGCAAATCAGCCAGAGGAGCGTCTGGAGGCCTTATGACTTTGTGGGATCCCTGGATTGTAGAAGGCACCATTATTTAGAAATATGACAAGGTTCTTAGTGTTTTATTTAAGGAAATAAACATCAACAGGTCGTGGATCCTTTCAAATATTTATGCCCCAACTTCAATTCAAGGGATAGCTCTATTGTGGGAGTACTTAGGAAATCTGAGTGAAATATTCCATAATGTCCCCTAGATTCTGGTTGGGGATTTTAACACTCCTCTTTACCCTTCAGACAAAATGGGTGGAAATGGACCACCTATCAGGAGCATGGATGAGTTCAATGACTTTGTGAACTCCAACGTGTTGATAGATGTAAAAATTAGAGGAGTGAATTATACTTAGAGCAATTGGCGAATAGGGTGTCATCTCATTCAAGAAAGGCTTGACATGTTTTTTTATTAAAGGAGGCTACAACTCTGTTCGATGATTCTACCCTACAAGCCCTTCCTAAAATTGCCTTTGATCATATTCCTATTTTTTTGGATATCCCTAACTCTCTGTCCTTCAAGAAATATTTCAAATTTCAATGTATGTGGATCAAACATTCCAGTTTCAGAGATAACTTAATTCAGTGGTGGTAGCAGCTTGTCAAGGGTAATGCAACTTTTAAACTTGCTGGCAAATTAAATTTTGTTAAGGAAAAGCTTAGAAATTGGAACAAAGAGGTCTTTGGGATTCTCTTTGAAAATAAAAATTAGGTTGTTGAAAATTTTAAGATAATTTATCAGAGGATTCAACATGGTGATGCTGATGAAACTACTAGGCAGGAGGAACGAACAAAACTAGCAGAGTTTCATAACATTTTGGCCTGTGAGGAAATCTATTGGAGGAAAAAATCAAGGTCTCTTTGGTTGAAATATGGAGATTAAAATTCCATGTTTTTTCATGTCACCACACTTAGAAACAGAAGAAATAACAAGATAAAAATTAAAAAAAATAGACGGTTCTATTACTCAGGACTTAACAGAAATCATAAAGGAGGCAGTAACTTATTTCAATTATATCCTTGGTCAGAAATCGTAGTGCAATGAGGAGGCCAAACATATTCTCTTGCAATCCATTCCTAGCATAATAAATGAGGATATAAACCTTAAGCTTCTAGCTCCCTTTTATGATGAGGAAATTAAGGAAGCCTTGTTTAGCATGGAGCCAAACAAAGCCCCGAGACCCGATGGATTTCCCCTTTGTTTCTATCAAGATTTTTGGGACATCGTAAGTGAGGATGTAATTTTTGCTATCAGAGAATTCCAAAAAAGCAATCATATCCCAAAAGGTCTCAACTCTACTTTTATTTCTCTAATTTCTAAGAAGCAAACCCTTGAATCTATGGCTAACTTTAGGCCAATCAGTCTGTGCAATGTTTCTTACAAGATCCTAACTAAAGCCATTGTAAATAAAATGAGATATGCTCTACCCTGCATCATAGATCCATTACAAGAAAGCTTTGTCTAGGGTGGGTCAATCTTGGATGGAGTTATCATAGTTCATGAAGCTTTGCACTCTGCTCATAAGACTAACAGGTCTATTTTTGCCCTAAAGCTTGATATGAACAAAGCATTTGACAAGCTAAATTGGGACTTTCTGATTTTTGTCCTCCTTAAGTTTGATTTTCACCACGAATGGGTTAATTTTATCAAATAATGCATTTCTAAAGCATGGTTTTCAATTTTGGTTAATGGAACAATTGTCGGTTACTTTCAAAGTCGTAGAGGAGTTTGGCAGGGGGACCTTATCAGCCCCATGTTATTCATCATTGTGGTAAAAGCTTTAGGCAGAACCATCAAAAATGCTTGTAGTTCAAGGCTAATATCAATAATCAAGGCAACATCTCTCACTAAGGCTATTTCTCACCATCAATTCATCGATGATACCCTTCTATTGACTAAGGCATCGATGGTTGAGGCCAAAAGAATTAAATACATCCTGCAACTCTATGAGGACGCTGCTAGTCAGAAAGTTAATTTTAGTAAAAGCAAGTTATATTTCTTGAACACCCCCATTCAGAGGCAAGGAAGGATTGCAAAAATTTTAGGGTGTGATATAGCAAACCTCCCCACTTCGTATCTTGGTCTCCCTCTTTTCATTGGTTATTTGAGAGAGTCAATGTGGGACAAGGTTATTGAAAGAATTAAAAAAAAACTTGTTGGATGGAAAGGTCATCTTCTATCTCAAGCAGGAAAGTTGACCCTCACTAAGGCCTCTCTTCAGAGCATTCCAGTCTATTTTCTCTCTATTTTCAAATCCCCTATGAAGGTTTTCCAAAAAATTGAGAAACTCCAAAAATATTTTTTATGGACTGGATTAGAGGAGAAAAAAGGATACACCTTGTAGGATGGACCAAAATGTGCAAACCCAGGGAAAATGGGGGCTTAGGTCTAAGGAGAATTGCTCATATAAATTTATCTTTACTAGATAAGCATGCGTGGCACCTCATTTTTGGTGAAGAAAATGAATGGACAACTATCATCAAACGAAAGTATCTTCAAAATATGGAATTTCTAAGTGACTCAGTTCCAATCAGAGGTTCTGCTTTTTGGAAAGTAGTTCTCAATTGTAAGGAAATAAAAAAAGGTTTAAGATGGGTTTTATGCAATGGTGAGAGGATAAATTTTTGGAATGACAGGTGGGCTAAGGACAAACCACTGACGCAATATCCTAACTTAGCCTAAATCAGAGATATCACGGAAGAACTCATTGGTAGAAAAGTCTCCGATTATATGGTTGAGGATAGAGGCAGAATGAAGTGGAAACAAATAAGGATTTAGGGATTTCAAGCGGAATCAAATGATCTTTGTAACATTCTTGGGTAATAGTTTATCCCCATGAAAACCAAGGAAGATCAAGTGACATAGGCTCCTACGGAAAATGGGCAGTTCATTGTTAAATCAGCTTACAAGCTTCTACTTGATGACGAGGATTTTGTCCTCCAAAATGACTTAGTTTGAATAAAAAATTTAATTCCAAAAATTATAGTCTTTTCATGGCTGGTTATCCAAGGAAGAAATCTAACCATTGATAATATGAAGTGTAAACGTATTTGTATCACTAATCATTGTTATCTGTGTGGGGATAATTGGGAGAACATTTATCACATTTTCCTTGAGTGCCCTTTTTCCTTAACTATCCGAAGTGGGGTTTTTTAGGCCTTTAATTTTTTTTGGGTTACCAGCCACCCTACTTGACTTATTCATTTAGTGGATTTACCTCTTTTCAAGCCAAAGAATTAGATACATGTGGAAAATTTGTCTCAATCACTATCTTTAGCAAGTGTGGTTAGAAAGGAACCATAGAGTCTTTAATGAGTCTATCCATGATCATCAAAATATCATTGCCAGGATCCTATCCTTTGCAAACAAGAATGTGAACCTTATCCCTTTTGATAGTTGTAAACCTCATCTGCAAGAGACCATGATTGCTCAATCTTTAAGCTTAACCTTGTTAGATGAGTTTGTACCTAGGGTAGTCAACCCTAGAGCCAATGTTAAGTGGTCCCCACCTCCTACGAGTTGGTTTAAGATTAATTTTGATGGAGCGACTAAGGACAATCCTGGAAGAGCAGGAACTGGTAGTATTGTACAAGATCATAATGGGAATATGATGCTTGCATTTTCCAAATATTTGGGAACAAGGACGAACAATGAAGTTGAAGCTAGAGCTATGTGGAGAGGCCTTCAAATGATTCAAGACTTAGAAGGCAATTTGATCATATAAGGAGACTCTATGTATGTTATAAATCTCCTCAATAATTGGAAAACACCTCCTTGGAGGATTAAAATAATTGTTGAAGAGGCTAGGATCCTTTTCCAGGGAATACAGGACAAAAAATCCCAAAATGTCTTTCAGGATGCTAACAAAGTGGCTGATAAGCTGGCCAATTTGGGTGTCGATGGTGACAGACTTTTCAAATGGGAACACTATGTCCTGAGTGAAGTAGAGGAGCTTATTCAACAAGAATTCCAAGAATGATATTCAAATTTACCAACAGGGAAGGCACTATAAGTTTGAAGGCTATGAGTATTCTCGTCTCTTTTTTGAAATGGACTCACAATAAAAATTATTCGAGTTGTCAGTCTTGGTGGATGCTTCTTGGAAATACCAAAAAGACTAATGGGGATAGTCACATGTCAGATAACATGGCTCCTAGTCATATTAGTAATTTGAGTTTGGTTGATAATCATAGGGTAGAAAAGAAACGACAATATAAGACTTTGAACCAGGGCCACGTGGACCACCAGATAGCCACCACAATAAATCTAGCCAGCAGGTTCACTTCTCCAAGGCTGATTGGCCAAGATGGGATGTGGTCCCAAAGCATGTCATATACGAAAGAAAGCAATTACCAAATAATTATTAAGAGTAACTATCAATACAAAGCTTGTGGGAGTTTTTTTCAGTACTCTGCTATGTGTGTCTGCAACTTTTTATTTTGCCACTATTTCAAGGAAGGGATCCGTGTCTGTTTCTTTTTTGTAATTATGATGCAGGTGTGTTTTCTCCGGGTATATCCAAAATGTTGTATGGGAAGTTTCTTTTTGATAACAAGCGATGTGCCTTACCGGATGTAATGGCTTTGGCGGCATGTAGATTTTACATATATAGGATCCTTAGTAAGGACATGTTAATCAACCCTGGGATGATTTTTGTAAAAGGTTTTGGGTCAACTTGTAAAACCCGGTATTAATGCTATAGTATCTTATCTACCAAAAAAAAAATCTTTTATCTTTGGATTGAAATGTCTTTGTTTTTGTTAAAATGATCTAGCCCTAGGCTCAATATCAATTTTATGTTCAAGTAATTCCCTATCATATACTTTGAGATATTCCTATCCCCATATTATCATATAATTCAAGGTTATGCATAAGAGGTAGGACCCGAAAGGTACTTATAAAAAAATGGTGAAACTATTTCGAAACGACGGTGAAATCTGTCGAACTGCATGTATGCTGGCATGGCGAATGATTTTAATTTTTCTCAAAAAATTGGCAAAAAAGGGCGAATTTTAAAGTTTTTCCGGACCAGGCCAAAAAGATACCGGCTACGTTTAAAATCTTGGCAAAATCTTGGACGCGAATTGCGGTCCGGTCATGGAACGGATGCATAATATGATCCGGTTTTGGACCGGATGCATTATATGGTCCGGATCCGAACCGGATGCATAATATAGTCCGACCTCGAACGTGTTGCAAAACATGAAATGGTCTCGAGTCGGGTGCATAATAAGTACCGGTCTCAAACCAGATGCATTTTTATGATTGACAACGTTCAAAATTTGGGTATTCGAGTAAGAGATATGATATGGCATCTAGTAAACATAAGGATTGTAGCACGACGCAGCTTATCGCTATTGACGTTGTTAGGGGGAAAACACATGCAATATTGGCAAAGTTGATCCCACATAACTATCTATCCCACATAACTATTTATCCCACATGATTTAGTGTACTCTAATTTCAAAGCTTAAATAAGAAACTTCCTTCATAGTAAAGTAGGCGAAGATTCAAGACAAGAAGGGTGGCCTCTTTTTGACGGGTGTAGTAGGCAAGAAATCAACTACACTCGTCAGGAAGAAGACCAACGTGTCTTGTCCTGGATCTTAGCCTTTTACGACCACGGACCGGATGCAACGGATGGATGCATTTAATGTCATGATGGTACAATGGTCCCAGACATCGAAAGAGTGCATTTATGCATCCGAGCATCGAGCGGATGCATTTATGCATCCTGGTACCGGACGGTTGCAAATTATGCAACCGATTTAAAACTAGAGCATATTATGCATTCAGGTGTCGGACGGGTGCATATTATGCATCCAGGTGTTGGGCGGATGTAAACCATGCTCCAACATTAAACCGGTTGCATAATATGCAACCACCCAGTACCCTGGATGCATACTATGCTTCGACGTTAAACCAGATGCATATTATGGATCCGACCATTACCCAAAACATAAAATGCATCCGAGATAATGCCCGACTTATGTTTAATGATCGGATGCATATTATGAACCGGTAGCATAGTTTAGTCCGACCGCCATCATACTGCCATGTGTCTAATACTGCATGTCCCATCCTGCATGTCTAATATGATGTTGCCACGTGTCAAATATGTTTTAAGTCTATAAAAGGGCATCAACAAGTCATTTTCCCATTTCATTTCTATGATAACTACAACCAGAGCTAACCTTTCTGATCGACCTTTCAGTTTCCATTCCCAATCCTTTTTCTTCCACTTCCAACTACTTCCAATGGATACCCCTTCCACAATCCAACCAAAATTCAAGAATTTTACATGCACTTTGATATCAGATCTCATGACAATGCCAGGGATGAAATTTTAGTGGTTGTATAACGTAGGTTTATCAACCCTCATTTCCATGCCACATTTCAAAATAGACAAAGTGCTCCTACAACATATTATCTCTGGTTATGACCATGACAGGGGTACTGTAAGCATTAATCTATGATCTAAAAATATTGTTTTCAACATCACCCCTGTAGATATTCACAGATTGATAGGTCTTCCATTTATTGGTTTTAATCAAGTGTCATCGAGGTCACAACTTTCTCCACATGACAAAGAACACCTCGATAACAATTACGGTCTTTCATCAGAAGATTTGGCAGGTATAAATCTTGTTAAATGTATTTTATTAATTTTCAATGTTTTAAATTTCTAAATTGACATCGAATTTTTTTATGCAGCTTCTAATGCCAAAACAAAAAGAGGTTTAATGATTAACGATGTTAACCATAAAACTCTGAAGGCCATTATCGAGTTTTTCCAGGCCAGGCTTATTCTGTTGGGAAGACCAAAAATTCTATTTTGGGCACTGTATTATATTGTTCAGTCTAAAAAAAATCAAAAGTTTGATTGGTGTACCTATATTTTTGATCGAGTCAGGATTGAGTTGCACGCGGTCCAACTTGCAACCGCCAAGACTCAACCCATTGTGGGCAGTGTAAATTATCTTTTAGCTTTATATTTTGAGTCTTTTCATAATTTGTCAACTGCTCCTGTACCAACTGTTATGCATTCAAAACTACTGTCTATTGCCATGACACCAGAGGAATTGAGGGTAATAACTACATCATTGTCTTTGACATACTATTTTATAGTTTACCATATTTATTTTTTTAATTTTTTTCATCTATATGCAGGCGAAGGCAAAAATTTCAAGGACTAAATAGATTGCTGCCAATAGGGGTCACAGGTCGGAGCAAACAGGTGATTCTGAAGATACGGGTCTTAAAGCAACACCTGTTACTATGCAGAGGTCACACAAACATGCCAGGCAAGCAACTACTCATGGGGTGTCTCGTACACCTAGGTTTGCACAAAATGTGGAAGCCGAATCTAGTGTGGCCAACCCCTCCCCCAATGCAGAACAATTGCATCACATTTCATCTAGTAAATCTATGATTCTATGTGTAGTTAATTAAAATTTAGATTTCTTTTTATTTTAAGCAGAATTGTAACAATTTTTTTTGACTATTTTTAGTTGATTCTCATGATCAAGTAGTAACATCACAAGTTAGAGGGCATATGCCGCCACCACCTCCTCCACAAGCATCACACTCATCGGTTACACGCAATCAGCAATAGGGACAGTCACCCATTACACGCAATCAACAACAGGGACAGTCACAACCTCAACCTATGCGAGGGCAAGTCGGTGTTGGAAAATATTTGTTTTCACAAGCCACTTCATGAAGTTCTGGGCATGGGATTTCACAACCACAGAGATCACAAAGACCAGCACCAAGTTTGGCGGGAATTGGATTCTCTCAGTTTACATTTTCTTCAAATTCACAGGCACCTAAATGTTCTAGACAGGGATTGGAAAATATTCCACTTGATGATGATTACATGATGCAAGGCCCGATTGAAGGCTTCAGGGCAACATATGTGCTTAAAGATAGAGCACGAGAAGAAGTCCCTACAGCTCAACAGACATCAGAACCACCCACCCAAGGAGACAACCGTCATCCTCAAGGTCCTCAAACTGAGGATGATGTTGTCAATTTTAATGAAAATATTTCATTGGAAGCCAGTACCGAGTCAACAATTCAAGAGTTTGTTTTGAAATATTTGCAAGAGTTGAAAGAATGGGAATATCGGGCAAAGGTCCTTATTAAGGAAATTAATGCCCGATATAAAAATTATGAAAAAAGAGATTCTATTTATTCTTTAGTCAAATATGAACCTGAAAAACTTGATGGCTTGCTAAAACAGGCTACTTCAGGAATAGTTAAATCTGATTTTATTTATGAAGATGATGTCTTAAATGTTGTTGTTGGTAGATTGGAGAATGTTAATGCTGAAGCCCAAGCATTTTACAACTTATGGGCTTCTGATAAGGACAGGGTTGCAGTTGTTGAGGTTGCAAAAGAGTTGGCTGAGGTAAAAAAGTTATATATATTCCAATTTTCTATTGCATTTAAATTTTTATATTTCTTGAAAATTTGTAATAATTTCAATATATCCCTTTTGAATAAAGTTTTCAATTTGTTTTGCAGTCAAACTTTGAAAACTTGAAAACACAGGTTAAGAGCATGGATGTCAATATTCTTACAACAAAATCATGTTTGATGAAATCAATGGAAATGAAAAAGAAAATGCAGTCAAAGATTGCAGAAAATAATAAGTTAAAAAAATTCATCAGAGAGAAGTTGCATGAAGATCCGGAAATGGTGCTTGATAAAATGAAAGAAACACTTCCAACAATACTTGAAGATCCAAACAAAGAAGAAGTTGCATGTGTGTCAAGTATTGTGAAAGTACGTGACAACCTTGTTAGAGTTGGAGCACTTCTAGAAGAAACAGAAGCTGATAAAGGAAAAGAAATGGCAACTCCAAACACTAGTGAAGCATCCATGCACCAATCAAAAAATTGAAATTTGAAAATGTTGACAATGTTTTTAAAAGACTGAAATATGTTATTTCTATTTGAATTTGGTATGTGATATTTGAGACTTGAGTTTGAAAATGTTTTCAAAATACTGCAATATATTAATTTCTCTTTGAAAATTTTATGTTATATTTGAGTTTACAAATGTTTGAACGATGTAATTTCTGTTTGATAATGTTTTAAAAAGACTGGAATATTTATTTTCTGTTTGAAAATGTTATGTAGTAGAGTTAGAAAATGGTATGTAATATTTGGGTTTAAAGTGTTTGAAAGATGTAATATATGTCTTTTTGAAATAGTTAATTTGTAGTTATGATGCACAAAATTTGGGTTTGAAAATGTTATGTAATATTTGAGTTTGAAAATGTTATCTAATATTTGGGAATTTCTGTTTGAAATTGGTATGTAAAATTTGAGATATGAGTTGGAAAATGTTTAAAAAAATAAATATATTAATTTTTTGAAAAGATGTATAAGTACAAAGAATATGAATATTCAAAGTTAAAAACAAAAAAAATATTTATTGGTTTGAAAATGTTATGTAGTAGAGTTAAAAATGGTATGTAATATTTGGTTTAAAGTGTTTGAAAGATGTGATATATGTCTTTTGAAATAGTTAATTTGTAGTTATGATGCACAAAATTTGGGTTTGAAAATGTTATGTAATATTTGAGTTTGAAAATGTTATCTAATATTTGGAATTTCTGTTTGAAATTAGTATGTAAAATTTGAGATATGAGTTGGAAAATGTTTAAAAAATATTGCAATATATTAATTTCTATTTGAAAATGTTATGTTATATTTATGTTTACAAATGTTTGAATGATGTAATATGTTTCTTTTTGAACTAGTTGATATGAAACATTCTGTTTGAAAATGTCATGTAATTTCTGTTTGATAATGTATTAAAAATATTGAAATATTTATTTTCGGTTTGAAAATGTTATGTAGTAGAGTTAGAAAATGGTATGTAATATTTGGGTTTAAAGTGTTTGAAAGATGTGATATATGTCTTTTTGAAATAGTTAATTTGTAGTTATGATGCACAAAATTTGGGTTTGAAAATGTTATGTAATATTTGAGTTTGAAAATGTTATCTAATATTTGGGAATTTCTATTTGAAATTAGTATGTAAAATTTGAGATATGAGTTGGAAAATGTTTAAAAAAAGATTGCAATATATTAATTTTTGTTTGAAAATGTTATGTTATATTTATGTTTACAAATGTTTGAATGATGTAATATGTTTCTTTTTGAACTAGTTGATATGAAACATTATGTTTGAAAATGTCATGTAATTTTTGTTTGATAATGTATTAAAAAGATTGGAATATTTATTTTCAGTTTGAAAATGTTATGTAGTAGAGTTAGAAAATGGTATGTAATATTTGGGTTTAAAGTGTTTGAAAGATGTGATATATGTCTTTTTGAAATAGTTAATTTGTAGTTATGATGCACAAAATTTGGGTTTGAAAATGTTATGTAATATTTGAGTTTGAAAATGTTATCTAATATTTGGGAATTTATGTTTGTAATTGGTATGTAAAATTTGAGATATGAGTTGGAAAATGTTTAAAAAAATATTGCAATATATTAATTTCTATTTGAAAATGTTATGTTTCTTTTTGTACTAGTTGATATGAAACATTCTGTTTGAAAATGTCATGTAATTTATGTTTGATTTAAAAATATTGTAATATCTAATTTTGAACGATGTAATATAAATCTTTTTGAACTAGTTAATTTGAAATTTTTTGTTTGAAAATGTTTTAAAAAGACTGCAATATCTAATGTCGGTTTGAAAAAGATATGATGCACATAATTTGGGTTTGAAAAAGACTGCAATATCTAATATCTAATTTGTAGTTATGATGCAATATCTAGTTTTGTTTGAAAACATTTTAAAAAGACTGCAATAGCTTATTTCGGTTTGAAAAAGTTATGATGCACATGAAAGTTATGAAAAAAATAATTCATTTAAATAATATAAATCTGGAACAATATACAGAAACTTGCTATCAAACCAATTTGTGTTTATCATTGTCAATGAAATGAGAGTTCAGAAACTAAGACCCAAACATAAAATTTTACAATCTACAAAAATGATTTAAGCCATGTAATTTTAAAGCAATAACGTGATTTAAAAAACAATTCCTTGAAATAATATAAATCTGGAACAATATTCCGAAATCTGCTATCAAATCAATTCGTTATTATCATATTCCATGAAATGAGAGTTGAGACACTAAGACCCAAACATAAAATTTTACAATCTACAAAAAATGATTTAAGCCATGTAATTTTAAAACAATAATATGATTTAAAACAACAATTCATTGAAATCATATAAATCTGGAACAATATTGAGAAATTTGCTATCAAATCACTTCGTGTTTATTATTTTCAATGAAATCATGGAAAATTATCACTATGGAAGCTGAAACATATCAGCTTGTCCAGAATCATTATGAAGCATAGCAGAAATCTGTGTCTCCACCATCTGATCACTGAAAGCATCATCATCATCGTTATCAATCGTATTCAACGTTCCTCTTCTGTCTACCAAGGAACTCAAGTATTCCAACGCCCTATCATACGAAAATGTATCCAACTGATATGAGGACACATAAATTCTTAAACAATTTTCTAAATTCTTGTCAAGTCTATTGCGGATTTTAGATTTAACAAAAGCAAGTGCACTCGAAAACTCTTTCATCTTCGACTGACCCCAAAATCATTGTTTCACATAATTCATATAAACGAAAGTATTCACTTATAGTATCTTTTAAGACTGTGCTTGGATACAATTTTTGCCACAAACGTGTAGTGGAACCAATCTCATGGATATCTGTCATAAGTGATGTTTGCAAAACCATTGTTCTTCCAAAATGCGATGATTGTTCTTTCAAAAGTTCACTGTTGAGTAGACCATTAATTGCTACACCATTGACTTCCACACTCTTACTGAAATGGTCAATGAGATTACCCATATATTTAATAAACAACTCATTTGCAGAACTGTATTCAGTACAAGGCCCCCAAAACATGGGGTTAACCACACCCATGGACTCAAGCAACTCATCTCTCTGAAACCGTTCTCTTATCTCACCTATCAAAGTTTTTGCTATATTTGACAAATTACTCTTTGTTTTCTGTATTACAACATGAAATCTATTATGTGTTACAGGAACTTCTTCAAAATCTTCCACAACAATACTTGATTGCCTTTCAAAACAATAAACAGGTATCATATTTTCATGAACATTAATACAGAGATGATCATTGATGTCAAACTTCAAAAAGCTTTTTGGATTGTTCACGTTTATCAATGTATTCCAACTATCAAATACAGGTTCTGTAAAATCTGCATTAGACACATATAATGAATCAAGAAGCATGCATATTTGTTTTCTCATCCTCATAAAATCAATGATATAGATAGATCTCTCTTGTGCAAGATTAATTAATCTATTCATTTCTTTTAACATTGGAAGAATACCACATAATGTCAAAAGTGTTTCCAAGTCAGTCAAACGGAACAACATATCTTTTGCCTTATCAACTATTATGCGATTTGCATGCATAAACCCTATCAGTGATTGATATTCTGCCAAAACTCTCTGAGCAGGTTGAAACAGTGAAATCCATCTTGTATCCACATATTTTAACAATTTTTTCCCTTCTGTAACTCCTAGTGCAAATTGCTGAAACTCTGCAAATCTTTTCGGACTTAATGAGAAATAAGAATGAATATCATGAACAAGGTTTTCAACTTTAGCAACATTTGAAAATGTGCTCACAATTTTATATGCAAGATTTACTCTATGAGCCATACAGTGAATGGGGATCATATATGGTGCAACTGTGGTTTGGAGTCGAACACACAGACCAGACCTGTGACCTTGCATAATAGCAGCTCCATCAGCTCCAACACAAATTAACTTTGTTGCAATGTCTATATCATTCATTCCCGCAATATTCTTTAAACTTTTAACAACAACATTATAAATATTTTTTGCATTTGAACTTTCCAACATCTTATGTATTCCCAAAAAAATAGGCCTTCTAACATGATTTTGAAATGTGTACACATGCATGCAAATCCAAGAAGTGTTATCCACAACTGTTACCTCATCAATAGAAAGTGAAATGAATTTGGCAAGTTTTACTTGCTGCCTTAGGTCTTCTTTCTCAACCAAAGATAAACATTTTACCATTTCCCAACCACTTCGGTCTGACCAATGAGAACTAGGAAGGTTTTGCACATTAAAAAGGCATAATAGCTGCTTATAATCAATAAAATCGGACATTGGTCTACCTTTCTTGAGAATATTGTAAACAATGGCAAACTGCTTACTTTTTGAAGCTAAAACAGTCTTCTGTAATTTGTCAAATTGGGCTCCAATTGTTCCACCTTTCTCAACAAGAGATTGTTGTTGCTTTAAGTGATTGTCATATTCTATAGCATATCTTAAATGCATACATTCTGATGCATCCTTCCACTTAACTTCTTTACTAACTTCACCATTACTTTTTATAACTTTAACATAACATTTGCCAAGCATGTTTTTCAATTGTATCAATCTTGTTTTGAAGCCTATGATCCTTACCAAGTCTCCAACTGCAAATTTTGCATCTACATTATTTTTCATCAATTTGGTTATCCTCAGTCATGACAAGCTCAAGCCAGGGAAATATTTCTGCCCATTATTTCCTAAATCCCCTTCCAAGTATCCAGAGAGATGCTTTTCTTTTTTTGGAATTTTTGGTTGAAGATTCAATTGACGATTGTAATGATTTTGATTTATCACTTTCATTTTCAATTGTGATGTCATTTTACGTGTTGTCATCAGGTGTTTGTTGGATGTCATTTCTAAGGGGATTTTCAATGAAAGTCATCTCTTCTTGGGGAATATCTTCAAGTGGAGGCATATCAGGATCGATAGGGTATTCTGCATAGTAGGATACCATAATATTTTTTATCACTATTGGATGAAAAAATTTACAAAAAAATATACAAATCGTCAATCAAGCACATACTGGGAAGTAAAAAATCATTTGTACCTTGAATTTGCATAGATGTCATTGGCTCATCGCATTTCGAAGTTTGGCTAAAATATTTGAGGATACTCTTTTCAATAGAAGATTTGGTGCCCTTCTTTCCATCACTGGGTGACAATTTACTAGTGACAAAATAAAGTTAAAGAGGGTGTATTTTCTGGAGGCCTTTAGATATTATTGTAAATAGAATAAACAATTGTTGGGTAGTAAATTATACATACTTTTTTCCAGCCATTCTTTATTGTGAATTTATCAGTTTATGCCACTAGTTATTATTCTGGTGAAAGCACTCTAACAGAGAAAAAGAGCATCAATATGTCAATAGAGAACCAAAGCATTTACTTATGTATAATCTTAGCAATAAAAAAATATCTTAATTAAAACTAAGAATCAAAGCAAAATAGAGAAAACAAGGGAACAAACTCAACAGAGCAATGACAAAATAGAGAAAAAAAAGGGAACACACTCAACAGAGCAATGACATTCAAAACCTGGAAAAATAACAAGCAGAACATGGCAATATAAAGAAAAGCAGAGAAGTGACAGAGAACCTAGTGCTAAAAGATATTATATCCGTATGCAGAGATACTGGTTTCGATCGGACGCAGACAATGATCCTAGTAAACACAGGTCCGTCTGATTGCATGAAAGTGTCCAGACTTAGAAATGGTTTCGTTCGATTGCACAGAAGTGTTCGAATTCAAAAATGGTTTCGTCTCATTGCAATGAAGTGTACGGATTCAAAAATGGTTTCGTTCGACTGCATAAAAGTCCCGCCCGATTGCGCGGTTGTATCCGAAAGCATAAAAAGTCCACCCGATTGCATGATAGTGATCGAAAGCTAGGAAGGCACCACCCGACTACATAGAAGGTTACGGATACAAAAGTGTCTAGTCGATTGCACAACAAGTTCCATCCGGCTACAAGAGAGAATCTGATTCTGTTCGATTGTAGAGCAGGACACAGATCCATCCGGTTGTAGAGCAGGCTACAGTTTCATCCGGCTATAGAGCAGGACACAGTTCTAGCTGGTTTCAGAATTAGTCCCATCTGGCTGTAGAGCAGGACACAGTTTCGATCGGTTTCAGAATTAGTTCCGTCAGGTTGTAGAGCAGGACACTATTTCGGTCGGTTGCAGAATTAGTTCCGTTCGATAGTAGAACAAGACACTGTTCCATTCGGTTGTTGAATTTGTTGTGGTCGGTAGCAGAAAAGGTTTCGATGTTGTGACGAATTGTGTAGGTATTTTCCCTAGGGTGTTAATTATATATAGAGGTATACTTGGCGAGTTTGGCGGGATAATTTAGAAATTCTAAAATTTTAGGGCTAAAAGGGTACTTTATTTAGGTGGGATTACTTGCGAATTTTTTAAAATATTCGTGATACTCTCATCAAAGGACGGCTAACCGACACCGAAAATTTATTTTTTCTCAAAAATTTTGGCTACATGGCCGACGTTCGGGTCTCAAAAATTTTGCGAATTTGAATTTTTGAAAATGGGTTTTTCGCCCCAATGGCGAAGTTTCGCCGCTATGCATAACGCTGATATAATTGTACTTCGTACATAGTTATTTGAACATGTTAGTTTATTCTTCTATGCACTATCATCAACATTTAAAAGGCTTTATAGGATGATCAAGACTTAGGTTAGATATTTAGTTTTTAAATGAATTATGTCATCTTTAATATCCTCTTCTTACTTGTTTATTACTTTTGCAAGTTAGGTCTCTTAGATCAAGAACTCAATTATTTATTTATTGTTGTTAAAATGTTACCACTAATAGGAGTTATCTAGAATTATAGGTCTAAAATATCTTCTCAATATTTTGGTTTATTCCATGTATTTATAGTTAAGTTAGACTTGGTAGCTATGGTCTTACATTGTATTCTCTTAGCATTGTTGTGATTTCATATGTATTGAAGCTTTCAAGTAGATCCCTTACCCAATGTTTATTCTTGTGACATATTAATTTTATTGAATTGACCACTAGCTTTGAATCACCAAAAATACTTAAATTATTGATGTAAAGTTTCTCTAATTTTCTTAACCCCATGTATAGTGCCTCATAATTAATAATATTGTTGGATAGTTGAAAAGTAGTTTTTATGCATAGCTCATATGTTTACTCTATTTTGAACTATACTCCTATGCCCATTCTATTTTTGGTTCTAGCCCAACTAAAATGTATTGTCCATGGTCTTTTAGACCCTTGAGACTATTTACTAATTATAGATACATATTTCGTAGGTACTTTAGATTTAAGTATTTTATTAGATTTATTTTTTAGGGTACTTCCAAAGGAAATCAATGAAAAGCTAGTGGTAGAAGTATGTTTTAAATAATAAAGAAATAATTATCCTAACTTAGAATCGAATGGAATTTCAGTTAACAATCATGTATATGGTAAGGCACTTCTTATAGGGATCAAAAATATCATTAAAAATAATTATAATAAATTATAATTTTTGGGATTTGTATAGGGGAAAAACTGCCTTGTCATGTATGATTCTTGGCTAGATCTGTTGGGAGTCGATGTGACTTCAAGGGTGTGTTATATTATCTACCCTGAAGGATTTGGGGATTGAGGGGTTCACAAAGAATAGTTTAAGGACTCGCTTCAAGTACAAGGATGTAATGTTTGATGTGTGAATTGAACAAACACCTATGTTTGATATTTCTAAAAACTAAACTATGAAAATGAAATAACAATGCAATATAGACAAAGATGCAAGAAGACAAGAAACTAACCCTAGAATGATTCTATATTTTCAATGAGAACTAAACCCTAGCTTACAACAAAATAAATCCTTTTCTTTTTAGCAAGGGTTTAAGAGAATGCACAAACAAATTTATCCTAGAGTACAAACTATACGTCTTTATTCTTTCAAATGCCTAGAATATGATCAAATATATTCCTTTATTTATGATATAGGTTTTAAAAATAGAAATGGATACAAATAAAACAAAAAACAACCTAAGAGATTAACTTAGAGCACTTATCTAATCTAGTAGTTGACCTTAGCTTTTAACTTGCATCCAAATGTGTCCAATTGCTTCACAACCTGCAAAACAACTTCACAAAACCCTAGAAAAATTTATTAGCATTTGGGGGCCTACTTAGGCCATTGTAAGACTAAGCTTGGAGGTGTAACATTCAAGCACCTTTGGTTCTTTTAGTTGAATGCTTGAAATCATAAGTGATTGTTGACCTTTTTGGAAACAAACAAGACAAGATGCAATGAAATGAAATAGGTAAAAAATAGAATGCAGACAATAGTGTTATGACCTAAATGGTAGCGAATAATGTATATATTCATGAGGAAGTCATTTCATCACTAGATACTTTTAAAAGATGCCCCTAATGCTTCTAACGCAAGACTCAGATAACACACAAAAAATTCACCCAATTTCATTAACAGAGATCAAAAATCAAAAAATACAGCAGTCATATTCTAATGGCCAAGAACCCCCCTTTTACAATGCGTATGCGGCCCTCTTATCCCCCCAGCCGACCTTCGTCGGACATCATTACATAGAATGCGGGATTCCCTGTAACCACCCGCACGAGTGTTCTGCCACTGTCTGCAAGATGCTGCCAGGCACCCCGAACCATCATGGCTTGTAATGGTGGAGTGCGCTGCAGCCGCCTGTCCATTCCCCTTCGAGTCATCATTCATAGGAATGCGCCATAGTCCTCAGTAATCTGTACCACGTGTCCTCCTGCAATGGTCCCTGTAACCGCTTAGTGCTCTATGGCCGCCTGTAATTCGATGCCACGTGCCCTGCTGTAACGGCCTCTGCAACCATCGGTTGGTCTGGAGTCGTGAGCGTTCTGTCGCGATATCGCGACGTCTTTGCTCTCTGACTTTCTCTCTCCTCTTTGGTCACGATATCGCGACGTTTCGACGTTTGGCTTCTCTTTTCTCCTTGGGGCCATGATTTCGTGACACGTCGCGAAATCGCGACGCCTAAGCCTTCCGTGCTCGCTTTTCGCCTCCGGGCCGCGAAACCGTGACATGTCACGATTTCGCGACGTCTTTGCCCTTCGCACTTAGTTTCTTCCTTTGGGCTACGAAACCACGACATGTCACGATTTCGCGACATCTTTTTCCCTTCACACTCGGCTTCTCCCTACG
Organism: Wollemia nobilis; assembly: GCA_028583015.1. NCBI lineage: Eukaryota > Viridiplantae > Streptophyta > Pinopsida > Araucariales > Araucariaceae > Wollemia > Wollemia nobilis. The sequence continues at coordinate 337,871 of JAQPPZ010001020.1, forward strand.
GGCCACGAAACCGCTACATGTCACGATTTCGTGACATCTTTGCGCCTTCAAGTCTTGCCCCCCGAAAGTGTCACGATTTCATGACGTCTTTGAGCCTTAGAGCTTTGCCTCCGAAGGTGTCATGATTTCATGACCATTTTGTGCCCTCCAGTCTTGCCCTCGAAAGTGTCATGATTTCGTGACCATTTTGTGCCTTAACTCCATCGCTTCAAAAATGTCACGATTTCATGACCATTTTGTGCCTTGGCCTCCTTGCTATGAAAATGTCATGATTTCGTGACCATTTGGCGTCTTGGCTTCTTTGCTCCGAAAATGTCATGATTTCGTGACCATTTGGCGCCCAAGCTGCTTTGCTTCGAAAATGTCATGATTTCGTGACCATTTGGCGCCCAAGCTGCTTTGCTTCGAAAATGTCATGATTTCGTGACCATTTGGCGCCCAAGCTGCTTTGCTTCGAAAATGTCACGATTTCGCGACCGTTTTGCGCCTTGGCCCCGTTTGTCAAAAAGTGTCGCGATATCGCGACAGTTTGGCCCTTTAGTGCCCTTCGTCAAAAAGCGTCGCGATATCGCGACAGTTTGGCCCTTTGGCGCTCTTCCTCAAAAAGCGTCGCGATATCGCGACAGTTTTGGCACATAGAGAAAAAAAAAAACATTTTTGGCTGATGCAAGATTGCTGCTTCGCCTCCGGATGCTCCTGCATCAGACACCCGGGGTGAGTTTGAGAAGTGACCCTCACTTCTGATCTATCTGAGGTAGACCCAGGCGATCAACCTCTGCATTTGATAACCAAGTCGCATCTTCCATGGGCCTGCCTTTCCATTTGACTAAATACTCAGAATAGCTCCTGTTTCGAGTACTGCGGCCCTCACGCGTATCCAGGACTTCTTCGATCTCGTCTACGACTGGGATGGCTGCTGGAATGCTCCACAAATCTGGGTTGGGTATCTCACTACTTTCTCCTTCATGATACTCGACCAAATCTGAAATGTTAAACATGGGAGAGATGTTAAGTTCACTTGGTAACTCCACCTCGTATGCATTACCCGAATCCCGTTTGCCAATGATCCTGCATGGCCCAAATTTCTTCATTTTCAGTTTGTTATAGGTCTTGGCAGGAAACCGCTCCTTCCTCAGATGGACCATGATAGAATCTCCTACTTTAAACTCCTTAGCTCGGCATTTTTGGTCCGCCCTTGTCTTGTATTGAGCATTCATCTTGGCAATGTGTCTTGTCACTTCCTCATGCACTCCCTTCAGGTGTTCGGCAAAGTCTTCTGCCTCAGCACTGCATTTCTCTCTCGTATCTATTCTTCTCAACTCTGAAGCGTTTCTTGGGCTGCTCCCATAGATGATCTGGAATGGCGATTTATTGGTACTTCTATTGACAGAGCTGTTGTAAGCGAATTCTGCCTGCGATAGAACTAAATCCCATCCCTTGGGCTTGTCCCCTACCAAGCATCGTAGTAGATTGCCCAAGCTCCTGTTGACCACCTCTGTTTGGCCATCTATTTGGGGGTGGTATGCAGAACTAAATTTTAAATCCGTTTTCAGTTTCTTCCACAGGGTTCTCCAGAAATACCCTACAAACTTGGTATCCCTGTCCGACACAATGCTCCTTGGCAGCCCATGAAGGCGTACCACTTCCTTAAAGAATAAACCAGCCACATGGACCGCATCGCTAGTCTTCTGGCATGGGATAAAGTGTGCCATTTTTGAGAACCTATCCACTACCACAAATATGGAGTCGTGTCCCCTTTGCGTCTTGGGCAAACCAAGCACAAAATCCATACTAATATCCTCCCATGGCCTCTCAGGTATAGGTAGCGGTTGATATAAACCAGTAGGCTGCCTCACACCTTTTGCCATCTGGCATATCCTACAACTCTGCACAAATTTTGCCACATCTTGTTGCAATTGTGGCCAGTAGTAGTTCTCACTGACAAGGGAGATGGTCTTGTCACGACCAAAGTGTCCAGCTAAACCTCCACTGTGTTTTTCCTTGATGAGATTCTCTCTCATTGAGCTCCTCGAAATGCATAATTGGTTCCCCCTAAACAGCATTCCATCTTGAATTAGATAATTCAACCACTTAGTCCTGTCCAACATAACAGGCGCAGTGCAGGCTTTCCAAGCTTCTACGAAATCGGGGTCTGCAGGGTATAAACCCTTGAGCTCAGCAAACCCTACAACCTCCACTTTCATTTCCATCATCAGACATTGCCTCCTACTCAAGGCATCTACCACCCTATTGGACCTTCCGCTTCGATGCTTCAGCACAAAGGTATAGCTCTGCAGGAACTCTACCCATTTTAGGTGCCTCTGATTCAATTTTCCCTGACTGTTTATATACTGCAGCGCCTGATGGTCGGTATAAAGAACAAACTCCTTTGGCAACAAATAGTGCCTCCATTTCTTAAGTGCTTGAACTATGGCATAGAACTCCTGATCATATACCGAATACTTCCTTCTGGCATCATTGAGCTTCTCGCTAAAATAAGCTACAGGCCTACCCTCTTGGCTCAATACGGCCCCTATGGCATTGCCACTCGCATCGCAGTCTACCTGAAACACCTTATTGAAATCTGGAAGTGCTAAGACAGGTTGCTCAGTGACCTTCTTCTTCAGCATAGCAAAGCTTTTGTCTGCTCCAGCTGTCCACTTGAATTCCTTCTTGCTCCCCTTCATTGTCTCTGTAAGAGATGCGCAAATACTGCTGAAGTTTCTAATGAACTTTCTGTAAAAACTGGCCAGACCATGAAATGATCTAACCTCGGTCACACTTCTTGGAGCAGGCCATTCGAGGATAGCCTTCACCTTTTTGGGGTCCATTTTGAGACCATCTACTGAGATAACAAATCCCAGGTACACTAGTTCCTTCTTCACAAAGTTACACTTCTTTAGATTGATCAGTAACTGCTCCTCCCGTAGTTTTTGAAAAACCCTCCTGATGTGCATCAGGTGCTCCTCTAGGGTTCTGCTAAAAATCAGGATATCATCTAAGTAGACAATAACAAATTTGCCTAGAAATTCCTTGAGGACTTCATTCATTAACCGCATGAAGGTACTCGGTGCATTGGTTAGCCCAAATGGCATAACCAACCACTCATACAACCCCTCTCTGGTTTTAAAGGCTGTCTTCCACTCATCCCCTTCTCTAATACGGATCTGATGGTAACCGCTTTTCAAGTCAATCTTTGTGAAGTACTCAGCTCCACTTAGCAGTCCATGATATCATCCATCCTTGGCGGTGGGAATCTGTATTTGATGGTGATCTTGTTAATTGCCCGAGAGTCTGTGCACATCCTCCATTCTCCATCCTTCTTGGGTGCTAGTACTGCTGGTACTGCACATGGACTAAGACTCTCCCTAATCAACCCTTTCTTCAACAGATCTTGAACTTGCCGATTTAACTCCTCAGTTTCCACAGGCATCATTCGGTGTGTAGCCTTGTTTGGCAAGCTCGATCCAGGCACCAAATCTATGTGGTGACTGATCTTCCTAACAGGTGGTAAACCTTCAAGAACATTATCAAAAATGATATCTGGGAACTCCTCTAACAGTCCCATGACTTCCACTGGAGTTTCCTTGCATTCTTCTTCCCTAACCCTAGGGATTATTGCATAGCACATATGATCTGGCTTCAGGCCTTCCAAAAATCTTCTGCCATCAACTAGACAGACTCGGGCACTGCTGCATACCTTCTCATCCGCCTCCTTCAAGGGTTTCAACTTGTGGCGAACTCCATTCTTCGACAAAGAATATGTGTTGGCTCGACCATCATGCACAACACTTCGATCAAACTGCCATGGTCTCCCAAGCAACAGGTGACATGCATCCATAGGCAAGATGTCACATAAGACCTCATCTCGGTAAGTTCCTATATTGAACTTCACCAGGCATTGCTCACTCACTAGCGCCCGATGGTCCTTTTGCAACCATGCAATTCGATAAGGGTGCGGGTGTTTTCTCCTCTCCAACTGTAGCTTGGCAACCATTTCCTCAGAAACCAAATTGTCAGTGCTTCCATTATCGATGATGATGTTGCAGACCTTGCCTGCGCACTTGCATCTTGTTCGAAATAGGTTGTTCCTTTGGTCTCCCTTTTTCTCTTCATTCAACAGGACTCTTTTGATGGTCATTGCTTCCCCTCTTTCTGCCTCCTTCGAGTGCTCAGATTCTACACCTTCGTCTGCTATAGCAGCTCGGGCCTGACCCTCAGGTCTCCGATTTGGCCTTTCTTGATGCTGCGGGCAGTTGTATGCCCTATGCCCTTCTTCTCCGTAGTTGAAGCAGGTTCCTCGAAAGACACCTCTTCCAAACCCTCGCCCAGACCTACCTCTTCCCCTCGGGTAGTTGTTGTTCTGATTGCGTGGGCATTGAGTATTATCCTCTTTCTCTTCTTTCTGGTTCTGACTACTGCTTGATTCACCAGTCTTCTTCAAATCTCTGTATCTTCCCCCATTGGTCCTTCCACCAGCTCTTCCACCCCTGTCCTTTCCTCTCTGCTTACCATCAAATCTCCTATTCAGTTTCTCCTCCACTTTTAATGCAAACTGGTATGCATCCTCCACCGTGCTCATCCTAACCAGCCCCAGCTCTTCTTGAATGTTGGTTCGCAATCCATTGATGTACCGTGCGACTTTCTCCTTATTCGCCTCCGAACGGCCGGTTCTAATCGAGATTTGATAGAACTCCTCCGTATACTCCTTGACAGATTTACTTGCCTGTCGAAGACTCTGCATCTTTCTCAACAAATCCAACTCATAATCTCGAGGGATGAAGCTGTCTCTTCAATTTCTCCACCATCCTATCCCACCTGGTGATCTTTTCCTTCCCCCTCCTATTTCTTTCCAGCTGCACCCCTTTCCACCAGATGCTAGCATGTCCCTTCAGCTTGGTTTTCGTGAACCGGATCCGATTTGGATCTGAGATTTCTTCGTACTTGAAATACTCCTCCATGTCGTTGATCCAGTCTATCAACTCCTCAGGGTTGAGGTTCCCAGAGTAAGTAGAGACGTCAAATTTTGGCTTCTTCCCGATCTGGGATATGGCTCTATACAGCCTAGCCTCTGCTGGATCCAATGCTTCTTCCTCATCGGATGGACCCTCTTCTTCCCAAACTTCATCCTCACTGGGTTCCTCCCTTCTTGGCTCAACTCCTCTTCTGATTTCCTCCTGCAGGGCTTCAACTTGCCTCTGCAAGGCTCTAAGATCGACCTCTGCTTGTCTGTTCCTCACACCACCACGGTTCCTGCGCGGAGGCATCCTGCTTCTTCTTCACAACCCACAACCTCAATCCTGGCACAAACTGCCTCACTGTCGATGATCGGTTTGCACACTCAGAACCTTCGGGCTCTGATACCACTTGACGCAAGACTCAGATATCTTAACGCAAGATTCAGATAACACAAAAAATTCACCCAATTTCATTAATAGAGATCAAAAATCAAAAAATACAGCAGTCATATTCTAATGGCCAAGAACCCCCTTTACAATGCGTATGCGGCCCTCTTATCCCCCCCAGCCGACCTTCGTCGGACATCATTACATAGAATGCGGGATTCCCTGTAACCACCCGCATGAGTGTTTTGCCACTGTCTGCAAGATGCTGCCAGGCACCCCGAACCATCATGGCTTGTAATGGTGGAGTGCGCTGCAGCCGCCTGTCCATTCCCCTTCGAGTCATCATTCATAGGAATGCGCCATAGTCCTCAGTAATCTGTACCACGTGTCCTCCTGCAAGGGTCCCTATAACCGCTTAGTGCTCTATGGCCACCTGTAATTCGATGCCACGTGCCCTGCTGTAATGGCCTCTGCAACCGTCGGCTGGTCTGGAGTCATGAGCGTTCTGTCGCGATATCGTGACGTCTTTGCTCTCTGACTTTCTCTCTCCTCTTTGGTCGCGATATCGTGACGTTCCGACGTTTGGCTTCTCTTTTCTCCTTGGGGCCGCGATTTCGTGACACGTCACGAAATCATGACGCCTAAGCCTTCCGTGCTCGCTTTTCGCCTCCGGGCCACGAAACCGTGACATGTCACGATTTCGTGACATCTTTGCCCTTCGCACTCGGTCTTCCTGCCGAAACCGTGACATGTCACGATTTCGCGACGTCTTTTCCCTTCACACTCGGCTTCTCCCTACGGGCCGTGAAACCGCTACATGTCACGATTTCGCGACGTCTTTGCGCCTTCAAGTCTTGCCCCCGAAAGTGTCACGATTTCGCGACGTCTTTGAGCCTTAGAGCTTTGCCTCCGAAGGTGTCGCGATTTCGTGACCATTTTGTGCCCTCCAGTCTTGCCCTCGGAAGTGTCGCGATTTTGTGACCATTTTGTGCCTTAACTCCATCGCTTCAAAAATGTCACGATTTCGTGACCATTTTGTGCCTTGGCCTCCTTGTTGTGAAAATGTCACGATTTCGCGACCATTTGGCGTCTTGGCTTCTTTGCTCCGAAAATGTCATGATTTCGCGACCATTTGGCGCCCAAGTTTGCTCCGAAAATGTCACGATTTCATGACCATTTGGCGCCCAAGCTGCTTTGCTTCGAAAATGTCACGATTTCGTGACCGTTTTGCGCCTTGGCCCCGTTTGTCAAAAAGTGTCGCGATATCGCGACAGTTTGGCCCTTTAGTGCCCTTCGTCAAAAAGCGTCGCGATATCGCGACAGTTTGGCCCTTTGGCGCTCTTCCTCAAAAAGCGTCGCGATATCGCGATAGTTTTGGCACATAGAGAAAAAAAAACATTTTTGGCTGATGCAAGATTGCTGCTTCGCCTCCGGATGCTCCTGCATCAGCCTCCCTCTCTTTATGCAAGTAAAAAGTGAGGGTTTACAAGTGAAACCTTATCCCCAAACTTGATGAAATTGAAATTGTGCCCCATAAGGGGTGATCATGAGGGGATTTCAAAAGAAGGAAAAAGGCAAAATTGTGCCCTAGGAGGATGAGGCATGATTTTGATAAAGAAAAAAAAAAATAACAAAGGAGATAAATTGAGAATAAAGAGAAAGAAAAGACCAAGGCAAGAAGACATAGGTGTTGAGATGTTGCTCTTTGTTGTTGTGTGATGAATTTAGGTTATGTTTTACATTTTTCTTATATATAAATTATTTTATTATTATTATTATTTTCTTTATGCAGAACTAAATAAAATTTTGTTATGGTGTTGGTTGCAGCATGACATACTTGAGATCCAAGAGTGGTGACTAATTTCCTTGGAGGAGAAACTAGAGGGTATCTCATAGGTAAAGAGGAAAATTCTATAGGTAGTGGGACTACATAACTTGGTAGATATGCCTCAGGTTGAGGTAGACAGAGCACTATAGATAATATTGGCAAAGAGATGGTATCTAGAGTCGTTGACCTTTTATTTACCAAAAAGGAAGATGACAGTCACACTAGAGGATGGTTGGCACATACTATGCATCCCCATTAGGGGAAGAGTAGTTTATAAATCTTGAGGGTAACATACAACTCTATAGAGACTATCAAGGGGCTAGGCCCACCAGGTCCAAGAGACAGATCTTGATCGATGAGTTGGTGGGGTGCTATGGTATCGATTCTCTGACGATCATGCTCTATGTGGTGGTAGTGGGATTCTTGGTATACCACATGAGTAGGCAATACCTACCATGGGTACTTATAGAAGTAGTGATAAACATGTAAGACTAGTGGGTGCGGTTCACATGGGATCCGTATGTGCTAGCCTGATTATATAAAACATTATACAGTGTTGTGTACAAAGGGTATATAGGATTGGTATGTATGAATTTGATCCAGGTGTGTTGCTAGGAGCACATATTGGTCAACAGATAGTATGCACTACCAAATCCATTTTCCAAGCTGAAGCGACCATTAGTATACAGATGGTCCAGAAGCTTGGAGTGAGTCTAGAGGACATGCTAAGAACCTGCCACTAGGGAGGTGGGTGATAGATGAGATACAAGAGCAAAGGATCATCTAGTGGCCATGGCATCTACATCTAATATGGATAGAGGATGCATAGGAGTTAGATCATGTTAGGATGTTTAGGTGGGTCTCTACAAAGAGGGGATGTTTGGAGTTATTCAAATTCAACTGAGTCAAACAACACTTTGGTATATTTCAAGAGATATCGAACCTAGGTGGTTAATGGTATAGGTAGATACAGAGGGACCCATTAGGATTTAGAGGGGATCCTAATGTGGGGAGATGTATAAAGGAGGACCTAGATGATCTTCTCTATGTGGATCCAGGGGTGGATGACATCAAAGTGGATCTCGAATACCAAATATGGTATAGGGGTATTATGCTTCCAAGGATATCATCACCAGTGCTAGTGTAGAGGTGTTATATTTTGGGTTGGTAAGTGTAGCTAGCACTTCGAGAGGTAACTCAATACATCACAAAGCAATGATGGTAGAGCCAAGAGGTCCCATGATAGAAACAAACACATATTCATGTAGATATGGTGACAACACCTACCACTATCATTGGTACCAAGGAGGGGGGAGTAATAGGAGATACCTTCATAATGGTCAGGACTAGACCAAGCAAAGTGGCAAAAGAGGTATCTATATCAATGATAATTGGGTCAATCAGGATCATGTGTTAGTAGGACCCAATGAGGGATATGGAGGCACTACAAGCCCAAATAACGACCATGTAGAGGGAGATGGACCTACTCCTAAAGGATAGTTCCAAGAGGATTGAGGTGTTGTAGAGTTCCATAAGTATGACACTCATGGAGTGGATGCGATGTAGGCTAAGGTAGACTGCCTCAAGGGTAAGATCAGTCAGTTGGACTAGGAGAAACAATAGGATCGAGTGGAAGACATGGCTATATTCATGAGCAATCAAACAGTGAGGAAATATACCTTCTAGAGGAGTAGTTGTAGAGGGTATAAGAGAGGTGAGAGATGATGGTACAATGGGAGACCTTTTATTAGACTCTATAATTTTAGGAAGTGTTGATGGACTAGAGGGTAGCTCCACTAGCTTCCCTTCAAACACAAAGTTAATCATGAATGGTTTCATGGTCCATGAACATGCCTCTATCAGGACCATGTTCGATGGATAGGGTAGAGGAGATAGACTCCCAGTGTGATATGCCAATTTTGAGTGTGGTATGCATCCTTGGGGAGGATCGAGTGTATTGGGTTTAGACTATGGTACACCGATCAAATAGACCTATGTACTCTTTCTATATCGAGTAATACTAGATTGCTTTAATTAAAATGTGTGCACTTATGTGATTATTATTATTAATTTTATTATGTATTTTTATGTTTGCCTATGCATTAATAAATAAAAATTAACTTATGGAATGCATGAATGGACTAAGCTAATGCAATGTATGAGGAAATGAGGCTTAACTAAATGAGTGAAAATGCATGGATGGATGGAGAAATGCAAGAAATAGAGGATGGAATAAAGAGGAGAAGAAAAGAAGGAGAAAAACACACCTCTAGTTGAAGTCACACCCCATAAATATGAACCACGATTTTAGCATAGAGTGAAGTCGTACCTCATAGAGACAGGGAATGATTTTGAAAAAAAATAAAAGGAAGAAAATAAGAAGAAAGGAGAGATGAATAAGGTTAAAAAAAAATGTACTTGGAATAGGATGTTTGAATCAACATAGACAATGAAAGAGCAGTGTGCTCAAATGAACATAGACCAAGAGAAAAGAAAGAAAAGAAAAAAATGAAACCCTATAGGGATGTATGCTCACAAATGATCGAGATGGAGGTTACCCCTTGTGTGTGGCCATGAAGCTATCTTGTAAGGGTGTTATGCTCATAAATATGGTTAAGTGTGGAGTGATACCCACCATGGGTGTGGTGCTCACTAGTGGTTAGATATGAAGAGGTACTCTCTAGGATGTATGCTCACGAATGGCCAAGATGAAGGTTTCCCCTTGCGTGTGGTCATGAAGCTATCATGTATGGGGTGAAATATGATATTGATTTACAAAAATTAGTACCACCCATATAGGCGTGGTGTGTGTAAAATATGAATGAGCAGAGCGAAGCATGAGGTGAGTGTGTGCATGTGTTTAGAGGAAGATGTAGGAAAGACAGAAGCAAGAAGCAAAAGATAATGTGTGTGTGTATCCCTAATGAAATTTCAAGAGCTAAGGGGTGTGCGTAAGATAATCATTGGTCATATGAATACCATAAATGATATCCATGTGGTATCTACCCTATCTTACAAGGACCACTTAACAGGTGAAATATTAAGAAGGAAAAGGTGTGAGCAAAATCAAAATAAAAAGCAAAGAGAAGAAGGAATGTACATATTTTTTCTTGGGGAGAAGAAAAATGATTAAAAAATTCAAGGATAAAGGACATACAAGAGATGAAGAACTATATCACTTGACTTGCAGAGAAATTTGGTGATATTTTTAGACTTTCAAGGTCAAGGAATATAAAATAAGAAAAGAGAAGAAGAAGAGATAGATGAATGCAAATATTAAAATGCACGAAGATGAGCCCTAGGTTGGAGATTCACTAGGCATTAGAGTCCTAGTATGAGTGAAATGCATATGAGCTACGAACTAACTAGGTGTCATCACTTTCCATCCTTACGAAGACCTCAAAATCTATATGATCAAGCAGTCATGCAAATATGGTCAAGCAATAATGCAATTATATGACAAGAAAAAATTAAAAGTGGAATAGAATGTTAGGCAAACCATGTAATATATAACAGGTAGTCATGCGGTATGAACAAGCAAACCAAATGCAATATGAAAACTAAGCTAAATGTAATATGAAAAATAGAATAATGCATAGTACCTCTTTAGATGCATTATGTTTATTGGTTCTTTAAACCCTTTACCATCTAAAGAAGCTAAATAATAGGACCCTAAGCCAAACATGACCATTATGACAAAGGGGTCTAACCAATTGACCAAGCAAAAATATCATGAAATTCCTTCAACAAATTGGTCAATTTATCCTACTCATCCATGGACAAGGCTTTGCCTAACTTAAGGATTTTAGAGCTCTTCTTAGAAACTATGTTGACATATAGGGTCTCCTCATTTTGAATCTAAGACTCATCCTCAAGAGGAGGTGGGGCGAGGATCACTCTTAGTTGCTCAAGGTCCTTGAGAGACATAGAACCAAAGTCCTCTTCAAATCTAGAAAACTCGACATGCGCAACACAAGGGACTGACCCATCAAAGAATTTATTTTTGAGGACATCCTCATGATCCATATCACAAAGAGTGTCACCTTCAACATACTCCCTATGGGTCACGACTAACTTAGGATGCACCAGAGTTACCACATTGTAAAATAGAATGTTAGTGGGATAATGCAGTCCATCATCCTCATCACTCCACTCCAAGCCTTGATTATCTAAATATTCAGTATAAGTAATAGGGTGGTTGCCATTATCAAATGGTAAAGGTTGGTTTTTATTGGATGTGTAGCCTACACCACATCTCCCAGGCCAAATCTCAACTTCCAAAGGCTCTTGAATACATTTCTATTATGGCCTCAAACCTTTACCTATATATTCCATACTAGACATGATTTTATTAGGAAGTGGGTAATAATTGGACAAGTAACAATGGGAAAAAGAATGCTCTATAAGAAGAGGGTTGTTACCTACAAAGATAAAGGTACATGTGCCAATTTTTATGACTTCACCCTTATTATAGGGTAAACCCATAGTCCTTGGTGAAGGTGGTAGATTGGTAAGATCCAAAAGAGGTTCTTGAAGAAAAGGATTGATTTGATCCTATGATGAAACATTGATTAGTGGTTCCTCACTCACCTTTAAATTTTTAAGTTGCTTGGTGATGTGATGTTGGAATATATTACATTATTTGGTACATGCTAATGTACCACCTTGGGTACATCTTTACATTAGGAAAGTGTCTTAGATTAGAGTGTGAGTATTTACTTTATGAAATGTAATAAATGCACAAGTGTGCAAAGTATTTTGGTAATGTAAATGTGCATAATAGTCCATGTGCACATGAGTCCATAGAGTAGGATAGTGAAGAGTCTCAAGAAGAGTGAAGGCCAAGAGTGCTCCATATGAAGAGTCACATTCCATTATATATATGTCTATGTGTGTGTGAGAGATATATTGTAGAATGAGAGTGTGTGGAAGTATGGTGTATTTGAGATCTTTATTCAATGGAGATACAATTTTTATGAGCATTTGTTAATGGTAATTATATGAGTTATTGTAGAAGTTATTTATGAGTTTTATATGTTTAGAATATTGTCATTATCTTATATTTCATATTGTAACTTTATTTTAGATCTTGTGGTTATTTTATCTTAAGTATTTAGCTTCAAAAGCTAACAGTGGTATCAGAGCCACAACAAGGTTTTGTCTTGCACAGGTTTTAAAGTTGCAAAGGAGATTTCCACTGGTTAAGGAGAAACTAGTGAAGTTGAAAAAATTACCTCTAGAAAATAAAACCAGGGAAGATAGTATTTTTCACTGTGTTGAAGGAAAACCAATGAAGTTTGAAGATTTACCTATTCCAAGAGCAAATTCGGAATAGAAGGAAATTTACAGGTCTTGAAGATAGACCTTGACATTGATGAGATTAAGAGACCCAAGAAGGAGGTCCTATTGAAAATTTTGATAGATAGAAGAAGATTCCATATTGCTATTTGGCTAGAGTCTTTCCACAAGGTTGAAGGAAAACTCGTGAAGACTAGGACTCAGCATAGATTTCTTTCCACTAGTTTTGAGAATAACTAGTGAAGTTTATTGATTTTAGAATTCTGGAAATTTGAATGTATTTGGTTGCTACTATCTAAGTTTTTTATTGCAGAAAATTAGTTCTCAGAAGTTGAGAATCTTCCTACAATAGATAGAGAAGAATTTCACCTTTGGTTGCCTAAAAGTCTATGTGCTTTCCTCATGCAGGGATTAGTTTTGAGTTGCAACAAAAGAGTAGATATTGCAGATTAAGGAGGTCCAAGAAATAGGCCTCATTGAAGATTGAAGACTACAGATTGAAGAAGGAGGTGACCCAAGAGAAGAGGTCCCCATTGTAAAGTTGAATATTGAAGATAGAGGAGGACCAAGAAAAAGGTCCTATTGAATATTTGAGAAGCAACATAATTTGGAGATCCAAGAAAGAGATCTCATTGCAGAATTTCCATAGTTGGAAGTTGAAGAGACCAAAGGAAAGGTCTCATTGAAGTTTTTGAGAAGAATAATTTGAGAAGCTGCTGAATTAGAAGATCCAAGGAAGAGGTCTCAAGAGAATTTGAAGAAGAAGAAGAAGGCTAGAGAAAGCCTCATTGCAAAGTTGAAGAAGTGGTCATTGGAGGAGATTTGAAGAAAGTTTGTGTTAGAATATTGCAAGTAGGAGAAGATCCTAAAAAGAAGAATTTGGGACAATTGTCGCCATCCAACAACAAGCCCAAAAGGAAGAAGGATTTGGCAAGAAGTTTGCCAAATTTTGAGAAGATTTTTGAAGACCTCAAGACATTCAGATTCTTGAGGAAGAGGAAATAGTGAAATTTGAAGTCAGAATTTGACAAGAATATTGAAGGAGAAAGAAGAATTGAAGAGGCCACAGTTTTGAGAAGTTTGAGGACAACCACAAATATTTGAAGGCTGATTTGCAGAGAAGAAGATTGCTGATTTTTGTAGCAAAAGTTGAAGAGTCACAGGACAACAAGTTGAAGGTGACATAGTGCTGCAAATTGAAGAATATTTGGGCAGATTTTGAAGTGCCCTTGAAAAACCAATTAAATAAAGGATTGACAACAAAAGAAGGCTGCAATTTAGATAAATTTTGGATAAGTATTTGGGAGATATTTGGACAACAAAGAAAAGAGAGTTTTGGCAGCAATTGAAGCTGTAAATTGCATAGTCTTGGACAATGCATTTGAAGGAGAAATAAGGAGCAAGTTGAAAAATATTAAAGCTGATTTTTGGGCAGCAACTAGAGCTGCAAAATTTACAAATTTGAGACAGCAAAAGGGTGAATCAAATCACCAAGGAAATTAGCTACAAAGGAGGCCAAAAAGGTATGCAATATTGGTGCTACAAAAATTTTATTCTTCAAGCATTAAAATCAGTCTTTTATAAGTTTTTAAGAGCACCAAATTAGAGCTATTAAAATCAGCAAGTAGTAGTTTAAGAGAAGAGTCTTCAAGCCAAGGAAGAAGGCCGCATTATCATCAGTAAACCTGCACATATAACAACAACATTTGGAGTTAAATTTTTCTTGGAAAGGAGTGATAAGAAGTAGCATTATATGTTATTTTTATAATCCTAATAAGTGCAGGAATAAGTGCTCAAATTCAGTAGATCTAAGGTGTTTAAAAACACCAAGAAAGGCATTAAAGGGTTGCAAAAATTTTGGTGAAGAACAACCACCAAAGAAGTGGTAAAACCACCATAGTGAAGAAGCCACCGAGAGCAAGCCACCAAACCTACTGAATATAGAGGAGGAGCTATCATGGAAGCCATCAAATGAGTTGATCCACATGAAGATCACGGAGGAACATGGAGATTATTTTAGAGAGGTGAAAGGTGAATCACCAAGACTAGGAGGAGTAAGAACCACCAAAGTTGTGTTGTTGACCTAGGGTGGAAGATCAAAGCACCACCACCATCAAAAATTCCATTCGAGGAAGATAAGCCATGAAAGATGAACAGGTAGCATTAGTTGGATATCAAAGGGTGGATGTGAAAGAAGGTAGAACATTGAAGAAATAAAATTAGGGTGCCAAGAGATCTTTGCACAAGTGGACATTGGAGAGAGCAAAAGGAAGATGCCACATGGTTGTTGAAATGCCCAAGAAACTATAATGCTTGGAAATATTTCAAAACCACTCATTTTTTAGCATTACCCAGTGAAGAGGCATGAAGAAGGAGTAAGCATTTGTTTGAAAGGGAATAGATATTGCTTGACACTTGGCATTCCAAAGTTAGAACACCAAATACCCTGGGTGAATTAAAACGTTCAAAGCATCTATTAATATACTTGCATTTATTGAGGAGATAAGAACAGACTGAGTGAAAAGTCTAAGATGAGTTTTTATGAATAACAACAAGGAGATAACATCAAGATAAGCAACATGGAAGCCCATTGGCTGAGTGTACACATGGAGCATGTAGAGAGCTTTAGAAGCTCATGCTTGGAGGTCTTGAAGAACCTCAAACATACCTACAAGAGTAAGCACAGAGTTGCCAAATTTAAAGACTAAAGTGATACGTTGGAGTACAACATAGAGAATGTATTTGAATTTAATTTGAGCATCTTGAAAAGCTTGGGAGGATAGTTGACTAGTCAGAGAGGAGAGAGAGCTAATTTTTGAAGCAAGCTAGAGTACAATAGAAAGGAGTAAGAGCTCCATACATGCAATAGAGAAGAAGGAGCACCATTCAAGGGAAGGTCAAACATTTTTGACCAAGATAATTTGCATCTCAAGATTGGAGGTAATTTACTTTATTTTGAAATTGATTATATGCCCAAGATAGGAGTTATAAGGTTGGGTGAAATTATTATTTTCTAAGGTTAAAGTGAAGTTATTTTACTTGCTTGATTATTGGAGAGATAATATATTGAAGTAATATTTGAAACCTTAGAAGTTTGATTATTTCTATTTGAAAATTTTTATGAATATTTGAAAAATTGATTTGAAGAATTGAAGAATTAATTTGAAGTTTTGTAATTTGATTATTTGAGTTTACAAAACAATTTGAAATATTTGCAATTTGATAAGTTTGGAGAAATAAGGTTTCCTACATCAAATTAGGAATACAAAACTTGCAAATATATTTTATAGAATTTCTAAATTTCTAAATTTGGAGTTATAAGGAATTCAACACCAACATAGGATTAGGAAATTTAGAATTGAAGAGATTATATTATTGAAATTTGGGAGATAAAAGGAATTCAACATAGGTTTTGAGGAATGAAACTTCAAAACATTGCATTGATAATTATCCACTCATTAAAAAGTCAAGGTAGACTTAAAGACTTGAAGTATTGAAAAAGTATTTGATCATAACTAAATTCAACAAAATTTAGAAGTTGAATTATTTTCAAGGACAAATTCAAAACTAGGGAGACATAAGGTAGTCAACCTCAAAGGTTTAGAGATTTGAAAATTTCATCAAAGTTGTCTTTCACCTTTAAGACTAGCAAGTTACAAGGAAGATTACTTTAGAAGAAGAATGGAAGAACTTATTAAGTATAGAGGATTCAAGGAATCAACATGGCTTAGAGATATACTTGATTCAAAAGATAATAACAATATGAAAAATATGAGTAGAAGAGAAGAACCAATATGGCTTAAAAGGACTCTTGAGGAATCACATATTGATAGTTTGACAAGAATAGATACTATAAAGACATCTTCCAACAATATGGTAGAAGAATTTGATGACAATTATAATGTTGAGAATAAACTCAAGGATCATTCTCAAAGTATAGAAAAACATGTAGGACAAGAGAATTTCTTACAGATTTATGAAAGAAGCAAAGGTATAATTACCTCAACTATACACAAATGGTTATATCATATGATCAAGAAAATAGATGAAATTAAGTTTTTCAAAACAACAAAAGAAAATTTGAAATGCACTTATTGTAATAGAAGAGGACATGGAAAAGTTGATTGTTGGAATTTACATCCTTGTAAATATTGTGGAAAAGAATCACATTCATCTATTTTTTGTTATTACAAGGAAGAATATTACTAGAAATTTGAAAAGGTTTTAACATACAAATTACAATGTTTATTTCAAAAGATTATTTCTAAAGTCTTTGCTAACAATGGATATAAGCATGAAGAACAAGAAAGAAGGTTATTCAAAGAATAGGAGAAACAAAAGTGGACTAGAGAAGTAATTAGGTCCCTTGTTCAACAAGGCTATCTAACGATTGACTATCCTAGACGAAAGCAAAATTCAAAAATAGAGAAAAGAAACCAGATCAAGATGAAGACTTGTGATATGAAGGACAAAGGCAAAGAGAAAATATTTCTACAGGAATCAAATGACAATGTGATAGCATCTGAAAGCATAAATACTAACATCAATGATGAATACAAGCAAGAAGAGAAAGAACCTAATCAAGAAGGCATACAGGATAAAGTGAGTTAAAAAATGAAGACCATATTGAAGACTAAAGTCTTCAATAACCAAATAATGTAATATAAGGGGGTGTTGGAATATATTACATTATTTGGTACATGCTAATGTACCACCTTGGGTGCATATTTAGATTAGGAAAGTGTCTTAGACTAGAGTGTGAGTATTTACTTTATGCAATGTAATAAATGCACAAGTGTGCAAAGTATTTTGGTAATGTAAATGTGCATAATAGTCCATGTGCACATGAGTCCATAGAGTAGGATAGTGAAGAGTCTCAAGAAGAGTGAAGGTCAAGAGTGCTCCATATGAAGAGTCACATTCCATTATATATATATATGTGTGTGTGAGAGATATATATATTGTAGAATGAGAGTGTGTGGAAGTATGGTGTATTTGAGATCTTTATTCAATGGAGATACAATTTTCGTGAGAATTTTTTAATGGTAATTCTATGAGTTATTGTAGAAGTTATTTATGAGTTTTATATGTTTAGAATATTGCCATTATCTTATATTTCATATTGAAACTTTATTTTAGATCTTGTGGTTATTTTATCTTAAGTATTTAGCTTCAAAAGCTAGCATGTGAGATGAAGAAACTGATGAACATAAATTGAGATCAAATTGAGCTTGCTCGACAATTGAACAATATTGTATGGATGAGGATTGCCCCAAATGGTGACAAGTTTATATTTGAATTCAAACTTCAAACATTGATAAAAAATAGAAGGGACAACCCTCATGTCATGAATCCAAGGGCATCCAAGAAGAAGATTAAAATATGCAGGGCAAGACACCATATAGAACAATGTATCAAGATATTAGGTCCAACCTTAAGAAGGAGGGATATGACACTACAAGCCTTTTGGGACTAATTGTTGAAATATTTGATGATGATATTGGATTTAGTTAAATCTTCCTCTTTATATCCAATTTTTTTAAAAAAATTATAAGTGCATAGTTTGAGGGAAGAACCATTGTCTATCAAGATTTTCTTGATAATATTTTCCCAATAAATGCAGTGATGTGGAGGGAAGAATCACCTTGTAAGTATGAGGAAGGAATATCATCATCCTAAAATAAGATATGATGTATCCCAAGGTAACCTACAACATTCACTATAGCACTAGGGAAAATATCTTGAGGAATAGATTATTGTCTTAGAAGATTCAACAAGGCTTCCCTATGAATAGGAGAAGTTTGTAAAATTTCTATGAGGGAGATCTTAGTTGGGGTATTATCTAAGCATTTTTTAATGTCAATGGAGACTTTAAGTTGTGGTTTCAACACTAAATATGGGTTTTCTCTTTTTGTGGTCCTTTTTTTGGTACTCTTCAAAACTAAGGGTAATTTTGAAGGTTGATTGGATATAGAACTCGTCTCCTATTGAGATGGTTGTGCTTGAGCTTGTTGCCTTGTAGTTACTACCATCATACCAACCATATTATTTTAGGGAGATGGCATATTAGGTAGGGGGTCTTGGAAGATCCCCATGTCTTGATTATTTGTGGGTGCTTTTTGAGTAGCAGATTGATTATTTGTTGGAGGATTAGGTTGAGGACCCTCTATAACAAGGCAACATTTTTCAATTAAGTCTTGAACCACATGTTTCAACATTTTACATGAGTTTGTCATGTGCCCCTCCACTCTATGATACTTATAATATTGACCAGGCTTACACAAATTAGTCATGGTATCGGGTTGTCTTATGGGAGACAACTCTTTCATATTTGCTTCCAAAAGTTGTTTTAGGACCATGTTCATAGGTGTGTTGAGTCTTGTGAAAATCCTTGGTGGGGGTTTTTTATGTTGGCTAAGTACTATATTTTGTAGGGTGTTAACAACATTGTTAACAGGCCTACTATTTGCTACCTCATCACCAACTACATGCTTGTTCTTGTACTAATATTTTGTGGTTTTATATATTTTTTGGATTAATTTGACGTCTTTGGATAAGGGCTTGATGTACCCTTCTTGCTAGATCTATTGCTTGGTCAAAATAAGTGATAGTTGGAGTTTCCAATTCGTATGAAATTTGTTCTTGTAAATTTCTAATAAATATCTCAAGCATGTCTCGAGGAGGTAAGGCATATCTCAACCGTTCGACTAAAATTCTCCAACTAGACAAGAATTATTAAAATATTTCCTCTTTACCTTGTTTCAACATATAAACATATTTCATAGCCATATTCTTCTCAACATAAGCTCCAAATTTCCAGACAAATAATTCTATCGTCTCTTAAAATTTTCTCAAAGAATGATGAGGTAGTTGATAATACCATTCCAAAGCCATACCATTGAGGCTCTTAGAAAACATATTTAGAAATAACATATCATCATATATAATATCATGGCATGTTGTCCTAAACATCCTTAAATGTTCAATTGGATCCTCTGTTCCCTTATAAATAGGTAAACCCAACATTGAAAGATGCTTAGGGTACGACCGAGAAGTGACCATAAGGTCTAAGGGCTGATTGCATATTTCTCTATAGTTGTAGGTGAAGCTTGGAGGTTGTATCAAATCCATTCTTGAAACCAATTGCTTCACCATATTTATCAAAATTTGCATATCATGATTGTTGTTGTGCAATATCCCTAGGTTACCTAGGGGAGGGGTATAGGTAGGTTATTGGAAGGGAACTTGGCTAATGTTGCAGGCATTGACACTGTTATGGTATGGGTTATGATATGTGGTATCTTATTGTGAAGGATAACTAATATTTGGTGGAATAGGAGTATGAGTGTTGAGATGAGATGAATGAAGAGTAAATTAAACATAATTTTGGGATGCACTACTAGTTTTAGGAGCTTGTGGAATTCCCTTAATGTCGGTAGTCATGGTAGTAGCATATGTTGGTTTATGGAGAGGATTAACATGATGTGAAGATTCAAATAAAGGATTGTTATGAACATTACTAAGAGATATGGTAAGAGGAGGAGGTATATCACCTCTTTTGAGTTGGGCTTCCCTTGCATAGCCTTAACCAAAGCCTCCTTATGGTGTTTTATTAAACCCTATATATGATCAAATGATATGAAAGTGAAGCCTCCATTAGGCCCCTCAAATAGATCAAAGTTAGTACCAATTTCTTCATGTCCTACCTCTTCTGCATCTAGATTGGGATTCTCTCTATCAACCTGATCATCTTCTCAAGGAATATTATCAGATTCAAAAAGCTTTCACTTACTTCTAAGGTTGGGAACCATTAGGAAGAAGAGAAAGGATAGAGGAGAAAATTAATAAAATACACACGAGGATTTTTAATATGTTTTTAACGTTTTATATTTCTAGGAAAATAAATTTAATGGTCTTGCTTAAAGTTTTCAAAGGAAAAATAAAAGGAAAGGCTTCTTATCTTGGCCACTAAGATTTTTTTCACGTCAGGTTCACCAAAGATGTAGAGGGGGAAAAATTGCCTTGTCATGTATAATTCTCAACTCGATCTATTGGGAGTTGAGGTCATTGTGGAATTGTGTTATATTATTTACACTTAGGAGTTTGGAGATCAAGGTGTTCACCAAAAATAATTTAAGGACTCGCTCCAAGTCCAAGGATGGAATTTTTGATGTGTAAATTGAACAAACATCTATGACCTTTCTAAAAACTAAACCATGGAAATGAAAGAACAATGCAAGATAGATAAAGATGCAAGAAGACAAGAAACTAACCCTAGAATGATTCTAAATTTTCAATGAGAACTAAACCCTAGCTTACAACAAAATAAATCCTTTTCATTTTAGCAAGGGCTTGAAATAATGCACAAATAAATTTATCCTAAAGAGCAAACTATATGCCTTTATTCTTTCAAATACCTAGAATATGATCAAATATTTTTCTTTATTTACGATCTAGGTTTTTAAAATAGAAATGGACAGAAAAACAAAAAATAACCTAAGAAATTAAATTAGAGCACTTATTTGATCCAGTAGTTGACCTTAGCTTTTAACTTACATCCAAATGTGTCCAAATGCTTCACAACCTTCAATACAACTTTGCAAAACCCTATAAAAATTGATTAGTGTTTGGGGGCCTACTTAGGCTACTGTAATATTGAGCTTGGAGGTGCAATAGTCAAGCCTCCGTTGGTCTTTTTAGCTGATTTTTTGAAAGCAAAAATGATTCTTGACCTTTTTAGAAATAAACAAGACAAGATGTATTGAAATGAAACAGTGCAAAAAATAGATTGCAGATAATAGTGTTATAGCCTAAATGGAACATGCAAGTAAAAAGTGAGGGTTTGGGAGTGAAACATTACCCTCAAACCTAACGAAACCAAAATCATACCCCATAAGGGGTAATTGCAATTTTGGGTTCTTTCAAAATCATACCCTGTATAAGAAGGACATGATTTCGCAACAAAAGTATAAAAATGATAGATGGATGCATAGTTGAATGTAAAATACAAAATAATTTTTTTTTAAACACTAAAATACAAGAATAAACCTACTGACAACGGAATAATAGACAAACGGATGAAAACCTCCATAAAATGGCATATTCCTCCTCAAGGCTCCCATACTTATCCACCAAGAGCAAAAAATCAACAATAGAGAAACAACATAACACCAAAGAACACTTGATCTTATTAGAAGATAATCACCTGTCAGAACTTAGGATCACTTGGAAAACTTGCAGTACTTTTTTTGATCAAAAGAGCTAAGGGAGAAAATATGATCCAAACCCTCTATTTATAAGAGTTTTGGAGGGCAAAAGGGCAGGAAAACAAAAAGACAACCTAGGGGAGGGCTGACGTCCTAAGGGTTGGCCCAAAAATATGGTTCTAACTTGCCGAAATAATGCCCTATAAGGAGCGGCCATGATTTTGGAAAAGCTAGGAAAAAGGAGAAACAAGGGAAAGAAGGCCCAAACTTGTGCTTAGACAAGTTTGAGGGCCTTCTCAAGAATTCTAGGGAAAATGCCTCACTTGGTTGGGTCAATTTTCCATGTCTATAGGATTCACAAATTGTTATGAATATTATCAAGAAAAATGAATGTAGATATTGGATTAAAAATAATAGTATTTTTTATGTCCATCAACTATTATAGGGAGCAGTAGTATCTTAGAAATGTTGTCATATCTATAAAAAAAAACCAAACCAAATAGTAGATAATTTAGCCAATCATGGTGTTGATCTTCATTTTTATAAATTTTAATTTTTAAAAGGCAACTCGCTAAATGAGATTTTACCTCTTAGTAAAAATGACGTGAAAGAACTAATTGTGAAAACATAATCTACATAAAAAATAATAATTTAAAAAAAAAAAACAAGAAAAAAAATATTTTCCATAAAAAATATAATAATTATACTATTTTAATAAAATCCACACAATATTTTAAAAAAAAATTAATAAAAATTTAAATTAATTTTTAAAAATAATAATAAAAAAATCAATTAAAAACAAATTAAGATAAATTTTGAGTAAAAAAGTTGCTTAAAGTAATTAAAATTTTGAGTCTCCTTTACCTTCTAGATGTTAAATTTTATGGTCTCCACTCTCAAGTTTTCCACTATTATTACCTTTCATAGAATTTAATATAAAAATATTATAAAATTAAAATAAGTTTTTAAATTATAATTTTAAATATTAGAATAAATATAATTCCTAGCTAAGAATTTTTTTAAAGATTACCTAAAGCTAAACACTAATGCCTATGACCCATAAGGTTAATTTATTATTTTAAGTTTACCTAAAATTTAAACACTAACGTCCAAGCCCTAAAGATTTGTTAGCTTACTAGTTCATTAAGTTCCTTAGGCAACGGTACTTTGGTATTTTTTTTTAAGTGAAGGAGCTGTTTATTTTAAATTCGTGTGAGTAAAGTCTCTTATGAAAAAAAGAAAAAGAAAAAATGACTGTATAGACGGTGGCATCAAATACCAAGCAGAGCACTAAAATCAGATCAAGTCGATACATAGACAGGACTACATGAAGAAAACAACAATGACAAGATGGTCGCGGGGATCTTAGCTTGTTAAGAACTAAACGTTATGAGTCTTAATCGAAGGCGAATATGCCCAAAGACAAGGGATTGATAAACACGGAAGCAGCAAAGGAGCCTTCTTCTCGTGTCGTTTTCTCGTATCGGGGATGATTCCAATTCAGAACGGTTGCAGACTATATATGCAGGCCTCGAACCTTCCATGCTCCATCCATTCTCGATTTGTTATAAATCTATGTTGGAAAGAGCCAAAGTTATATAAATATTTGGCAACACCCTTCATAGCCCACAGAAGTATATTTCTTAAGGGTCTGGAATTCCAATTTCCTTTTTATCAGTCAGGGATTTCTGAGGTTGAGCGTACAATCTAGCCTGACCAGTGAGCCTAATTCATGTACAACATCCTGATCAGGGACAAGGAAAGGTTTCACAATAGACTTTGTTGTTTAGAACTTAGCAGTAAAGATATTTTTCCCCCACTTTTTTAACTCTCTATTATGATGCGTCGGTGACCTTGAAAGTCTTGGATTATGCCAGTTACCTTGGCCCTAAGAGTTTAATTGTGTCACTCTGCAAGAGGATTGGCCTAATTAATTGACATTTCAAGATGGACCTAAGTGCCAACTTGGCCTCACCAATGAGACTACAGGAAGAATTGCGTTCCAGAAGTGAGGATCTGCCTGTATCAGGGAAAGGCATAAAAAAGAGAGGAGGATGGAAGATTATGCCTTTTATCATAGGTAAAAGAAAACCAGATCCTTTCTTGTTTGTGGATTTTTTTTTTTTTTTTCATTTGTCCTTTTGATACGGTTACTGAGGTGTTATAAATTGGCAGGAAACGAGAGCTGTGCAAATCTAGCGACAGTCAGCTTATCTGCAAACCTGGTGGTGTTCTTGACCACTCAGTTAGAGATGGATCAGATAGGAGCTGCAAAACTTACTTCTGTGTGGAGCGGAGTCAACTATTTAACCCCCATAGTGGGTGCTTTCATAGCGGATTCATATCTGGGAAGGTTTTGGGCTATCGTTCTCGCCTCTATCACATACGTATTGGTAAATAATCTACAATTATCCGCCCCCTATCCTGTGTGGGTAGTTGGTTCTTTTAGTTACGAACAGGTTCATTGTAGTTTTCATTTCAAAAAGTAATCTATAACTTCTTTGTGAAGTATTAGGGAATTTATTCTACAATTTGGTTGATACAGGCGCTGAGTCTTATGACATTCATATCTTATCTTCTACCTACATTAAAGGCGTACAGCATACAGTTTGCATTATTCTATGTGTTTTTGGCACTGATGCTTGTGGGATCAAGCGGGGTGAAGTCATGTTCAATACCCTTCGGTGCAGAGCAATTCGATACCACGGATGCCAAGGGAAGGAAAAAACAGCAAAGCTTCTTCAATTGGTATTACTTTGTGGCAACTGTATCTACTATGTCCGGTTTGACCTTCCTTGTTTATCTACAAAACAAGAAATGGAGCTTGGGATTTGGTATGGCTACTGTCTTGATGGTGATGTCTACGGTCTTCTTCCTTTTAGGAACAAATTACTATGTGTATGTTAGTCCAGAGGGGAGTTCCTTCACTGGTTACGTTCAAGTGATTGTTGCATCCATTCGAAAGAGAAATCTCGTATTGCCGTCCGATCCAAAGGAGTTGTATAATATTTCTTCGGACAAGAAACCCGGCTTAACAGACCAATTCAAGTAAGTAGTTTCTTTCATTTCCATTTTATTTACATATTTCAACTTACAACTTATTTTGATTAAGAGTGAAGTTAGGAAAGGATGGCAAGAACTGAAATTATGTCCTTTCTCAGCATCAATTTGTACAAATCCAGCCTAATATACTAATCCAGATTCGTTGTCAAGATCATATGCATTCAATTTTCTAAAGACTGCATTCTTGTTTATTTTCCATTCATTGATAACAATTTTCATCTCAAAAATGTTAAGTGTGCTCCATATTATGGATTTTTACTTTAAAGAATGTTATCTTATATGCAGTTTGTCCCTTGAGAGTCCTGTCATACGCTAGAAAGATGAATGATTTGAAAGTTTAAATGCTGTTATAATATTCGAACTAAGAAAGAATGTGTGAGCAAGATCTATGTATTTTTAGGATCAATGATATTTCACAAAGGGTACGAACTGTGAAAAAAATATTTGGTACATTTATATAGTAATGGGGAAGGGGAAATAAAAGGCTATCTTTGTCCAGTTCTTATATTCACAAGGGACCTACATTTTGGGGGAGTTGAGAATTTTTTTTAAAGTGAATGCTCACTTTTTATTGAACAAGGAAACCCAGTGTCTATTTTAATAACCGTTTAAATAATAAACCTTGAGCTTATTGGTTGGATTAAATGCCTTTTGATTAACTTGTTTTAGTTAATATGGAAGTAAGATGTGAAATCAACCTATAGGCGTGGACATTAAATGTCTTGCTTTTTTCCAAAATGAAAATGGAGTGTAAAGATCAAACCTTGATTTTACTGGGTTAGATTAAATGTCAACGACAAGCTTGCTTCTTCAAAAATGGAAATGAGCTTTGACTTTGGGGCCAATATATTGATGAAAATATTATTCTTTAATCATTCATGATTGACTTGCATCAGCGATAATCGGATAAGTTTATTCATCAGTTATAAATACATGCTTTCTAATTCATCTATGATTGGAATAAACTTATCCATCACTGATTCATCCATGATCTGGATAAGTTTATTTACGAGTGATAAATCCACCAATTTTCATTCATTCATGATTGACTAGCATGAGTGGCGAATTGGCATAAGTTCATTCATCGATGATGAATTTGACGATAAATCCATGAATCCTAATTCATCCATGATTGACGCGCCTCAATGATAAATCTGATAAGTTTATCGTCAGTGATCAATCCATGATTGATTCACATTAGTGCCGAATAGGGTTGAGTTCATCCATCAATGATGAATGCATGATTGTTAGGCATTAGTGATTGGGGTAAGTTTATCCATCGGTGATGAATCCATGATTGACTTGTATCAATCATGAATCAAGACCTTCCATGATTGACTCTGATCAATAATGAATCGGGATAAAATCATTTATTAATGATAAATCCATAGTTCTTGATTCATCCATGATTGACTGACATTAATGATGAATCGGATAAATTCATTAATAGTCTACATATATTTATAAATTGAGTTACTGCATGGGATTTTCTTTCCTTGACGAAAAATGTGTACCTTGCAATTCGCTGTTTGGTTGCTCTAAAGCCACCATAAATCGACAATGAACTGAAAAATTAATATCCTCTTGATAAAATGTGTTTAAAACATAAGGATAAAAATAAGTAGGAAATATGTAGAACATTAACCACACATAAGAAGTACCTGGAGATCTCTAAAACTGACCAGCTTGATTGCCAAACCTTTGTTGAGCATTACAGTACATGACAACGTTTGAATTTCTCACAAACACCAATTCATCTCTTTTCCTCCAGGTTTCTGAACAAGGCTGCCATAATAATGAAAGAAGACGATTTCAAGGATAACAGCTCAAAGCCTAACCCATGGAGGCTCTGCCCACTCTGTAAAACCGAAGAGCTCAAGTCAGTGATAGCCATACTTCCCATTTGGAGCGGCGGAATCGTGGTGGCCATCACCGTGCTGGGCACGGTGTATATATACATGATATACCAGGCACAACTCATGGACAAAAGAATCGGTTCCAAATTCGAAATTCCCGCAGCCTCCTACAGCGTCTTCATCCTCTTGGCCATAACCCTGTGGCTACCGCTGTACGACAGACTCATCATCCCTTTCTTCCGCAGGCTCACAAAGAGAAGCCAAGGGATCACGCTGTTGGAAAGGATCGGCACGGGGCTAGTTCTCTCAATATTGACCATGGTTGTGGCGGGATTCGTTGAAGTTAAACGCAGGGAGAGCAAGACGCCCATATCCGGGTTTTGGCTGGTGCCTCAGTATGTTCTGGTAGGCCTCACCGAGGCGTTCTACGCTATTGGCATGATTGAGTTCCTTTATCAGCAGTTTCCCAGGAGAATGAGGAGCACTGCAGTGGCGCTCTACTGGTGCGGCCAGGGAATCGGGCTGTTGCTCAGCAGCGTGGTCATCACGCTTGTGCACAACGTCAGCGGTGGCGAAAGCAAGGGCGCTTGGTTGCCACAGAACATTAATAAGGGTCGCCTTGAGTACTTTTATTGGTTATACGCATGCCTCTTTGTGCTTAATTTTATATATTTTCTTGTTTGCACAAGGTTGTTCGGACATCTAATCCGTGACCTCTCTGACGAAAATCCGAACCAGGAGGGAGGATTTGCGTTGTGAAATACTGTTTTGACATATTGACTTTCTGTACATTTGCATTTATTACCAAGAATTTTTTACCTTAGGGGAAAATAAATCGATTCTCCTTCGATCTTGTGAGGATGACATCATATTTTATTTTTTATTTAGCCATTGTTACACTACTATATGGAAAATGACCATTAAACAAAATCAACTGTTCGCACAAGTCTATAAAAACGGAGTTAATAGAAACAATAAAATAAAACAAGAATGTTATAAACTTAGAGTTTCAAATAAAATGAAAAACTATAAAAGCTGAGTTTATAAATGATTTAATTATTAGGAAAAAATTAAAATATTTTAATTTAAGTTTTGTTGTTAAATCTTAACACAATCAAACTTAGAGTTTGAGATAAAACGAAAAACTATAAAAGCTGAATTTATGAATGATTCAATTACTAGAAAAAAATTAAAATAATTTAATTTAAGTTTTGTTGTTAAATCTTAACACAATTAATTTTTTTTATTGGTGAGATGTAAGTGAAGTGTATTAAGCCATGATTAAGTATTTTTATTTAGAAGAACTTAATAATTTTTTTAAAATGAAAAATGTTAACTAATTTTAACAATAAATTAATTATATATATATTTTGATTTGGTTAGTGTGAAAATGAATTGTTTTGTGATCAATTTTTTTTAATTTTTTAGAATGGATCCAAGGGATGACATCCATCTTCTCTTAATGGAATATATGCATGAACAAATTCCTTCTCTAGTTGATCCCATTCTTTGGGATCAACTTGAATGTCATTTTTTCTATGAATGATTTGCATAATGCTCTTTTTTTTATGAAGAATGATAAAGATCTTGGCATGGATGATATTTTAATGGAGGATAATAAAAAAATTGCATATCTTTTTCTCAAATCTTCATCGTGTTTATCTGGAAGCTCTCCAAAATAATTCTCTCAAAGTTTATATAAATGAAAGGTTAATAAACCTTATTTCTAAAGGAACAACTTGTAATTAAATCTCCAATTGGAGACATATTACCTTCCTTAATGTTTCATACAAGATCATAGCTAAAGTAATAGCTTTAAGAATCAGCTATTGTTTGTCCAAAACAATCTAGTTTTATTAAGGGTTATTATATCTTAGATAATCTTATGATGGTCTGGAAAACAACGTAATGGGCTATCAAATCCAATCAAGATGCCCTCTTGGTTAAGTTAGATTTTGACAAAGCATATGACAAAATCAAATGGAATTTTATTCTTCATATACTTTCTTGGCTTGGTTTTGGTCCAAAATTTCATAATCAAATTGGCATGCTTTTTGGTGATGTTTTAGCTTGTGTACAGGTTAATGGAACTCTATATCTTTCCTTCTCTCTACAATTATCTACTATATAGGGTTATCCTTTTGCTTATTTTTGGTATGTTCTGGTTGTTGATTCTCTTTGTTATCTTCTTCATAAGGCTCAATTTGATGGTCTCATTCAAGGTGTTAAGCTTTCTAGGATAAACATGCTCTTAACTCACATTTTGTTGATGATTCCCTTATTTTTCTTCAAAATATTCAATAGGAGGTAGAAACAATTAAAGATATTGTACAATTGTTTTGTGATGTTTCTAGCTCTCGTATCAACCACTCTAAAATATAATTCTTCTACACTTATTCCAATCCTAATGGTTGCAACTCCTTTATTGAGTGGAAGATCATCCCTCATGGAATGATCATTCGTTACTTGGGAACCCCCTTTGGGATTTATATTTCTCCCAAAGATATGTGGAGCTGGATTATGGAAATACTATAGAACAAGTTCAATGCATGGTCAAATCAGTTTCTCTCCTTATAAATAAGAATTCAAGATGTGAATAAAGTCATAGCAATCTCTCATGTTTACTACTCCTCTTGTTGTATGACCTCAAAGGATGTCTATAACAAATCTACTAGGTCATTCATAAATTTTTATGGACCAAATGATAAGGGGAGGTAGGCATGACAACCATATCATGGAAAATTTGTACTCAACCAAAAGGTTTAGGAGGTTTGGATATCTTCTTACTCAAAGTAAAATTTTGGTTGTGAAATAGGTTGCTAGAGCCATTATTGGAGAGGAAAATTGGAAACACTTATTTTGATATAGAATCTTCCAAGCTAATCACAAAGGTAAATGTAAAGAAACCCCTTGGGAGGATAAGGTCCTTAATGAACCATACTTTATGGTTAAAGGTTCCATTCCTCTTACTTGTAACTAGAAAACTTGGTAATCAGTTTCTCATTTATTCGCTTGGAAGTCTGACTCCTTAAGACATGGCTTAAGCATTGGTCTAAATTGTCTTTGGTTGAGTTAAATTATCCTCCATAATGATAAACCTTAAACATTGTGCAGTGCTCTTTAAGGATTGACATTTTTGAAGAAAGGTATGAATAGAATAAGGGATATTTGGGATGTGAGTAGTTGTTCAATTCTCACCTAGATCTAGATTTGTAATTATTGTTCCCTTCCCTCTTCGTTCAAGGAATCTAATGGCCTTTTTGTGGCTTCCATTCAATATGAGGTCCTTTTAAATTTGGGAACAACTACTTGCAATATATGGGTTGACTAGAGATGGCTTAATGACCATAGAATCTCTTCCATTAAATCCAGTTGGATCTACAAAAATCTTTTGTGTTCTTTATTATTGGACTCTAAGCTCAATGTCAAGTGGCAAGTCAATTTTACCAATGCCCAATGGAAGTCTCTTGCTACTCAAATTTGGAAAGTTCCAGTTGAATCCAAAACTCAACTTCTTGGATGACGGGTTTTGCATCAAAAAAATTCAACTTCTAAAATTCAGGCTTCGATATTACATATTTCTCCTCAATGTAATTTTTGTAATTCTTTAGAAGCTATTATTCACTTGTTTGGTTTTGTGACATGGTTAAATAGTTTTGGGATGTTTTCTACACTTTTTTTTATTCCCATCCTTTACTAGATCTTGGAAGATTGTTTTTCTTGGTTTTTTCTAGCAAGACCATTATCCCAAAATTTGGGATGTTTGTAATCTCATTTTTCTCAAACATATTTGGAATTTTAGATGCAAAAAGATTTTATCGGCTCCAGTTCTCCATGGGGTATTGTTTTAGTAGACTTATCCTTTGATCTTTTGTTACATTTGGGACACATTCATTCCCATGTTGTTGGAGCTTCTAGTACACTAGATGTTATCAATAGGCTTCATTAGATATTTCACATAATCCATGATCTTCAAAAATTCTAGGTGATAACCAGTTTAGGAACTCGTTACTTCTTTTTCTTCCTTGAAGACTTCAAAATATATAATGGAAGACATGCTTAGAACTCCTTCGCATGACAGGATCTCCAAAAAAATAAATGATGATATCACACAAAGGTACAACTATAGTCTCTTTATTACTATTAGCTTTGATTCTTATGTGTACTTAGTTATGGATGCTTTACTCTTTATCCACTTAATTTTGTTCTTTTTTACTAGAAAAAAGTGCTAGAACCATATTATTATAATATGCCCACTTATAATATAATATAGTCTAACTTTTACTATTTTTTAATAAAAAACTAAAAAATTTAGATAAAAAACTACTTTAAAATGATACAAATATGCGCATTAAAATTAAAATTAAAATTAAAATTAAAATTAAAATTAAAATTAAAACTAAAACTTTAAATCTATCACATTTGACCATTAAAAATCTCTCGAAAACTTCCAAATGCAACTTAACTCTACTAACAAAACCATTGTAAAAGTAACATATCCAAAGTACAACTAAGGGCAGCTAGAGCGCTTACTAACAAAACCATTGTAATATTCAGAGTATCTGTTTCACACAATTCTTTAAACGTCCAGATACTAGACCAGCTGAAAATATGTGCTCCAGATAAAAATATGGCATGAAAAGAAATTTAAAGAGAACCTCTATAAAGGCAGATACGATCTTCGATGGAAAAGTAATTGACCTTAGCACAGTGAACCTTCAAAACTGTGAGATGCACCGCAGTCATCATGCGTTCCAAACGTCAGTCAACCACATGGCACATGGCATATGTTTAATTTCGAGTAAAATACGGAGCAAAGTGGCTTCCAGTAAAACATCTAATTCAGCTCACGTCCAGGTGTAAGAGACAATCATATAATTCATATCCGGAAATTAGAAACCGATAATAGGGAGACGATTGTCTGCCAACACTTCAACTTGAAGACCATACATCCATGATCGACGTCCACGTCCGTGAGAAGCCAGTTCATATGTCACCGCTCGTATAGGCAATAATGCCAATGCAGATGAAGAATGAAAGGAATAAGGACAATTTGTATCAATGAAGAATATCTGTAGGCCTTGACGCTTATATGCGCCATTGATTCTAGAACATGACAGGTCTTTGTCATCAGTGTAAGAGACGGGTTTACATAAATATTTGGCCACGTCTTTTAAAGTCTATTTTAAAGGGGAAAAATATACCTCAGGGGCATAGAATTCCAATTTCCATGAGTATTATAAGGTGTCAAAGTCTTGGATTCTTGCGTTTGAGAAGGTAAGGCTCCAAGTTTCAGAGGGCAATTTGACTTACGCAGCACGCCTAATTAATGTCCAACGTCCCTTATTAGTGACAGCGGAAAGGTTTGACAAAATATATTGTTTAAAGCTCAGCTGTCAAGGAAAATTTTCTTTCACAGCATGATCTGTTGTGATCATGGTAGCCTGTGATTATACCGATAATATGGGACCTGCTAATATAAAAAGAATTTTTGTGTCACCTCTAGAAAGTAAGTTTGGTCTATTCGATTGACAGTCCAGAATGGATCTAAGCGTGCAGGTGGCCTCACCAGTGACTTTAATTGTAGACGTTGCAGTCTATTTTTTTTGCATTTATTTCCTTCCATTGTTATTGTTCCTTTCTTTTCGATATATGGAAGCTAATTGTCGAATCATAATTTTTCAAATCGAAAGACTAGATACATAAATTGTAAGTGACGAAGGTGAGTGAAATTTTGAAGTTTTACCAACTGAGGAAGGGAAATTATGATTTGGACATACATATGATCAATGAATTGTTAAATCCGGAAACGAGGCTCTGAAATTTTTAACATGGAAAGGAGTGATGACATGTTATAAAGACACTATTGTTTCCGACCGATTATTGGATTTTTCCAAGCAATCAGAGTATTGTAAGCGGGCAGTAGACTTCTAAAATTGAAATATGCTTAGCATGGGGAGTTATTTATTAAAATCGAATGATCTAAACGTTTAGGTTAACGTTCTTTAAAAGTTCTGGGCTTCGCCTTACCACTTTAGGCTGAAACTAAAAATTTACAGTAGATATAGACACCCCTCTAATGAAATTATAGAGATTAAAACCTTTTATCTTTCAAGACGTGCGGCATCTTTTATTCTCTTTTAAAGTAATACTTTATGAAGATTTGAATTTAGGTTACATCACCGATAATAATTTTAAAATTTTTTATTCTTCTTAATTATTTTTAAGAAATTTTAAAATTATATTTAATTTTTTATTAAAGTAATTTATATATATTTTTAATTTTTTTTATAAAAAACGGATTTCATGGTTAGTTGATATTTCAAAGGAAATAAATAGATAAATAAAAATAAATGATTTAAGATTACAAGAAAAATGGTTAGTTAACCTTTCAGAACAAAATAAACATAGATTTTAAAATTGTTTTTAATTTTTTATTAAAATAATTTTTATAATTTTATTTTATTTTAATAAAGTTGAATTTTATAGTTAATGGATATTTCAAAAGAAATAAATAGATAGATAAAAATAAATGATTTAAGGTTATAGAAGATCTAAACAAAAGAAAAGTGGTTAGTTAACATTTCAAAAGAAATAAATAAATGGTTTAAGGTTATAGAAGATCTAAAAAAAATTAAAAATATATAGATGAAATAAAGCAATTAGAGCATAGCTAATTAAGAATTTATATTTTCAGTGGAAGTTCTAGAGGAGGGGCTAAAGGAATAATGGTCTGAGGAGAAAAGAGAATTGAAAAAAAACTTGGATGGAGGGAAGTGGCCAAGGAGGAATGGAGTCGATAAACTAGGTTGGGGGCATAGTTAATTAGGAATTTACATTGTCAAAAAATGTTACAAAAAGATTATTCATAGTATTTAAATTGGTTCACAGCCCCTGTGGTTAAAATTACGAAAACATAAAGGATGGCCAAAGATAAACTGTTT
Source organism: Wollemia nobilis (assembly GCA_028583015.1). Lineage (NCBI taxonomy): Eukaryota > Viridiplantae > Streptophyta > Pinopsida > Araucariales > Araucariaceae > Wollemia > Wollemia nobilis. The sequence goes on from JAQPPZ010001020.1 coordinate 371,411, forward strand.
TATGTGGTTGGTTGCACATAAGAGTATTATGACTCTGAATAATTTGAGGAGACGTGGATTTATTGGACCCAATTTGTGTGTAATGTATCACCAAGAGGAGGAAACAATGAGCCACCTCCTTTTTGTGTGTTGCTATGCCCAAATAGTATGGAGTTTGTGGTACAATAAATTTTGCCAGTCAAAAAGATCCATTCTCACTGGGAATTTTTTTTGGGACTATAGGAAGACCAATAGATTTAAATAAAAAACCTTGAAGATAGTTTGGGATTTGGGTTTGGGTTTCATATACTAGTAACTTTGGTTGGAACATAATAGCATGATTTTCAAAGTAGAATTTAGATTAGAAGAAAGAATTTGGGGAACTCTAATTTGAAAAATTTTAGAGATAGTTTATGTTAGAACTCGAGAGGACTCTCAGACGGTAGAGGATAAAGTAGATATATGGACACAACACTAGAAACATGTGCAACATGGGAACTAAGAAAGGGAGGATAAGAATAGAAAGAGAGATTTGTAGATTTGGGATGAAGTCAAGGGATTCAAAAGGAGAGGGTGAATGGAACACTTTAAGGGATCATCTAACAAGAATTAGAACATCTAAGAGTTGAATAGTCAAAGAAACAAAGTATTAGAACATCCAAGAGTTGAATAGTCAAAAAAACAAAGTTGAACTACATTTTGAACCTTACCAAGAAAGGCGTTATCGAAAAGTTTTTATTTTAATAAATTATTTACCTTTTTCTCAACAAAAAAAAAAGTAACGAGAGCATAAACAAATACAATATTAACTTGAATGTATATTCAAATAATAACAATAGATATAAATATACAATAAGTGAATAAACAAATGAAATATTAAATCGAACAAAAGTCTAAATAATGATAAAACATATAAAGAAATTTTGTTAATAAAAAAATTAAAGTAGATATGTAAGAAAACAAGTTAAGAAAAATTAAATATATTAAGGCATTTTCTAAGGAAAAATTCAGATTAGCTATGTGGGAAAACAGGGGTTAGAAAAAGAAAAAGATTATTATTTTTTTATTTTAATCTAATATATGTGCATCATCAAAATGCTTATATAGAAGCAAATAAAGATGCCCATGTCCCAAACAAACATATGTAAAATATCAAAAGAGGAATGAGAAGAGATAATATTCACCTTTTGGAAATTAGGGGTGCTTGAGATAGAGAATCACTTTATTTTGGAATGAGACATATGCAAGTTAGTTATACTAAAACCAGTGGAATCAATGCATTTTTTTTAAAAAGGAGAAAGTAAGAAAATTATTATCAAAATCAGTAATAAAATATGAACACTACATAAAAATAAATGAATCATTTTTATTTTTTTTTGTTAGTAACCATCGCTATTTCTAAATTTATTATCCTATAGGTTACTCTTGTCGTTGTGACCTTAAATACTTTATAAACTTCAAAGTAATTTATCTATATTTTTAAAAGGATATTCCTCACTTCTATAAATATTTAATTAATTTTGATTTTGGTTGGAAGTACTACATTTTTATCTTCTTGAATTTTAATTGGTTTTTACATATCATATTTAATTATTTTAATATTTTTTTGGAAGTTCTACATATTTATCTTCTTGAATTTTAATTGGTATTTTTATAATTGATTTTTACATAGCATGTATAAGTATATTTGATAAATCTTTCTTAAGCAAAATATTTTAATGTTAATTTTAATAGTTTAAATTAAAAATATCAGGTACAACTTTTAAAAATTTGATTAAGTTAACATATCCCATTTAAATTAAAAATAATAAATACATTATAAATTTTTTGATTATGTCAATATATACCCTTACAAGACAACAAATAACATTAAATTAAAAAACTCTTTTAATATATAAATCAAAATAATTAATAAAATTTATATTTTAAAATTAATAAAAATAATAATTTCACTTTCATTCCAAATATAAGATTTAAATAATTTATAAATCTTAAAATCTACTAAAATAAATAGTAATGGAAGAATGAATGACTCTTTAAGTAAGATTCCACATACTTGTTAATATTGTATTACTTCTCATGAGCGGAAATGATAGACCCTATTGCCATGTAGCTTTAATCAAGTCTTATATTTTTCATACAAATATCCAAAAAGAAGAATCTAATTTAATATCTAAAATAAAACAACTTAAATAAAATTAAATTTTAGAAAACAATTAAAAACAATAATAATTCATATTCATTTTAAATATAATATTTAAATGATTTAAGTCTAGTAATTTGCCAAACCATGGAATCACTCAATGACACTAAAAAATATTAGTATTGAGGATGATTTCTCATTTATATATAACAATGTTTTTTTTGGAATTGCTTATTTTTAGCTTCCCAAAATTTATAGCAATGAATAGCAATAAAAAAAAATATGAAGATAATTATTGGCTTGAATTCAAATATATATAAGATATAATTTTTTGAACTCCATCACCTACCAAATGTCTTCTTAGTTAAACCTCTTGTCACTTTTTAAGATATAAATTATTTTTATTAGTTATGGTATTAAATAGAAAGAGCTCAAGTGGGGTATTCAATGTAGAGGTCTAGATTCAATTGTTATCTATTATAATTTTACATTCGTTTGAAATATAAGATTTAATTTATTTGAATTCCATCACCTAAAAAATATTTTCTTAGTTAAGTAGAAAGTTTAGAATTTTAACACTTTTTAAGTAAGATACATTATTCTTATTAGTTATGGTGTTAAATAGAAAGTGCTCAAGTGATTATAAACATGTGGTTTTCAATGTGGAGGTCTAGATTCAAGTTTCATCAAATGATATGCACATAGTTATTAAATCTGTTAAGTAAAAATTATTGTGTAAATTATTGCATCCAAGAATGGTTGAATTGTATACCAATAAAAGTAACAACATGTAAGTCTCAAATGGTAAACACATATATCATGATCCTCATAGCTAAGTCAATGGTTTCCCTTACAAAAAATGAAAATTTATCAATTAAAAACATCAAGACATCAATTCAAGTCATGGTATGATTAGTGGAAGTAGTGGTCCCTCAAACTATCACTATAACTATATATAATTAAAATAATTGTATTTAAAATATAATGACATAAATAAAATAATGTGATATTTATTTATAAGACTATAATTTTTATTCTTTTATTTGAGTGGACCTAACAATAAAACTTTGGAGAGTAAGTGCAAAAACAAGTGCGAGTGATCCACGAGTAAGTGCAATAGCGAGTGCTATCACAAGTCAGAGTAATGCAGTAATGAGTGCGAGCGTGATGTGGGAGTAAGTGCAGTAAAAAGTGTAAGCATGATGTGAGAGTAAGTGCAGCAGTGAGTACAAGCATGAGTTGAGAGTGAGTGCAACTAGAAGCAAGTGTGAGTAATGTTGAGGTGCGATTTTGTCAAGTCACAAAACCACTCGACAACTTAGAACTTTAAGTTCTCTCTTGCAAAGAAAAATATATATATCTCCAAGGTTCTTGTATTCAATGTTTTATGCATAAACTCATATAAGTGCTAAGAATAAAACTCTAGGGTCTTGCAAGTGTTGTTAACAAGGGGCCTGGGATCATGTAAATGATTTTGAATCCATCATGTGGAGTATGTCTTTGATATCAATTCAACAAAATAAAATTTGTTTTATGATCTTAGGTTAAAGTATACCAAATTTTATTTCCTCTCTTCAATTTAATGTCTCAAAATGCTTTAAATGAAATTAGCATAAAAATAATCTAGCATTTTGTATTAAATTTCAATTTAACTTTGATAAAGATCAAAGTAAATGAAATTTTATAAATTTAATAAACCTTTGGAATATAATAAATTTATAATAAATTCATTTCCCAAATGTCTATTTGATAAAGCAGTTATTTATTCAAACCCCCTTATGAAATTATAAATCAAACCCAGAAGAGGTGAATAAATGAAATAATGTCTTGCCCAATTTATAAGGTTCCAAAACCTTGTCAATGATAAAATCTTAGGGCTTAATATGAAACTAATCTATAAAATTTGGATTTTATGATAAAATAAAGTTTATAAATTAGATTTGCTTATAATATTTATCTTTTGAAATATTTATGAAATTAAATATTCAAAAGAGTAAATGTGATCTCTGATTTGAAATTTGGACTTCTAAAATAAATAGAACTATATTATAAATCAAATCCAAATTGAATTTTAGAGATATCAATCCTAGTTCCTCAACCTTATGAAATTAAGGTGAGGAATAGAATATTCATTTATCCCTTCTTAAATTTATTAATTCAAATATTAATTGATGTAATATTTGAATAATAAATTTAATTTATAACCTAACCATATAATTTCACTTTATAAAAATTATGCTAGGTTATAATATATAGTTTTCAGAATGAAATAATAAAAAAAATAATAAAATATTTTAAACTTTAGAAATTAACTTAATGTCTCAGACAAAATCCACAGATCAGATTTCCATCTACAGAATTCTAAAACCAATCCAATGTTCACCAGTATTCACACAATGAAATCAAATGAATTGATGCAATCTTCTAAGGTATACAAACTATTAAGAAATTGTAATAAACATTTTATTAATTCCAAATACAGTCTGTGCACAAATCTGGATCCAAAATGCTTAAAACAATTTATAAAATCTTACAATAATTTCCATTGTTCTGCAAATGGCTTTCTCCATTTTCCTCCAATGAATGTGTAGCTTTGCTCCTTCCAATCGTTCCTCTCCTTCTCTGTATAAAATGTCCGACCCTTTCCATGAATCTCAATGATTTATTTATAATTTGAAAAGTTTAGTTATTCTGTTTCTTCACCGGGAATGGATTTTATAACTATCTTCTTCAAACCCTTGCCCTTGTATTACCTGCATAATGAAACAATAATCATAATATCAAAACAAAACCAAACTTTACTTTCCCGTAACTTTCCTTTTTTTTCAAAAGTATTTCAAAGTTCTCATATTGCTAAACTAACCTGCTATTTTTTGGTGAAACTGACATCTAGAATCTTGCAAGTTTGGTATCATTAGAAAGAGAAAATCCATATCTTTTTACCAAGTTTTGAATGAGATCAAACGGAGTTTTCTACCTCAAGATATGTCCATTTCAATTTTGCATTAATTTTAGGGTTAACCCTAAAATAAAATTTAATTATTTAAATGAAAATTAATCATTTAAACCTTTGAAAATGATTTTAATCAAATTATTTGATTCGAAATAATGCAATTAATATGCAAATAATCAAAATATTCAGTTTTCAAGCATTGCAACTACATTCAAACCTTCAAAATGCAAATATGTCAACAATTCCAAAGTGAAAGCAAATTTTCCAAGACCTTGATGCGAGCAAAATTGGATAAACAAAAATCCCTCGAAATCACAAAATTTAAGGTGGGTCCCCAATTTTGGGGTCGTTGTGAAGGACGTCACAACATTGGCGACTCTGCTGGTAAATGTCCCTGGACATTTCAGACTAAAAACCAATCTCTGAAAACACACAAAACATGAAAATTAGAATCACAAGCATTGATAAGCATCCAGAGAATGTGAATAGACCAATACAAATATGAATCACCGGAATCAGAGATGATTTATGCATAATGTGATGTATTACTGGTTGGGATCAGGTGATATGTATTAATGATCATTCTCAATATAAATCTTTGTTTTGGCCATGCTTGTCATCATACTTTAATCAGGGGCCCTAAAATGAACATTCGTGAAAATAAGATGATATGAAAATGATATGACGTAAACTGAAACATGTATTAACAGGATGTAATAATATGAATGACATGTTTTACAAAGACTCAAACACTCTAGTACAATAAACAAACACACTAAAACTTATCTAATCCTCTTAGGACCAAAAGTGTGTGTTGTGAGTTCCTTACCAGATCAAGAGCTCAGTTATGACCTTACTATCATCCAGAACCAGTGTGTGCGCAAGTGAGTTCATTACCTCATTTTGACCAAAATGATTAAACCTGTTATGAAAGAAACACAAGGCTAGCCTGCCCATTTGAAATGATCATAGGTCTCGCTTTTCAATGAGACATATCACCATGCATGAGCGTACTCCACTACCAGTCAAGCATCTATAGCCCCGATGGAGGTTAACCCCATAGTCCATAATTTTAGCTTTTGATTGCTTGAATCCTAGGGATGACTACCCTTCCTTCTGACGGATGAGTAGTACGAATCCTTATGATCCAATAGTGAATGATGTGTTTAGATTTTGATTTCTTGAACCTTGGGGATGACTACCCTTCCTTTTGATGGATGAGTAGTATGAATCCTTATGATCCAATAGTCGATGATATGTGATGTAAATAGACTCAGAGCTTTGGGGAATTGGATTCTCAACCAAAGTATGATGAGAATTTGACCCTATCCTTACTACTCTGATTTTGTTTAGAGTTTTCAAATATTTGTGGTAATAATGAGTTTTATGGACTATGTTGCATGATAGGACTGACAAGGATGCCCCTTTTCACCCTACATTTTCTTCCAAGGATGGTTTTGACCATTTTACCCAAAATATTTTAATATGTGTAAACTGTGCTTGGTTCCAGACAATTTCAACATCAGTCCCCGATCTCAAGATCCTTTTATTGTATATTGTGCAATGATCCTAAGAGAATCTGATATGCTTTTCGGTGGTTGCCTACCATACTAGAAATGGTTGAGTGACCAAAAACATTTAGAAATTTGGAAGCTATGGTGTGTAAACATGAAGCTTTATCTTTTACAATTTTATACAAAATGCCTTTGTGAAAGTGCCCCTGATTAAAGCAACATGACTTTTGATAAAACCAATTAAAACTTTTGAATTTGATAAATGATCTTTCTATGGGATGTGAAATATGGAATGCGAGGGTGATGTATGCAATATTATGAAATGTGTTATGAAATGCGAGTGTATGCAAGGATACGAAGTTTTTGCAATACAATTCCAAATTTTCATATTTGCTTTATCTTTAGTTCACATTCATGAGGACATAAACCAATACCTCACTTTTCTTCTTTTTCAAGTTTCACAAGCTTTCAAACTAGGTAATCTCATCCTATTCAATCCAGAATCAAAATACCCTACTCTTAGAAGACTCACCTAAAACTTGCCAAATTGAAAAACATTCAATCACGAAATTCCAACAAGGTCTGGCGAAGTCAAACTGTCATTAAGCTCAACAATACACAACAAAACATAACAAGACATATGGAAAACATAACAACACAACAAAAAAACAACAACACAACAATAACATATGACAACAACACATCACATGACAAAATAGTATATACAAAAAATATACATAATATACAAGACACTACCAAAATGTCTACCATCATTTCCCTGGATCCCATACACGATAGACACACCTTAAAAGACATATCTCATGATTTGCATTCCAAGATTTACACAATTTTAACCAAAAGAAGATTAGGCCAAACCATGCAACCTTCATTTTTCCTTTCACACCCCACTGATTTGATTCAAACTTATAAGCAATTATGTGTTTAAGATTTGATTCATTAACCTTACAAGCAAATACATGATCTTCCAAGATCTTATGCTTATTCAACAAGGTAGGAATTTCAAACCCTGATTCATCATTTTGACCTAAATTCTCATTTTTACAAGTATATAGGATTTCTTTCAAATATGAAGCAACTTCTGAAAATTTTAAAGCAACATCATCATCCATGTTTATAGGCCAATCATATTCATGTAACAATTTGCAAGAATCTAGGATGTTTACAAAATAAGGATCATTATAGTTTTGTATCCTAGGTTGAATTGTTAGTTGTTGATGAATTTGATTCAATAACTCAAGCATATCTTCTTTTTCATTTGACAATACAATCTTATTGGTGGTGGGAATGAGAATCCCTTCTATTGCTTCATCGACCCCTAATGACATCTCATCATAAACAACAATGGGAGCCAATAAATGATTATGCAAAAATTCACCTGATTCTTGAATGTTTGAATACAAAGGATAAGAGTCTACCTTTTGTGCACTTTCATTTACCACTACTTGATGAGCCATTGAAATATTTTCTTTTTCTCCATGATCTCTATCATCACCACCATCATTTTGTATTCCTTCATCAATAACCTGCTTTTCAGAAGCATCAAAATTTGGCATCCAATCAAGAATGTGTCCATCTTTTTCACACCATAAATCTTGTTGATCAAACAAAGCAATAGTTTCTTTAGGATGAATAGGAACTTCTAATTCTTTGCTAGCCATACATGAAGTTTCTTCATTTGAGTATTCAATACAATCCTGAAAATTTTCACTCAAACCTTCAACATTCAAGAATGAAAGAGAATAATTTACCTCTTCTTCATCTAAAATAGATGAATCATAAAAAGGTTTTACCATTTCTTCCCTTTCTACTGCAGAAGAATGTTCTACAAACTCATGTTCAGAATGATCAACTCTTGGAACCTGTTCTATTTCTGAAATTGGCATATCATTTTCTGATTGCATAGGAATTGCGAAATCCTCTTTTGAAACAGAAGTTTCAACCTCCTGCATAGTAAGTGAAACAGATATTTTATCAGTAGATGTGTGAGAAAACAATGATTCACCATACATACCCCATCCATTATAATAATTATCTTCTAAAGCTAAAGGGTGAGATTCAACCATATCTTCACATTTTGTAAATTTGACAATTGAATGCTTTTCAAATTCACTTTCCTCACTTTCAAAAAATCTATCCTCAATAAGAAATTCATCTTCCTCAAGTAATAAACTTTTATGATCAGTCATAATGAAACTACCTCTAGAATATTTCAATTCTGGAGCTTCAGTTGTTTCATTCAACTCTATGGAAGATTCTATTCTATCATATGTTTCAAAGCTAGTTAAATCTAAAACTCCTCCAATATCTGAAGACTCATGCATTTCTACATTTTGATAAACTTGATTACTACAATCCTCATTAATGGATATTGGCTTTGAAACTTGCACTTCCTCTTGGATAATATCAAAAGTGGTTGAAAAACTAGGACATTCAATTTCATTTGATGGTGTCAAGAAATGCGTATCATGACTCATAGATGGTAATTGATTTGAAACCTTAGGGTGATGTAATGATAATCTACCCACATCAATTCCTCTTGAAATCAACCATTGCTCTACAGCTACTGCCCCACCATACACGCTAGATAAGGATAAATCCTTAGGAAACATTTCTAAACACTTAACCGTAAAAGGATCTAAAGCTTCCAAATATATTTGAACAACTTCTTCTTCTAAAATAATAAAATGTGTCTCTATTTCAGCATATAACTTATGAAACCTATCATTAAACTGACTCATGGATTCATTAGGCTTTTTACAAATAGAGGCAAATTGATTTGATAACAAATCTATGTCAACCGATGTTCTAAAATGTTCAAGGAACGTTGTTTCAAGTTGATTCCAAGAAGCGGTAGAACCTACAGGTAAATTGATAAACCAATCTTTAGCAACTTCATCCAATGTGTATGGAAACATTCTACAGAAAACATCTTCCTGCATAATTTGAAAACTAAGCATAATATTTTTATATGCCTGAATATGTTCTTCTGGCGTAATCGTTCCATCATGCTTATAAAATGGTAAATCATTTTCTGCCATTGAACCAACTTTAATATGCAAGGCTATGTATGAAAATTCACAAAAATTGCATCATAACCTAATTTTCGAATTTATGATAGATTAACGTTAATGCAACATAAATTGAAAATTTCAAACAATTTTTTTTATAACAAATTGCACATGCTAAAATCAAAATAATTACCTTTCAGGCCCTCCTTCTAGCGCCAATTTGTTGAGGTGCGATTTTGTCAAGTCACAAAACCACTCGACAACTTAGAACTTTAAGTTCTCTCTTGCAAAGAAAAATATATATATCTCCAAGGTTCTTGTATTCAATGTTTTATGCATAAACTCATATAAGTGCTAAGAATAAAACTCTAGGGTCTTGCAAGTGTTGTTAACAAGGGGTCTAGGATCATTAAATGATTCTCTCCATCATGTGGAGTATGTCTTTGATATCAATTCAACAAAATAAAATTTGTTTTATGATCTTAGGTTAAAGTATACCAAATTTTATTTCCTCTCTTCAATTTAATGTCTCAAAATGCTTTAAATGAAATTAGCATAAAAAGAATCTAGCATTTTGTATTAAATTTCAATTTAACTTTGATAAAGATCAAAGTAAATGAAATTTTATAAATTTAATAAACCTTTGGAATATAATAAATTTATAATAAATTCATTTCCCAAATGTCTATTTGATAAAGCAATTATTTATTCAAACCCCCTTATGAAATTATAAATCAAACCCAGAAGAGGTGAATAAATGAAATAATGTCTTGCCCAATTTATAAGGTTCCAAAACCTTGTCAATGATAAAATCTTAGGGCTTAATATGAAACTAATCTATAAACTTTGGATTTTATGATAAAATAAAGTTTATAAATTAGATTTGCTTATAATATTTATCTTTTGAAATATTTATGAAATTAAATATTCAAAAGAGTAAATGTGATCTCTGATTTGAAATTTGGACTTCTAAAATAAATAGAACTATATTATAAATCAAATCCAAATTGAATTTTAGAGATATCAATCCTAGTTCCTCAACCTTATGAAATTAAGGTGAGGAATAGAATATTCATTTATCCCTTCTTAAATTTATTAATTCAAATATTAATTGATGTAATATTTGAATAATAAATTTAATTTATAACCTAACCATATAATTTCACTTTATAAAAATTATGCTAGGTTATAATATATAGTTTTCAGAATGAAATAATAAAAAATAATAATAAAAGATTTTAAACTTTAGAAATTAACTTAATGTCTCGGACAAAATCCACAGATCAGATTTCCATCTACATAATTCTAAAACCAATCCAATGTTCACCAGTATTCACACAATGAAATCAAATGAATTGATGCAATCTTCTAAGGTATACAAACTATTAAGAAATTGTAATAAACATTTTATTAATTCCAAATACAGTCTATGCACAAATCTGGATCCAAAATGCTTAAAACAATTTATAAAATCTTACAATAATTTCCATTGTTCTGCAAATGGCTTTCTCCATTTTCCTCCAATGAATGTGTAGCTTTGCTCCTTCCAATCGTTCCTCTCCTTCTCTGTATAAAATGTCCGACCTTTTCCATGAATCTCAATGATTTATTTATAATTTGAAAAGTTTAGTTATTCTGTTTCTTCACCGGGAATGGATTTTATAACTATCTTCTTCAAACCCTTGCCCTTGTATTACCTGCATAATGAAACAATAATCATAATATCAAAACAAAACCAAACTTTACTTTCCCGTAACTTTCCTTTTTTTTCAAAAGTATTTCAAAGTTCTCATATTGCTAAACTAACCTGCTATTTTTTGGTGAAACCGACATCTAGAATCTTGCAAGTTTGGTATCATTAGAAAGAGAAAATCCATATCTTTTTACCAAGTTTTGAATGAGATCAAACGGAGTTTTCTACCTCAAGATATGTCCATTTCAATTTTGCATTAATTTTAGGGTTAACCCTAAAATAAAATTTAATTATTTAAATGAAAATTAATCATTTAAACCTTTGAAAATGATTTTAATCAAATTATTTGATTCGAAATAATGCAATTAATATGCAAATAATCAAAATATTCAGTTTTCAAGCATTGCAACTACATTCAAACCTTCAAAATGCAAATATGTCAGCAATTCCAAAGTGAAAGCAAATTTTCCAAGACCTTGATGCGAGCAAAATTGGATAAACAAAAATCCCTCGAAATCACAAAATTTAAGGTGGGTCCCCAATTTTGGGGTCATTGTGAAGGACGTCACAACAAGTGCAACCAAAAGCAAGTGTGAGTGAGTGTAGCCAAAAGTGAGTGCAAGTGTGAGCTGAAGTAAGTACAGTAATGTGTGCGAGCGCAAGCTAGGAGTGAGTGTGCAAGATAGGAGTGAATGAGATTAAATAAGGAGTGTAAACTAAGAGGGAATGCAAGCCAAGATTTAGTCATGGTAGAACAATAATAGGTTCATTTAGAGTGCATCAATGCTTCAAAACCTTACCATTGATGCATGGAATATTATTTCCAAAAAATTGTTGAAGCTAAGGAACATTGACAAAAAGAAGAGACAAGAGGAATTGTGAGCCAAGAGGGAGTGCAATTTGGGAGTGAGTGCGAGGTAGGAGAGAGTGCAAGCCAAGAGTGAGTGTAAACCAAAAGTAAGTGTAAACTAAGAGGGAGTGTGAGCCAAGATTCAGTCATAGCAAAAGAGTAGTAGGTTCATCTAGAGTGCATCAATGCTTCAAATCCTTATCACGAATGTGTGAAACATTATTTACAAAAAATTATGAGCTAGGAGGGAGTGCAAGCTAATATCAAGTGTGAGGCAAGAGAGAGTACAATCTGGGAGCAGTAGCGAATGTGAGTAAAGAGGGAGTGATAACCAAGAAGGAGTGCAAGCCAAGAGCGAGCCCCATTAGCTATTGTGGAAGGAAAATCATATTTAAAATCCCTAATGCCAAGTCAGTTTGCCCTAGCTATAAATTAAAATACCTTAGTTAGAAGTATGGAGGCTCAAGTTGGAGATAATCATAAGAGCGAATACATGGCAAGTTCAATCTAGGTAGTATATGTTACACCAAAAGTAAGTATCAATGATGAGATGATTGAGCATGATATAACAGTTCTTAAAAATAGAGGGCTGATATGTAAAGTTCCATAGATCATGGCCAGGGATTTTGGAGATTGAAAATTGGATCAAGTGGAAGTGGGTATTGAATTCAAATTATTCTATAATTTTTCTTCCTAAAGATTTTTTTCTCATATTTTCCAGTTCAAAAATAAGGGATAAAATAATGGTTGGTGGTCCATGGTTTACGGGAAGAGATGCACTTTATTTGAGACCATGGAATGATTTTTTTGTTGAAAAAAAAAAACTTTTAAGAAGCTTCCAGTGTGGGTTAGGCTTTTTGAACTTCCATATCAACTTATAAATAAGGATGTTTTGAAAAATATTGAAAATGCCCTAGGGGAATTCATCAAGGAAGGACCAACAAATAAAGAGCGAAAGCATGCTATATATACTCGAATATGTGTTGCTATGGATATTTCAAAACCTTTGTCACAATCCATTAAATATTAAATATGAATCAAGAGAATGGAATCAAAATTCAAGATGAAGTAAAGAAATCATACAATAATAGAAGCTAGATCAGATCAAGGATATTTCACTCTAAAATAAGAGGTAAATAAACCTATCTACAATATCATTTGGCAAGTTTAGAAGGAATTAAAGATACAAAATATAATGTGGAGATAAAACCTAAAATAAATATAGTAAAAGAGATCAAGTTTATTCCAACTCAATCATCTTCATTTTCCTCAAGTAGTATAGAATCCTCTTCAGGTAATAAAAGTAAAAGTGGTGAAGATGTTATCCCTTGTACTTTTAAGGTTTCAAAAGCAGAATAATATAGAAATGAGGTTGGAGGAAATCCATAACAATTTAGGGTTTTTAGGGTAAAATAAGAAGGTAATTGCTACATAAGAGCATCCTTGCACTTTAGGGTTTCTAGGGCAACATAAATAAGATTGTACTTTTGAGGTTACTCCTTGCACTTTAGATCCTTCAGAACAAGGCAAACCTAAATATGATAAGTCTTACTATGAGCAGTGTGAGAATATTGAAGAGATTGATGAAGATGAAAGTATTGTTGGAAATAAAAATAAATAAAAAAAGAGGAAGGGCCAAGAAGCAAAAAAAAGATAAATCGAAATACAAAGGGATATTGATATGGGAAAATAAAATCAAATATCACAAGTGTTAACAAGAAGTGGGGCTAAACCAAATTTGACCTTTTGGAAGTGGTATGTGAGTCCCAAAAGAACAAACAGATGCTAAGGGCCCTAAATGCTACCTTTGTGGTGCTTATTCCTAAGAAATAGGGAGCGAATTCCCTGGATATGTTCAGGCCTATTGCTCTCTGTAATGTTGTATATAAGATCATCACAAAAATTATTGCTGAGAGGTTGAAGATATGGTTGAGCAAAATCATCTACGAGGAGCAAGGTGGGTTTGTTGTTGGCCGACAAATCATGGATGGGGTTGTTATTGCTACAGAAGCTATTCACTCAATGGAAACTTCTAAGGAGAAAACTATGTTCATTAAGTTGGACATGGCAAAAGCCTATGACAGAGTTAGATGGTCATTTCTTCAAAAAGTTCTTGCTGCTTTTGGCTTTGAGGAGGAATGGATTAGATGGGTGATGAGTTGTATTTCTTCTTCCTCATTCTCTGTTCTTGTTAATAACGAGACAACGAAGCTGTTTGAGGCCTCAAGGGGATTGAGGCAAGGAGATCCTCTATCTCCTTATTTGTTTATCATTATGGCAGAAGGGTTGGGCAGATTACTCAAATCTCAGGTCAGGCATGGTCTCATTCAAGGGTGGAAGTGGGATAACAGTTTGCCACCTCTTTCCCACCTTCAATTTGTTGATGATACTTGCTTTGTTGGGAGTTGCCACTATCAAGGAAGCTGGAAACATTAGACAGTCTCTTGACATATATCTTGGTGCTTCTAGACAGGTGATTAATGAGGACAATTCCTTTATTTTATTCTTCAATACCCCCCCTCTTATTCAAGCTAGGATTGCTCGCATTCTAAGATTCCAGGTCGGGACTCCCCCTTCATTTATCTTGGGATCCCAATTTCATCTCATCCTCTGCCTAGATCTTCTTGGCATTCTATACTTGATAAGTTTAGAAGGAAGGTAAATCACTAGACTGTCATATGGCTATCCTCTACAGGTAGAGTATTGCTTTTAAAATATGTTATTCAAGATTTACCCATTTACAGATGTTTTGTGCAAATAGCTCCTTCTCGTTTCATCAAGGACATGGATGCTCTGTCAAGATAGTTTTTGTGGTCTGGCAAACTTGATCAATCTAAATGGAGTTTGGTTAGATGGGATTCCATTTGTAGGCCAGTTCAAGAGGGAGGCCTTGGGTTACGACAGGCAACTCTTTCTGGGTAGGCTTTGGCTGTGAAACTTTATTGGAGATGGTGTACCTCTCAAGATCAGATTTGGGCTAAAATATTATCTTATAAATACTTGAGAGGTATTTCTGAGGTAGATATCCCTAGAGCCAGTTTGGTTGGGAAAGGTTATGTTATCTGGGACACTACGAAAAGAGGAGCTAATTTAATTAAGCAGGGTTTGTTCTGGATTTGCAATCGGGGATCAGATGTTCTTTTTTGGGAGGATTCTTGGGATGGCCACCCTCCTATCTTGACTCAATATCCCGAGGTTAAATTCCCTAAGCATTTTTTTCTTGGAAGCGGGTTGGTCTCATGTGGAGGACTTTAAAAAAATCTAGTATTTTGGAAATATGGAGATGTACAGATGGAAAGATCCGCAGGAATGGCCCCAAGGGGGATTTTCCGAGGATAGAGAGGTGCTTGCTCTTATTCTTACAGGGAGGTATTGTTCTTCATTTAGGGATAAAGACATTCTGTCTTGGAACCCTAATCCCAAGGGAACCTACTCTGTAGCCTATGGTTATCAAGTTCTTGATAAGCAAAACTTTGGGAGTCTCCCTGTCACATGGTGGAAAAAGGTGTGGAATAGATTGGCTTGGCCGAAATGTAACTTTTTTCTCTGGCTGGTAGCTCGTAATAAATGCCTCACTTGGGATAACTTGAGGAAGAGGGGATTTTAGGGTCCCTCTTTATGTGTCCTTTGTGGTAAGAATGAGGATGACTCTTATCATTTATTTTTCCAATGCTCCCTTGCAAAAGACATTTGGCACTGTTGGTGGAGTGCCTGGAACCATCCTTGTTTTCATGTGCTCTCCCTGGTGGAGTTTTGGAGTAGTCTGAGCAGACCTCCAGCCAAGGCCCCCTTCCTCCAAAGTGGCTTGGAATTTGGGCCCTTCTTGCATCATCTGGCAGATTTGGCTTGAACGAAATCGACGCATTTTTGAGGGAAGTCATTTGGTTGTTCAACAAATCTGGCAAAGGATCCTGTGTATGGTTCAAGAAACTATCCATAGTAAATGTGATGTGGACCCTCATTTGGACTCTAGGGAGGATAAGGTACAATAGGCCCTTGGTTTGTTTGGGGTTGGTGTGAATTCTTCTAGCCCTAGTAGGATTCCTCAGCTTAGCAAGAAGGTTAGGAGAGAGGGTAGATGGAGACTGCCCCCTAGAGGAGTTTTAAAAATTAATACTGATGGGTCGTCCAGGGGCAATCCTAGACATGCTGGAATTGGTGGTGTTGGGAGAGATTCTGCTGGCATGGTCAGTTTTTTCTTTTCCATTTATAAAGGTGTTCACTCCAACAATCTTATGGAAGCTCTGGCAATACTTGAGGCCTTGCAAAGGGGGTTTTCTCTTGGCTGGCGCAGGATTCTTTGTGAGTCTGACTCTCAAATTTTGGTTAATCTTTTAAACAACAAAAGAGTGGAGGATGTTAATTGGCAGTTGGCCTCTGTGACCATTCAAATTCTCAGAATGAGTGAAGAGTTCGAATTTATATCCTTTGTGCACATTCCAAGGGAATGGAATGGGGTTGTTGATTACCTGGAAAAAAGGGCTTCTGAGCTATTGGATACTCAGAGTATTGATAACTGGAAGAGTCTCTCGTCTGGGGATTCTCAACACCTACGGGAGTTGATCCATAAGGATGTTCAGACTTAATGTGGTTTGTTTTTTTTTGGTTTTCTTTGGGAGTTGACCTTGTCTGGTGATTTAGCCTGTCTTGTTGCTTATTTGAGTCCTAGGTGGGGGCTCAGATGTACTTTGTAATCCAGAATTTTTATAAATAAATTTTTACCCCTTTATTTATAAGAAGTGGGGCTAAACCTACAAATAAAATAAAAAATAACAATGAAAATAATATATTGGAATATTAGGGGAATGAATAAGAACCCTAAAAAAAGGTATTAAGAAATCGTGAGGTTGTTATAGACAAGATAATTTTAGATATAGAAGTTGGGTAGCAAATATTTTAACCATTTGCAATGTTGAATCTTTGAATAACATGTGCTTATATTGAGAGGGGGGTGAACAGTATAAGATAAAACTTTTTACTTTTCAATCCATATGATAACATCAACAATACTAAAGCAGTAAACATCACACAAAGCATCACACACATGAGAGACATGATTTAATGTGGTTAACCCAATGTGGGCTATTCCATGGAGAAAATATTCCTTATAAAATTTTCTCAAATAAATTCTCTTGGGAATCCTTTCTCTATTACAATGTTTATGGACATCTGTTCAAAGGAGACACCAATCCCCTAATCAAGTTCATGGATCTCTATCCACATGATAACTCCTCCTCTGCTCTGGTTGGTGATCTTCTAGAAGAGTTACTACCTCCACTGCATTGGCTTATGGATCTCTATCCACTGAAGACTCATACCCTCATTCAGAAGACCTGTCTTCACTACTCTAGCTAATGGACCTCTATCAGCTAGAGACTTTCATTCTCTATACTCTATCACCTCCAAATATTACTCTCAGCTCTATCTCAAATTTGCACTAAACACAGTCCTTTGGTCTAGCATAAATATGCTCAATATTTATCCTCAAATCTATACTAAATATAGTCCTTCGATCTAGCATAAATATGCTCAATCTCTATCCTCAAATCTGAACTAAACATAGTCCTTCAGTCTAGCACAAATCTACTCAATCTCTGTCTTGGTCTAACACAAATCTATCCTCAAATCTACACCAAACTCTGTCCTCAAATCTATCCTCAAGCCTTAATAGGGTTGATGTAGACTTGGCTAAAACTATTGGGAAGTGAGTGAGCAAGTTTCATATGAGAATAAGAAATTTGTTCATGTGGGATGTTAAGTTGTTCTAGGAATAGTTTGGTTGGTATTAAGTAAGCTCCAACTTTGTCCATGTTTATGTAGGTGATTTGAGGATCAGTTGGTGTGGATGGCTTGGTTTCTGGAATGGAGGTATGGATGGCTCTTTGCATCACATCAACATTCAAAGTGAATACTATGTGAGAAGGTCCTAAAGATAAGCCAAAGTAGCTTGTCTGTATTGGGCTGGTTGGGTTAGCCATGAAAGCGGCTAAGGAAGGAGTGGAACACTCTATGGATGAGGTTGATGTTTGATTCATGGCTTTGGCTTAATTTTGGTCAATCCCATAAGCTATGAGCAAGAAGGGGTAGAAAATATGAGGGATGTGTGTGGAATGAAATATGGTAAATGAGAAACACATAGAATCAAACAAACAATTTAATCCTATGTCTTGCAACAATTATTTTGATTTTTATTTTTTATGTGATTTGTATGTTTTGATGTGCAAACTTTCTAAGCCTAGATAACTATGCAATGTGGATTCCTAAGGTGGATGGCACATGGGAATTTTCTTGGTGATGAAATCTAGAAAAATTACTCATGGGCTGCTAAGGTGTCTATGGGGTGAGCCAACAGATGGAGATGAATCCCACCATTGCTGGTCTCGATTAGTGGTTGGTGATGAAATCCAACTCACTGATGTTGAAAATGAAGCATGCAATTGTGTGTGATTCTTTTTAAATTTTTGTATTGTTTATGGTGTGATTCACAAAATGCAAAGAAATCCTCTGTCACTCAACCAAGAAACCTAAGAATATTGTGATATCCAATATGGATCGAATGTGAAGAAGGTTGGTTGGTTTGGAATGGAATGGGGTTTGAAGTATGTTGTCTGTGATTGTTGTTGAGAGCAAGAATGAGCATCTTGCTATTCCATGAGCAATGGATTGAGGTATTACCATGCTTTTTGTATGGTAATTTTTGATACAGATGGTGTGTTCATTGTGGAAGTGGATGTGGGTGAGGTGTGTATTGGTAATGTTGGTTGAGGTAAATGGAGGGTAAGTTGCGAAGGGAATCACAATCAAATGAGGGGTGGTGGATGGCATCTGCAAAGCAACATTAACTTGTGATTTTTAGAGTGGGTTGGAATAGGTAGTGGTATAGGTAGAGGGGATGGAGGTGATTTGGCTATATTGTGGTGGAGGAATTTGGTGTGAGGGTGCAGATGTTGCCTCAAAAAGAGGGTTAGTGTAGACTTGGCTAAAACTATTGGGATGTGAATGAGCAAGTTCCATATGAGAATAAGAAACTTGTTCATGTGGGATATTAAGCCATTCTAGGAATAGTTTGGTTGGTCTTAAGTAAGCTCCAACTTTATCCATATCTATGTAGGTGATTTGAGGATCAATTGGTGTGTATGACTTATTTTTTGGAATGGAGGTATGGATGGCTCTTTGCATCACATTAGCATTCAAAGTAAATATTATGTGAGGTCCTACAGATAAGCCAAAGGAGCTTGTCTATGTTGGGTTGGTTGGGTTAGCCACAAAAGTGGCTACGAAGTGGAACACTCCATGGATGAGGTTGATGCTTAATTCATGGCTTTGGATTGATTTTTTGTCAATACCATAAGTTATGAGCAAGCAGGGGTAGCGCAACAAACAATTTAATCCTATCTTGCAATAATTATTTTGATTTTGATTTTTTATCTGATTTGTGTGTTTTGATGTGCAAAGTTTTTAAGCCTAGATAACTGTGCAGGGTGGATTCCTAAGGTGGATGGCATGTGGGGATTTTCTTGGTGATAAAATCTAGAAAAATAACTCATGAGCTACTAAGGTGTCTATGGGATGATCCAACATATGGAGAAGAATCCCACCGTCGTTGGTCTCAATCAATGGTTGGTGATGAAATCCAACTCACTGATGTTGAAAATGAAGCATGCAATTATGTGTGATTCTTTTTAAATTTTTGTGTTGTCTATGGTGTGATTCACAAAATGTAAAGAAACCCTCTTTCACTCAACCAAGTTGGTGACTAGAAACACTAATACCAAGTCCCTCAAAAGAGTCTAGGGTACACCGCTTAAGATCCACTCTGAATCAACAAGTGATTCCAATAGTGGAGGGTTCACCTAGCTCTTCCACTCTAAATCAGCAATGTGTTTCCAACAGTGGGAGGAAGCTTGAGCACCAATGACTTGTTCCAGCTTAGAAAAGTAAAAAGTGGGAAACTTTAGCCTAAAGTGCAACTACTATGCTTTTTTGTTTATTGCAAACAACACACAAGGAAGAAAGCAAAAACATCATAAAAGACAGTCAAAAATATGAATCTAGTGTAATGAATGTCTAATGCAACTAAAATGAATGTACAGATGCAGATTTATCTCTATCCAATTCTATATGATTCTAAAAATGTTTATGAATGCCTAAGATATTTAACAAAGCAAGATATGTTGCTTTTTAAACAGAAAATAGATATTTCTTTTCAATTTTTCTTTTAAAAAGCAAAAGTGTAAGTGGGGTTTAATTAAGACTTACTAGGAAGCCTATGTATTTATCCCCAACTTTCATGAATGCGGTGTAGAATCCCATAGTTTTCTTTGTCAAAACCCATGGTTTTCTCTGTCAAAATCATAATTTTCTTCTTTAAAACCCACAATTTTCTTTGTTGAAACCCATAGTTTTCTCTATTGAAACCCACAAGTACTATGCAACATCCACGTGGATACTATGTGGTGTTCCCTAAATGTTGAATGACGTTCGCACAACCACCGTTTGAATGTTACTACTTCTATAAACCCTAGCCCTAAATATTGTGATTTTTGCGCTAACAAATTTTCAAAACCTGCAACAAAAATAGAAAATGTAGATAAAAAATTTTGACGAGAGAATTTAAAATATGAAACCCTTTGGGGGTCCCACTGTGATCACCATTTTGTAAAGCAAAAACAAAAACACCAATAAAAGTAACAAATCAAATAAAATGACACAATATGCATAAAATGAAAGATATTTATTTATATTGAACCCAAGGAGGTTGGATCTCCACTTTATACAATAAATTTATCCCAAACAAGGGGTTACAATACAATGTATTGCTTCGATACAATTATTACAATATGAGGGTTTGAAAAACTTGTTCAAATGAATATTTGGTGTCCTCTGGTCATCTTCACACTAAACAATTTGTAAGTGGGTTTGTGTATCCCTATGGGGTCACTCGAGTTGCAATAGTTGTTAACAAAGAAGTCTCCTGTACCTAAAAATAGATCACAACACAAAAATATTAGTAGTATATGTGAGGGCTCCACTGTGTGAGACCCTTTGAATAAAAAATCTACAAACCCTAGGTGCAGTGATGATAAAATGTAATTCAAATATAGAAAACGTAAGTTGAAAGGAATAATACATGTTACCTTATCCAAATGTACCTGATTTATCCGATCTATGCCTCTACTTTCATGATCTAGTGATGCATGAAAGCCCACGAGCGTTTAAAAGTTTGTCGAATGCAAAATAGTTGAGGGGAAATGCCCAGGGGCATCCAGGGATGATTGCAAACACTCTGCAGTATTCTTGAGATACTCTGGGGCATTTGGAAAATGTCCTAGGTATTTGTGGGTGAAGGGGAATGCTCTACAAAATCCAGGTAAGGTTTCATATGGGTTTCAACGACAAAAATGGAGGATGCTGCGATGATGAAGAGGGAAGGTGTTAGCAAAATGCTAGGGTTTTGATGATGATGTATGAAGGGATCTAATGCTTTCTAACCTTAGGAATCACCAATCAACTTCTGAATTGATCAACCCTCATTCATAATAATAAATTATCTTTTATAACTTGCCCTTACCATGTTAGGGTTTTGACAACACCAACGGGCGACCAAGATTAAAACATGATGAAGGGCTAAGATTATGACTTTGATATGTGACATGGATCATTTTAAATGGATGGTTGAGATTAATATGTAATGAGCGACTGTGATTTATTCGTATATATATTTAAAATATTTTATATATATATATATATATATATATATATATAAATTATTTATATTTATATATAAATATAAATAAATATACACATATAAATAAATAATGGATGGTTGTGATTTGATGATGCATGGATGACAAGTGGCTAGGATTTGGTGTGTACAAAAACTATAGATGATGCATGATATAAATCCATAAATATAAATTTGGCCAAATTTTTATGTATGGTGATCTAATCTATATATAGAAAATGTGCAACTATTATGTATACTAGAAGCATCTATGTAACCTAATGCATAAACACATATTGAATGTAAGCTATCCTAACATGCATCACTATCTATATGCCTTTCCTTTGCTCATTTACATGGTGATGAATATCAAAACCTTCTCTATTTTTAACAATACCATCCCATCAAACTAGTGTATATGCATAGTTGACAAGATGTAAAATAGTACTCATTACTTGAAGATATTTCTAAGAATTAACATCAAAATTTATTATATAATTTCTATTATGCTCAACACAAGATAAGCAACAACGATTATGGTCTTGAACATACAATATTTTCGAAGTGTAATACTTCAAAAGAAATCAAGCAATCATTGCATGAATCCTTTTATTTTAGTTAAATATTCAAATATTATTCCACATCCTAGAACATGCTCTACAACCTTCCAAATAGTCTACTCATGCAATTAACCATGGCATTTTTGGTCCTATATAATGTGTAGGAAAATATGCATTTGTAGAAACTAAATTTTCCATTATATTTTTTTCATGGTTGCATATTAAGATAAGTATCTAGAACCACATTAAAATGGTTTTTACAAGTTGAGTACAATAAAATAGATAGTTCTAGATCTAAAATAGAAGGTAAACCCTAGAGTGTAGCACCACTTATCTACATCACAAATCCAAAATACATAAAAAATCCTATCAAAATTAAAGGTGATCCAACTAAATAATAAATATTCATCTGGTATGTACCTTTGATGTACATACAAATCTTCTTTGTTGTTGTCTGATAACTCTCATATGTTTCCTACATGTATTTGTGATAGTAAATTGTGACAAATTCAATGTCTTGCCAAGTGTGAATAAGGTAAACAAGGCCCCAACAAGAGATAGAAATAAAATAACACCCATCCATGAAATAGTGAAATCTTCTCATAGCTTCAAACTAGAAGCAAAGTGGGTTCAAGAATGCATTTAATACTCCATGATGAATTTCTATAGAAGATCAAATACATACATAGGGTAATATATAGTGATCTTGAAAGATGATTATCAATTTTAATCCCAATAAAGTAATACAAAAATTGTAAATCTTTCATCTCAAAAGTGTCATGAAGTTGTGACTTCATATCTTAGATCAAAGATGTAATGAGTAAATTATCAATGTATAATAATATCATCAATGTTTTATCATCATGATGCTATATGTAGATATCATGTCTTATCTTATAATGTTGTAATCCATATCTAAGAGAGAAGGAATCAATCATCTCATACCAAGAATTATAAGTTGCTTAAGTTCATACAAGGACTTACTAGACCAACACATCAAGGTAGTAGGAACTCTTCAAACCTATCTAATGTACCTTCCATCCATAAGAAAAACTATAGAAATAATCATTCAACTAGATTCTATCTAGAAAAATGGAGAAAAGGTCTCAAAGTAGTCAATTCTCTCCTTCTAAGAGAATCCTATAATGATAAGGCATTGCTTGTGCTTCTTAATTTGACTACATAAAATATACTTAGTCTTATAAATTCATTTGTATCCAACTATATTTTTTAATTTTGGAAGTGTAACAAGCTCTCATTTCTAATTCTTCATCAAGGTATAATACTTGACAAGCATAAGATCTTATCACTCTAAATATCTTTGGAATTGGAATAGGTGAGGGGTATCTAAAATCATCAAAATTATAGAGATGCGTATGAGAATGGGTTGATCATCATTAAGAAGAACCCAAACTCTCATGAACATGTAATACTATGGTACACACATCTTATGGAGGAGCAACAACAAAAGTATAAACTAAAGCATCCAAACCAAATTCACCTTCTATGTCAACATCCATCATTTTCGTACAAGGAATAGAAATATCAATATAATATTCTCTAGGATATAAAAGTGGAACTGATGAAGAAGAAGCCACAAAGGAAGGAGTTAAATTATATAAAGACAAAAGAAGTGGAATAGTGATAATGATATTTTTTTGAAGGAGAAGTAAAGACCATTAGAAAAACCACGAGAGAAGTATCCTTAGCTGAAAAAATAGGGAGAGGGATAAAATATTTATATCAAAGAACCTCATAAAACATCACATATCCCCAAATAATAATATCTTATTTATCAATATTACGTATATGATAAGCCTTAGAGGTATTATAATACCCCAAAAAATACAACGATGATTCGTCACCTCTATATTCTACAAGTATCTCTCATAATATGGGACCATACATTGGATATGGACCTACTAAACTTCAGATTTATCAAGTAGATCTTGAAGTTTAACTTGATCAAGTTCTAGTTTCCTTTGAATATTTGTATTCCACTCGATAAGATACAAAGAGTTTTTTGAGTGTAAATCAACAATTTTCAAGCTAATATGTTATGTTTTATCATGCAAAATTTCAACATTAATTAAAGTATAACTAGTCAAATAAATTAAAATAGAATTAATAGAATGAATTCAACTATTTTGAGATATTATTGGGTAGTTTTATAGGTTCTATATAGAACAAGAAGGAAGAAGTGGTGGTGTAGGGTGTGTTAGGGAGTATGAAAAAGATTTTAAAAAACTAGAGTCCATCTATATAAATTTGGTGATATGAGAAAATATTAGAGTGGTCAATACAATTAAATAGAGTTTTATTTGGTTGTGGGACATGAGTGGTTTATGAGATCCATCACTTGCCAAACTCGTTTCCAATAGGATGGGAGGCTTAGAGGTTCAAACTCTTGATCCCAAATATGTGGGATTTTCCACCCTATTAACATCAAGTTGTGGTACACAAGTGGGGTAGTTGGTCCTCTTGCTTTATAATGGATTTATTGTAATGCTTCTCTTTCTAATAGTTGTTTCTAGTTGAATATTACTAGGATAGAATTTTATTACACATTAAAACCTAGTTTTGTCATTTTCACCATCCAATGCTCAATTTTTTCTTAAATTGGTTATATGAGATTGAACGCGCCCCACCCATATTACATCATCACCATATATTGGTATTACAACAAAGCTTGGATACTATCCATGTATTGCTTGGAAATATTTAAACCTTGGTCTCCTCTTTAATTGTTTAGGAATATAACTAGTTCAGCTAATGCCACTTGATCCCTGTAGGCAGCAAATCCAACTCCCAGAAGAAGAAGAATTGAAAACAAGATTTGCATAATTTTTCTAGTATGATGATTTTACTAACTGTATTGCCTGTCAAAATGTACATAGGTAGGGTTTTATCTAATTATACAAATTAGAAGGTATAAAACGTACAATTGGGTGTAATTGTACAAATTTATAAATGTGCAATTAGAAATTATGCAAAATTAGATGAAATATGCATTTAAGGTTAATTTGATAATAATCAAATTAGACTTAGGAAGACCTTTATGCAAGTTGATTGTTTATGGGGATGGTAGTTGAAAATGGTGGTTGTCTCATGAACCACTTTGGAATGGCCTAGGCAAGAATTATAAGGACCCCCCATTAAATTTTCATGGATTTTCATTGATAGTTCATTAATGTGATTCATCGGAGGTTGATGTTATGTGCAGGTTATGTTCATATATCAAATGATTGTTTATGGTTGTTGTTCTTATTGTTGAAGAGAGTTGTAACTAATAATGATGTATATATTTAGCCAAATTAATGAGAAAAATATTATAGTTTGAGAGTTATGTGAAATCTATTATATATGTGATTGGTAAATCCGAATTGTGTATTATGTGCAAGTATGGCCAGGATATTGTGTTAGATCAATAAAGATACAATGGAATTGCTTTTTTGATGATCCTATGACTTGGTGTGTTGATGAATAATTGATTTATGGATGAATATTTTTGTACCTATATGTTTATAGGCTATTGTACAATTTCTATAATGAAGATTTAATCATACTAATTCAACATAGTGAATTATGATTTGCATGTTCAAGGATAAGATGGAAATTACATTAGAAAAGTATCCCAAATCTTACTTTGAAGGGGATTGTTATGTAAATTGGTAAATTTAAAAGTGAAAGGTTCAACAAGGGTTTGTAT
This sequence comes from Wollemia nobilis, assembly GCA_028583015.1. Lineage (NCBI taxonomy): Eukaryota > Viridiplantae > Streptophyta > Pinopsida > Araucariales > Araucariaceae > Wollemia > Wollemia nobilis. Next base: position 397,565 of record JAQPPZ010001020.1, read on the forward strand.
AACCTTACATCTATCCATACAAAACAGTACAATTGGTCATTTCCCCAATTTGGTAATGAAATTACACAACTAGACTTGCCAAATAAGGAAAACTAGTGTTTCAGAGAGATCGATTACAAAATTAGCCAAGATAAGTTACAAAACCACTTCTATCAAAGTGTGTGAGTACCAAATCATACCTACCAGTGTTTTGTATGATTTAGATCATACAACTATATGATTTGGTGATCCTACAAGCCTTTGTGGGAAGTTTAGAAATCGTACAAGGCGAATTGTACACATCGTACGATTGCCTTAAAGTTGTTATAAAAAATTGGGTATCATATACAAAACTTCTAGATCATCTCCCCCTCTAGGAATACTACCCCCTGTGCTACATTTGGTACCATTTATTGAGTGAAACTTGATAATTTTATCAAAATTTGGTTGAAAGTGTTATATTCAAGAAGGACCGACAAGGTGATAAATTTTTTAGTAGAATCTAATTCGAGGTGAATGAAAATACAATTTTACAAATATGTGGGAGATGATATCAAGGAGAAGAACAAATACCAGTTAGGAGTACAAGAATTGCTCAAAGGGAGACTGTGAACAACTTGATGAATGAACTGGTAATAAAAATGTATGGACTTCAAAAGAAGGAGATACTGAAAGGTGGGAGACATTATTGGTAGATACTGAAGAAAGGATACAAGAACCACCAAGATTCAAAGATAATGTTGATATAAGGGAAGACATTTATGGAAGAACTATGCGAGAAGATAGTGAGTGGATGGTAACACCTAAATAAGCAACAAGAAGGTTGCAATGGGGTGTAGAGGATGGGAGTCAAGCACTAGAGCAATAGCGTGTGAGGTCTCAAGAAGAAGAACCAGGTCCAAAGTCAATATTTCGACGAAGAAAGTCATGGAGTGAGGATGCACATGAGTTCAAGAGATGACTATTTGGTGAAAATAATGGACCACAGATAGAAATATCCAACGAAGAGTAGCGTAGTGTAAAATACAACCAAGGAAGGAATCAATTAAGGATTCTGGAAGATACCTCCTCAAGTGATGAGGAAGGCGATCTAGAAATAACTAGTGTAGTTATGAAAGCAAGAAAGCAGAGATACCCACCCTTCATGGGGGAATGGAAGGAGTACCCAACAAGACACATCATGATATGCATAACCATTTGGAAAGTGAATGGTGTAAATAAACTAGATGAAGGGTAAAATTATTTCCTACTATACTATGAGAACTCACAATAGATTGGTGAAGAACACAAGCTTATACTGAGAGGGGGGGTGAACAGTATAAGACCACTTTTTACTTTTCTTTCCCAATCAATATTATGCAATGTAAATATACTAATATCAATATCAATAATCAAAGCAATGCACAAATCGCCACACACAATAGAGACAACAGTTTTATGTGGTTCACTCAATGTGGGCTACTCCACGGAGAAAATATTTCACTAAAATTTTCTCAATCAATATCTTGGGAATCATTTCCATATTACAATATTTATGGATTTATATCCAAATGAGACACCAATTCCCTAATCAAGTTTATAGATATTTATTCACAGGAGAACTCCTTTCTTCTTAGCTATAACTGGTGATCTTCTAGAAGAACTATTGCCCCCACTTCTCTGGATAATGGATATATATCCACTGAAGACACTTGTTCTCACTGCCTTGGCTAATGAATCTCTATCCGCTGGAGACTGTCATCCTCTATACTCTATCACCTTTAAAGCTCTATCTCAAATCTACACTAAATATAGTCCTTCGGTCTAGCATAAATTTGCTCAATCTCTGTCTTTGGTCTAGCACAAACTTGTTCTCAAATTTGTACCAAAATCTACCCTTAAATATGTACTAAACACGGTCCTTCAGTCTAGCATAAATCTATCCTCAGTCTTTGTCCTCTGATCTGCACTAAACATAGTCCTTCGGTCTAGCACAAATTTATCCTCAATATTTGTCCTCAAGCCTTAACACAAAGATTGACTCAATCACAAATCAAATCTGCTAGATCTGCCCCAAACCTTAACTCAAGATTTGAACAAATAAATCAATCAAATATGCTCACAAATATTCTCTAAGACTTACCTCAAATCTGCCTTGTAAGCTTCCACAAAATCTCACACTAATCTACTCACAAGTCCTCTCTAGAACTTGTCCAAATCTGCTCTCAATATGTATTGTAAGCTTCCACAAAAGCTTACACAAATCAGTCCACAAGTCTTCACAAATACTTTCCTCAAATCTGCTCAACAAGTCCACACTAGAACTTGTTCAATCTCATAAAAACATAAAGAGAATTTTTAGAGACTCAATATGCTTCACATTCATCACAATGCTCAATCATTTTCAATCACCCTTTTAAAAACATACAGAGAATTTTTAGAGACTCAATATGCTTTACACTCATAAATTCTCAATCACTTTAAATCTCCCTTTTTATCATAGAAACATATAGAGAATTGTTAGAGACTCAATATGTTTCACACTCATCAACACTCAACCTCTTTCTCAAACCAATTCATAATATAGAACAAATTATTTCATACAACTTGAACTATCTCTTCACACATCCACTTGACTAGGCTCAACCAACTCTTACTCAACCAATCACTCAATGAAATAATTCTTGCTCACAAACCCTAATCCAAACATATGAACACTCACTCAAATGTTTCCAACAATGCTTATGAACCAATCTCACATAACAATGATACTCATGTTCTTTTCAAACCCTAGTTCAAGTTCTTCACTCAATCAATCACTTCAACAACAATGCTTATAAAACAATCTTCATAATAGCTCAATTCAATAGGGAAACCTAATCAAGCCCTTTTCACTCCAAAGTTGTTTACCAGAAAAACCAACCAATCAACTCAACCAAGGAAGAATGTGCCTATACATTTTTGCTTGATAAGAAGTAGACACACAAATTTTCCACAATCATAAACACTTCTCTGCCAAACTCAAGAAGGTTAGATGTCAAAATATTACTCCAATACTTTCTCAAAATATTCCTTGGACACAAAATAATCAAAGCTCAAATATGCCTTATTTCTTCCTTTTAAAATTAACACTCATCAAACCATACATAAAATAATTACTTGGAAACACCTTATCAAATCCAACTTAAAATAATATCCAACACCACAAAAATCACAACCAATCTTTTTAAAACACCTTTATTTCTTTTTCAAACCCTAAAACAAATAATATCAAAAATTTATTTTGCACTATCCTTATAACTCCCTAAAACCTCATATACCACATAAAATATGCAAAAATTAATTTTTAATACCTCAACAACCTTCTCCAACAAATTTGATACTCAAACTTTAATGCATACCTTATTATCCCTCAAAAATGGTTTCAGTGTGATTCGATCTACTATCTCCCCAAGCATCAAACACCTTAGTGCTTTGGAGCCCACCGCGTGGGCTAGAAGCACCCACGTGAAGGAAGCAAAGCTTCCTCTCCTTTCTACCAATGTCCGCCATGATTTCCAACTGAAATGCAAAACTAAAGATCCTCTATGGGGGATTCGAATATGTGCCTATCGCTATCCTAACGACTTCCCACTGCCACGGTTGCCAATTATGCTACCAGCAGTTGATGACCAAGGCTCCCTCATTGGTGTATGATGTAATGTCACATTTTCTTAGCACTTTAAACAAAACACAAAGCTCTTTGTTGCACCCACGATTCACATGAACGCATAGCATAAGATTTAATTGCAAAACATTATGGGGTTATGGTAAGGTGGATAATCCTTCTTTTATACACATGGTAAATGTTCTTCCAACGTCAACACTTAGAAATTTGATTTTGAATTTTGAATCAATTTTAATAACCCTCCTTAGGGTGAGTTAAAGATTAATATAAATTAATCTTATAATTAATATCAAAATTAATTAATAATTAATATAAGAAATCTTGAAGTTAAGTAAATTAAATTATATATTTTATTTAAAAATTATATTAATTAACTTATAATTAATTTAAAAATTTCCTTTATAATATTATAAAAATATTATAATATCATTCACTTGGGCTTTTTACACTTTAGACCATATCTGACGTCCTGAAACCGAGTCTTGATCAACTGAAACTGGAGAACCTAAAACTGATGTTGCCCACTAAAACTGCCACTGAATAGTGCTGAAATCTTAATATCAATGACCACTCACTCTTGACATCAATGGCAACTTATCTACTCAAAATTTCCAACAATTGGTATCTAACGTGAGATAATATGGAAATATTCCAAGCATGCAATACAATGAAGAATACCTTCATCGAAGAATTCAAACCCTTGAGGGGTAACGGTGATAGTCACCGAGATATACACCAGGAAGTAAGGTGTTGATGAAGATGTAAAGGCATATAAGCGTTGACTAAAGAAATTGAATGATAAGATGCAAATACCACCAATAGATGCACTAGTGAACAAATGGTTTCTTGATGGGCTACTACCAATATATAAAAAGAAAATAAAAGTAGTACCATCCTCAACTTACAAAGAAGCACTCAAAAAAGCAAAGAATTTTGACAATGAGGGAAAGTAGCTGATAGTAGGAATCGTAGCACATACTAGGCATAAATATTCAAATAGTGGTGAAGAAGATACAATACATCAGAACATTCAATCATTCTATAAGAAAAAATATAATATTATAAGAGAAGCCAAGAAAGATACACAACAAGATCAAAAGGATATATGGTGTACATAATGTAAAGCAAGCCAAAGGGTATTCAAATAAAAATTGCCCTTAAAATGAATATAGCTACATATGTAATGTGCTAGGACACGAAGTGGTAGAGTGTCCATTTAATGTGAAAGTCTGCCAACAAACCTTCATGATTCAAGATCAAGAGGAGAAACTAAATCCTCAAGGGAGTGGATAGGCTACAACTAGCGAAAGTTACAAGAATAGTCGACAAGGAGGAAGGCCAAATCAAGGTAATCAACAAGGAGGTCAGAGTTGATTAAAATAAGATTAATAAGGAAGATATATCATACAATATCACAATTTCCAAGATTGGGGGCATTTTGTAAAAAATTATCCTCCTTAGATGATGCAACCAACACAAAACAATACTACACACATGTGTAGATGTTGTGGTCTAGGGAACCATAACGAAGTCAATTATCCTAAAAAAATGAGTTCAAGTGGCTCACGGAATGTAAATTTATTAGACATTGATGTACCCTTAGTAAAGGAAGAGAAAACTAAGGAAGAAGTTCTAGTTGTAACATGAAGTAAGGCCAAGAAAGACACTTACCCAAAACTGCTAAAGAGAAACAAATATGGTAGGTGGTAAATAAGGTACTTGAAGAAGAAGCCAAGAAGGCTAAGCAAAGTAAGGCTTGCAAAGGAAAAGGAGTTAAAGAAGCCTTACACATCAGAAGATAAAGTAATTATAAAAGATTTGGCAGCACAAGTTTTGAATACAACTATTGATATAAAGGTAATTGGTTTGTTGGAAGCCATACCATCATTACATAAAGCGATGAAAGAGGAGGTACAACTGTAGAAGGTGATGGAGGTTGAGAGACAACCTATACATGAGAAAGAACAAAATGATTACTTCATAGATCTAACCATCATAATTATTGATGTTGGAAAGAAACCAATATTAGTTCATATGGAGATACTGGGACACAAGTTGACACAAGTAATTGTGGATGGAGGGTTTAGTGTGAACATGCTACCATAAAAGGGTTGAAGAGAGATTAGCACCCCATACTTGTGGACACCAAGCTTTTAGTTGTATGGTGCTAACCAACATGACATTGAAAAAAGGGAGATCGCATAGCAAGTAATAATTGCTGACCAAGAATTTTTTTTAGATTTTGTTGTGATTACAATGTAGAAGCCTGCATATGATGCACTTTTAGGAAGGGGTTGACTAGGAAGGGGTTGACTACGAGTAGCCAAAGTTAATCACAAATAGGGAAAGGATTAGATCACATTCAAGAAGGGACAACACAAATATATTATTAACCTAAAGAATCAAAGAATCAGTGAGGATGTTGCCACGATAGATGAGTTAGGAAGTTCTTTAGGCGAAGAACAATATGAACCAAATGAAGAGGGGATGTTGTACCTAAAATATTATAGTGAAGATGAAGCATGATCTAATAGTAGACCTTTTCATTAGAATATGGAGGAGTATGAGATGTTTCAATGCATGGTCATCATGACACAAGGAATCAAAAGAAGATAATAGATAGTCGAGTCCAGAAAACCTCGGGAAGTGCCATTACATAATCAAGATCCACCACAAGAGAACAATGATATGGAGATCACACACTCATTTGTAGAAATGAAGGAGGCAATACCATTTATAGAAATACAAGAATTGGTACCAAACCATAGCGAAAGAAGGTGAATGCAAGTACATGTAAGGTTCACAGACATGATGAACCGAATTGTAGTGGAGGAGGAGGAAGGAATCCCTCCAAGTAATCATGCACCAGTTACATTAGCAATTAATTAGGAATGACAAGAAGAAGCTAACCAATTGGAGGAGGTAGTGTATCCATAACTCAAAAAAAGTTAATTTCCCCGCATAGCGAAAGGTCAATGTAGGATACAGTTGATGGTAAGAACATAATTGACACCTTCGATATGGACATCCTAGACTCAAACGAAGATGGAGCGATAGAAGAATAGTTAGAAGGACTCACTTCGTTAGCACAAATAGGTATGATGCAACATAGAATGCAACATCAAGCACAATAGTTGTAGGATTATGAGGTATTGAAAGCACATAATGTAAGGATTCGTAGACAAATCATTCAATATATAGATGATACTATGCAATGACTTAAGGAGCAATAGGTTACATGATAGAGGTTACTGGGTACAAGTAGTGAGAGTAGCAAGAAAGTACCTATTGTACCATGTTTTTTGTCCTTTTGATGAAGTAGCAATGTTTCCCTATGGATTTTCTTTAGATGACAATGCATTGTTAGATGTTTCATTTTAATTCATATTTTCCACTTCATATTCCTGTATAATATTGATTAATTCATCAAAAGAAGTATCTTTACTTAGAGCTTGTAAATATGTTACCAATTTGTTATAGTTGTCTGGAAGTGTTCTCATAGTTATCTAAGTAAGAATTTCATCCTTGATTGTTTCTCCTAAGAAATAATTTCCCTTTGATATATGCTACCTTCCTTATGAACAGTTCTATGCTTTCTCCATTATTCATTTTTAATGAATGATGTTGAGTTTGAAGATGGAGAATGGTAGCCTTATTATTTCCATCAAATATTTTCTCTAGACTTGTCCATGCATTTGAAGATGTTTTTGCTAAACTGATATAGGGTTGTATTTCATCAATGATTGCAAAGATTATTATCATTAGTGCCTCTAAATCATTTTCCATGAATTTTTGGATTTCAATATTATCTAAGATAGGTATTTGAGTTCTCCCATTGATGATATCCCACAAATTTTTATATACCAAGATAGCTTTCACTTTATTCTTCCAGGAAAAATAATTAGGACCCTTGAGTAATTGAGATTCTGCTAGGAATAATTTTTTTGAAGCCATTTGAAAACCCTAATGTTAATCCTTAGGTTTTGTAGAATGCCTTATGACTCCCTAGTATGCTATGGATAAGATTAAATTCTTTTGTAGAAATATAGTTCAATATTTAATTTATTTTGTAAAGTTTTTTAGAACACCAAAATAAATTCCTCTTATCCCTTATTGCTCCTATTGAACTAAGCATTGTTCCCAAATTTTAAAGAGGTTATAATATTGGATATTTTATCTCCTTTTGAGAATATTGAGACAATAATATTATGAATATCCAATCTATGAAAAAACTCTCTTTATAAATAAACCTTTGGGAATTAGGTTAAGTGTATCTAATTTTCCAATTAATCAATTTGATGTAGTAGCCCTTATGACCCTAATCTTTGGATAAATTAGATCACAATAATATTTGCAAATATTCAGTATTTATCCAAGTAGAAAACCTTATTACTCCTAGGTTTTTTATTGAAATTTTTTTAATCATTTGATAAAATATTCCCCTTGATGTATGGCTTTCAATGTAAATAAATTCCTTTGATTTAAACCTTATAACTCCAATGAAAGAAAGCACATATAAATGGAAATAATTTTACCTTTCTCGAAGTAATGTTCGGAACTGATTTCAAAGAGGCTTGGACTGCATAATTTACATAGACGTCGTGGATGTTGTGACTGTATCCCCCAATGGAAGCGCTTTGAAGTTTAATGCGTTCCAAATCTAGCATCTTCTAATCTCTTCCCTTGAATTCATTTTCCTTGAGCATTAAAGGCTCTAACACTTTCTTGACATGCTGCAACTCGAAACTATTTTTCTTAGATGGCGAGATAGTAAATTCGACGACGAAGAATGCTCCTTGATTACTTTGGTCATTGACGTTCTTAAATGGAAAATATTCTTCTCTGATGTACCAAGTGGCATGATCGTTTCCCTTCGACTGCTTGAGGAGAGTTTGGTGCCAACGAGAAGTTTTTCTACCTTCTTTTAAAGTAAGAACGTTATGTTATTTAGCAAAACACTTGGTCTTCCTCTTTGACAAGTGTATCCCATACACTCAATGCACTAGCCTATTCGTGTAACTCCTTGAAAATGATCACTCTCTTGATTCGAGCGTTAAGATTTTTCTTTAGTAACAAGTGTCATTTTCTTCTCTGCATGGACGTAGTCTCTATTGTTGGTTTGAAAGAACCCTTTGAGACCTTTTTAGCTTTACAAATCCTCTCCTTTGATTTTGTTCACCTACATAGTCTTTTGTTGGGATATGAAGCAACAGTATGAAGGTCTTGAGCACTGCTTTCAACGAGCATATATGGAGTAAGTAACACTCCAATGGTGCTTCAACTTTACTTTTCCTTTGTATTTATTTTTTGTCCTCCTTTCGTAGATGTTATTTCTCTTTAATGACAATATTTCTCCCTTGCTCTTGTACGTGTATCTTACAGGTTCAACCATCTAGGATGTGAGGAGTATGAGCCCTTCGTATGTCTCCTTGAGCTAAGATTGGATGGTTGCTAGCATACAACTTCTTTTGACTAGTTTTTCTAGCAAGTGTAGTTCCTTTGAGGCACCTTCATATCTATCTTCTTTCCCTGTATAACCAAATTAGAATGGTGCAATGTAATGTAAAATAGTTTTATACAAAATATCCTTATTGCACCCTCTTTTGCACTATTGTTTGTAAATATGTATTTCTAGTTTTAAAGCAGAATATTGAGTGTAATATAGGGGTTTTGAGGTTGTCTCCTTTATTAGATACATTTCCCTATCTGCTTAGATATTTTATAAACAAATCCAAGTTTGTAACCACATGATAGAAGCTATTTTTTTGCACTATTTTCTTGTGCTTTGAAATTGAGACTCACCAAGTCTCGTTCAAGGCTTCTTTTGATGCTCTTATGGTGGCTACTTTCTTCTCCAATGCTTTGAGGATAGAGCTAATATTTGTGGCTTCCTTAGGCCACTTCAAAGTTGTAAATATCGGTGCATTAATAGTGTCTTTAAAAACTTTGACAAATTCTATTTTTGTGCCCTTCTAATGAAAACATAATAATATTTGAGAGCAATATAATAGTGCAAACTAATCTAATAATCTTTTACTTCCACTGCACTAACAAGTTCACCTTATCACTCAAATCAACTCTAAAAAAAAATGCACTTAATCAATTTACTACAACTTAATAAAGAATAATCTAAAATGAAACTTCAAAAAATATTTTGAATATTTTCTATAAGCAAGGTAATAGAAGTTAGTCTTATTTTTCTTTCCAAAGTAGATGATAGGTAGTTGATAGATAGTTTGAGATTCTGAAATCTAATCAACTCCTAAAGTCCAAATTAACCTTAAATAATCCTTTCATTTTGCACATTTGAAGACTCTTAATTCAACTTTTTGCTACTTTACTCCAATCAAGCTGCTGAAACAAATCTGATAAGTAATCCACTTAATGAATTTACTTGCACCATTAGTTACTTACCTTTTTCTAAAAGCCCTTTTCGTCACTTCTGTAGAGGATGTATATCTTAGTGTCTAATATCACCAAGTTGCTTCCATGAGTAAGATCTTACAGCTCTCTGTAGGCTACCTTGAACAATTTCGTCTTCACCAAATATGGTCTCCAACTCTCTTTCATAAGCCTAGGATTTTGGTGGTTTTTTCTCCTCTTGTAGTATTTTCCTTTTGTTGTAGATTAGAATAGATCTTTGATTCTGAAGTGGTGCCTTCTTGTTGTGAGAGGTAATCTCCAAATATCTTGGATCTGGTAGGCTTATTTTGTCTGAATCTTACTTCAAGCTTCTTGTCAAATTATGACTTCAAACAGGATATTCTTCTCAAGATTCTGAATGTCTTGAGATCTTCTGATATTTGGCACTCCTTGCTAAATTCTTCTTCTTGGGCTTGTTTTTGGATGGCGATAATTGTCCCAAATCTTTCACTATCTCTAATAGTGAGTTTCTCCAATGATTTATCCTTAGAATTCCTTTGATGATTTCTACAACAAGGCTCTCCAAGCCTTTTATTGGATGATCTAGGGTTATGCATAAGGGGTTGACCCTGAAATCTATTTATAAAATGAAGGCGAATTGTCTTGGAATCTTGGCAAAATATGTAGAAGTATACATGGTGAATTGCAATTATTTTTCTCCAAAAATTTTCAAATCGTGGTGAATTTCAGAGTTTTTTCTCCAAACATTTTCAAACCGTGGTGAATTTTTCTATGTTTGGGGCCATGAATATTGGATTACAAACTCTAAAAATGTACGATAAACTTAAATTATTTAGGCCAACAAGAAAGGATTTTAGCCTTTACGATTTATGATGACCGGTCTGAGACGTAAAATTCAATCAGTTGCAGGCATGTCGATCAGTTGTAGACATGACGATCGGTTGTAGACATGTCGATTGGTTGCAAACATGTCGATCAAATATAAAAAACCAATCAGCTATAGTCATGTCGATCGATTGTGGATAAACCGATCAGTTGTAGACATGTCGATCGGTTGCAACCATGTCGATCGATTATAGATAAACCAATTGGGTGCAACCATACCGATCGATTGCAGACATATCAATCAGTTGTAGACATGTTGATCAGTTGTAGGCATGCCAATCGGTTGTAGGTATGTCGATCGGTTATAGGCATGTCGATCGATTGTAGGTATGTCGATTGGCTATAGGCATGTTGATCGATTGCAGATATGATGATTGGTTGCAGCATTGTCAATCGATTATAGGCATGTCTATCGATTACAGGTATGTTGATCGGTTGTAGGCATGTCGATCGGTTGCAAATAGTTTGATCGATTGCATACATGCTGATCAGTTATAGGTATGACTAATGCCAATCAACAACACGGTCCTACAACCGACTCACTTATGATGAACAACACCTCTACAACCGATAGACCAATTTCGATCGACAACTCAGCAACTGACCGACACCTTTGCTATCGATTGACCAATACCGATCGACACCTCTACAACCGATTGTCTTATACCGACAGACAGGGCCCTGCAACCGATCGGCTTATTTTGACATATAGTCCTCTACAACCGACTGACACCTCTACAACTGATAAACAAATGTCAATCGACATCTCTGCAACCGATCATCTTATACTGATAGACACGACTCTACAACCGATCAACTTATTTTGACAGACACTCCTCTACAACCTTGTCAAGTTTTTCATTGTTTCAGAGCTATTTTTGAGTTAGAGTATTTTCAATGTATGTTTATTGGTACCCAATACAGTATATATATGGGTAGTGTATGAGGCGATTTGGGTGGAAAAAATAAAATCATTTATAATTTGAAGGCGATTTGGGCGAGAAATATAAAATCATTTATAATTTGAAGGCGAATTGGGTGAAAAAATCAAAATCATTTGTAATTTGAGTTCGGTGAATTAAAATAATATTAGGTTCATGATTATCAACGACGGGTAAATTTACGGCACAAAAACTTCCACCAAGTAAATTACGGGTGAATGGGCCCCAATGAAAGGATCCAAAATTAGCCAATTTAAAATCTTGAAAATCCTAAATAGAGCCAATTTGCAATATTTCGTGCTTATGCATAACCCTAGGATGATCGTAGAGGCCTCTCCAAGACCTTGCAGCTTCTTCTGATCTTCTTCAAGACATTATCTTCAACCTTCTACTTTTGGAAGTGTTGATGGTGAGATCTCTAGGATCTCTAATTCTATTACCTCTGTATTCGAGTAGGACTCTCTTAGTCCTTCATCAATGAGATCTTCTTCTTATCTCTTTTGCTTCAAGTGCTGGATTGATTCTAAATAAGATACTTTTCCTAGCATTTTTGTAGGAATCTTTCCCAACTCACCGAATCTCCCTGTTCCTGCAACAAAGTATTAGTACTAAAATCTACTTCTAAATTAGATACTCTCTTCTAAAGTCTTCTTCAAGATCAAGGCTTCTATGGCCTTTTCTTCAAGGATTTTGTGGTCTTTCCTTCAAGGCTTATGTGGCATTTTCTTTAGTACCAAGGCTTCTATAGCATTTTCCTCTAGATCAAGGATTATATGGTCTTTTCTTATAGATCAAGGCTTCTATGGCATTTTCTTCTAGATCAAGGCTTCTATGGCCTTCTCTTCTTGCGAAGTTTCTAATATAACAATGGAGATCTCCTATCTGCAAACTCCACCACAATTCTTCTCCATAAGTCTCTTCTGGAGTGTTCTTCTCTTGCAACAACTAATCTCTACACTATGAAAGCACTCCGAGCTTTGGGTAACGAAGTTGAATCTCCTAACTTTCTGTTGTAGGAGGTGTCACAATCATATAAGAATTATTTTCTTGCAATAAAATAACCTTCAGATTAATTTCTCCAAATATATTAGATGAGCTTCACTATTTGATTCATCAAACTAGTGGATCAAGTGTTGAGTCCTAGTCTTCATAAGTTTTCCCTTGAAACTATGTGGAACGACTCTCACCATATGCAATCTTAGTATTCAAAAAACTGATATTTCTTTCAGTTCTTACTTATGGCTCTCCTTAATTCTACCACATAGACTCTTCTAAATTTTTTTGATAATGACTGGTCCAATGGCACTTCAAGTTGTCAAAAACTTAGGTTCAATGATAATGGTGGTTTTTCTATTGACCTATCGTGGCTCTGATACAACTATTAGCTTTTGATGCAGCATGTAATGAGAGATAACAATCACAAGATGTAGAATAATATGAAATAAAGTAAATCTAACTGAAAATATACTATAAATAGAAATGATGGAGATGTTTACAAAAGTAGCTATGGAGGAAATGAACACTAAATGAATACAACCATAGCTCAAGAATAGGTATTAAGCATATTACATTCCATCATAATACATCACACTGCTACATCATACCACACTGTTCTAACTACTTTTTACTTCTCTATATTGCTCTATGTCTATGGCTCTTTATATAGGAAATAGGTTCCTTGTCCAACACTCTACCTAGATGTGCAAGGGACAACTTGCACTTTGACACTTGTACAGTTATTACATTGCATGAAGTAACTAGATAACTTCCTCCTAAAGTAATCTAATGTCCTAAGTATGTACCAAGAAAGGTACATTTACATTATTAGAATGATGTAGTATAGTCTATTTCTAACACAAGCTCCAAGTTTTGATCCCTACAAACCTTTAAGAGTTTGCTAAAATCTATAATCCTCGTTATTCTGTTGCACTCCTATTAATGGCTTGTGGATTTTTTTATAACAATGAAATCCAACTTTATTGATTTATTTAGGTTGTTAACTATTGAAATATTTATCAGAATTTAATATGAATTACTTTAATAATAATTTCAACTGATATAATATCTTTGAATTATTTAAGATAAAATTATACTACAAGATAACTCCATCTCATGACAATATCATAATTTTTTTCCTTAATGAAATGCATTAGAGTAATATTATAAAATTTTACTATGTGAATTGGTAGTAGTCTGCTCAGAATCCTCTGAGTGCATGCCAAATTAATGATGGTACGAATCCCAAATGACCGGTGGCCCCCTCACATCGGGTCAACAACAACGAGGTGGAATAAGCTTGTTGGAAGTAGCCCCTATGGTTTGAACCCTATGCTTGTCAGTTACTAAAAATAGTGTGGTTGTAACCAACTCCCCTATATATCTAAAAAAATAAAAATATATATTATAAAATTTCTTATTGAAGACCTAAACTCCCAAACTAAGAAAGAATTTTTTTGAAAGATTATTAAGAAAAATAAAATAGAATACAAAATAAAATATGTGAGAAATATGTTTTTGGTTTAAAATAATTAAAGAAAGAAAATCTAATCAAATAGCATGATAACTGGTCAAAGAGGAGGCATAGGTTTATATCTTGCTAAGCAATACATGGATAATAATACCACTATGTGATCAAGTTGTAATACAACCGAGGTTCATTTCAATATCATATAACCAATTAAAAACTAATAATAACAAACTAACCTCAAAACATAAAATATGATGAATTCAATATTAAGTTCTTCTAAAGGAACTAAAGGAACAATGGTTACAACGAAGGCTGAGACAACCCATTTTGGTATCTAAAAAACTGTTCAAGACTACTATCAACTAAAACGCATACCTATTCAAAATATTTCATAGATTATAGGAAGCCTGACACTATTCTAATGGCTTTGAACATGTCTGAACACATAGTAATGGTCAACATATATACATTGCTTTATATTGCCATTGTTCTTGCAATGTTGATATCACTTGGTACATTACAAAAGCAATCTTGATCACATCACCAACATTCCCGACTTTAAAATGGTTACATAAAATATAAAAATTCCAAAAAAGTGTTCTATGATGTCGCTCAAGACATATCTGAGATAAAAAACTTGAATATGATAGTCCACCCATTACAGAGGCAATTTTGATATATAAAAAGGAATGATCAATCAATCCTTTCCTTCATTACATCACTTTCCAGACACATTTCTGAAGTAACTCCTTCATCAATAGGTTAATCAATTTTTTCATGATTCTCCCTCTGCACAACAATTCTCTTCTCATACTTTGCATATGCCAGATTTAGAGTTGACCTCACTGATATTTCAGGATGTTTGACCATACCAGATTCTTTAGTTTCATCTCCTTTACCTTATGCTGGTTCTTGGCTTATTTTTTCTGTTTGTGTGGGGGTGCCACTATACTTCATGATCCATCTAAAGGACTCATGAAATGTATCATAAAATCATTTTATATGTGAAGTAATAAGAATAATAATTACAATGATTGTATTTATCCTGCAATCTAGGTTATGAACAACATGATAATTGGAAAACAGCAGACAAAGAGAAGGAATACAATGAGACCGTATTTTTGTAAAACACAATTGAAATTAAAAGTTGTTTTAACTAAGAAAATGATAGCAGACAAAGATTTATTTTGTAAAATACAATGGAAAAAGTAATTTTAATTCAGGGGAAAGATGGATGAGAATGAAACTGCATAGAATTATACACAATGTGCAACATACATCAAACTTCATTCCAGGAGATCATAAGCCATAATGAAGTATTATCCAAAAATAAATAGTTGACGTACACAGAGAAAATATCATCCTTCAATTCATTAAGCATAAGTAAAGTGACTAAAATCAACATAATTTGAAACTCAAAACTAGGAACGAGAGTGGATACAGACTTTAAATGGTATTGGACCCTAGTTGATTATACTATGTACAATATCTTTACATCATAATATTATCTTATTTATTTAGATGTTTACCTACTATATGAATAATCATTATAAGGTTATTTATTAAGAGGTAGTAGTAAGCATCATAACCATACTCCTTATATAACTATTTATACATACACAGGTGTATCTTTCACAAAAGAAATATATTTGTCCCTTACGGTATCAAACCATGCTCTTGAATTCTGGTTCAACTTCTGGTCAATGACCATGAATTCTGGCCATAGTTACGGAACTTAGCGAGTTTTTGGAGAACTCATTGAGTCTGAACGCAAGTCGGTCGAAAAGATTTTTTTTTTAATTGACTCATGAGGTTTTTTTTTGGACTAGGCAATTTTTTTTTTAATCTCAAAAAAACTCACCAGACTAGTGAATCTCGAGAAAAAAGTTGGCTGAAGTGAATTTTATATAGAAATGAGAATAAAAGTTCTCTTTTTTGGTTTTTGCTTCTTTTCTGTTGTTTCTAGTGATAGAGAGAGTTGTGAGGAGGTGAAGGAAGCCACAATAAACATGTATTTGCGTGCTTAAACGTAAACATTTTCCAGATTTCAGGAATCTAATAGTCGTCCAATGCTTGGAAAGGGTTAGAAGTGTTATGACAGTGACCAATCAGATTTTCCTTGAACTTGCAGTATGGAGCATTGCTCATCATCCATTGCATTTTATGTGTCTTAAGGAAACAATTACAGAAAATAAATTTTATAGTATTAAACCAGTGAGCACTCCTCAACCACTTACCATAAAGCACTCCCACACCGAAGGTGAAAGTTACTTCAACAAAGAATATTTCACAGAATATACTTATTAGGCTTAACATCCTCATGATCATGTCACATACCTAAATATTTGACAGGTAGATGAGAATTTGATAACAGTGAAGTTATACAATTTGATTATACCATATACAATATATTTACATCATAACTAAAAGTGCAAATTATTCTTCACTAAAAAAGAGACATCAAACATATTCATACCTACAAGCCTGCAACTAATTAATGATCACTTGAATAATTGAGGATTAAAAATAGCAAAGTAGCAATAGCAGAGGAAAGTAGATAAGTTATGTTAACGTAGAACACTAACAAACTGCACAAGCCACATATAATCATAACAAAGTGCTCTGATAAAGCCTAACATTAAAAGAGCATAAAATACCTTGTGTTCTCCAATTTCACCACCATGAGCTAAATCTTCCATAGAAGCCCCCGTGATTCACGTGATAATGACATGTCAAATAGAATTGGAAATTAGGCATAGGAATTACATGTCACATATCTTAAAAACATAAAATTCTAAAATATTGAGATGTTTGTAGTCTAAGCATGCAAGTTATATTTGGCAGTAATAAAAAAGTATCTATATCATTTTTTTAGTAAGGATATGCCATAGCAGAGATATTACTCTCATGTTGATAGGAAAATTGAGACATAAGAATTGTTGGTAGTTAAAAAAAATAAATGTTACATCTTACCCCACCTTTCACCTTGGTTGGACGGTAGGCGGCTAGGGTGGACGACAAGCAACAAGTCGGCAGGATGTCGGCATAGTAGGAATAGAGTTTTGTTTAAAATTGTTTGTAAGCCCTATTATTTCTCCAACAGACTAAGGGCTACTATATAAGCTTTGTAATTTAATTATTTCAAACTAATGCGAATTATACATTCACATCTGGTATCAGAGCAAGGCAGGGAGGTGAGGCTAACTAAGGCCCACAGAAGCCATGAAAGCTGAGGAGGGCCCGCATCCCGAGGTCAAGCGGAGGGCCCGCATCCCGAGGTCGAGCAGGAGGGCCCAGGCTCAAAATTCAAGGCCAAGCCAAGGAGGGAGCACTGGCTCGAGAGCCAACTGGCGAACGAGGAGACCAGGCGATAGACCAGAGAACCTAACTGACGGACCAGGGACAGCTGGCGGACCAACAGAGGTGGACCAGGTGACAACTGGCGGACAAGGAGCTGACCAGGCTACGTGGCAGATCAAGAGAGGCGAAGACAACATGACAACTAGCGGACAAGGAGCTGACCAGGCTACGTGGTAGATCATGAGAGGCGGAGACAACAGGTGATGTGGCGATCGAGGAGAGGTGGACAGAAGGCCAACGCAAGTAGGAGGCTGACGTGGTGCAACGGGCAGGAGGCCAACGTGGCATGAGCGGATTGGGGCAAAGAGACCAAAAGGTGGGTGGTTGATTTCCCAAAGGCAATCGAACAACTTAACGTGCCCTAAGGGTTTTAAACACCTCAAACGCTCCTCACAGGGAGCATGTGGGACTAAAGTCCCAATTTTTTTTAAAAAAGAAGGCGCGGATTGCCTTCATATAGAAGGCGCTTCCAACGCCTTCTCGTCGAGCGCCTAGCTCGACTGGCTCGAGGAGCCAGCCTTAAGGTGCCCACCCCCACCTGGTCATGGGTTCGAAACCCAACGACGATAGACAAAGCAATTTTTAATTTTTTTTATATATAAATGCTAAGGGCGAAGCTATAAGGTATAGTGGATGTGCTTGTTGTTTCATCGACCAAGGTTGTCGAGGTGGTAAGGAGACTCTGTGCTATTGGCTAGGTCACGGGTTCGAGTCTCGGTGACTCTTTTTTTTAAGTCCTCCTAAAGTTTTTTTTATTAAAATTTGCAAATTTTTATTTACTTTATTAAATTGATTAATAATTTAGTTTAATATTTTTTATTAAAATATATTTTTTAAATGTTTTAATTAAAATATTTACTTAATTATTAATTAATAACTTAGTAAAGTTTTATAAAATATTTTTTTGCAACTTTTATGGAAGGATATAAAGATTTCCTAAGAGGAAATATTTTGTAAAAAGCCTGAGAGGCTTAAAAATTTCTTTGTAAAAATTTGAGAGAGGCAAAAGCATAAAAGACTTGAAATTTGTAAAGGCACATTGAAAGGCAAAAATTCATGATACGATCCAGAGGTTGTTATCATGCCCTCTGTGCACTTTTGGTAAGAGAAAACACCGAAGGGTTTGATGAAAAAGTGTGAACTTATGGACTACATACTGTGTTTAGTCAATTGTAGAATGCAGTAATAGCCCATCAGAGACATCCAGACTCAGGATACGAGGTAGACTCTGAAGATAACTCTTTCGGTAGCAGATTTGAGCAGTCGAAATCTGCACCACAAGCACCAGTAAATCCATAATTCAGCAATAATGACTCCATTGAAATTCTAGAACCAGAATCACCAGAGATAATCTTGATCAGTGACGATGAAGAACAAGTAGCAGACAACTTCATGAATCAAGTGATAGAAGCGCCCCAACAAGAAGAACAAGCTATCAGTGAAAGGGTGAATCAAGACAGATTTGATCTCAATTTGTAATTTCTTCTTCTTCTTCTTTCTTCTTTATTTGAAAAGCAGAGTGCTTTATTGTAACAGAGAAATAAAAGGAGTGTTTTTTAGTTTATAGCAGCTATGGCCTCACATAACAATCTACCTATTCCAGAATTCAACGGGTATGATTATGAGTATTGGTCCATCAAAATGAGGACCTTACTCATAGGCAAGGGATTGTGGGACATAATTGAAGAGGGTTACACCGAACCCACAGACTGGACAACATTAAGTGTCGTAGATAAGAAAACAAAGAAAGAAGCACAAAAGAGCAACTCTTCTGCTCTTTATCATCTCCAAGCAGCATTGGAGAAGAGTATATTCCCTAGAATAGCCGCTTGTACAACTGCACAAGCTGCATGGAAAGCTTTGAAAGATGGATTCCAGGGAAGTGATCAGGTGAAGCAAGTGAGGCTTCAAACCCTGAAACGAGATTTTGAAAATCTCAAAATGAAAGAAGATGAAAAAGTTGGTGACTACTGCGTCAGAGTAAAAGCAGTTGTCGATAAAATGGTTACTCTTGGCGAGGAAATTAAACCTGAAATAGTTGTAAAGAAAGTGTTGCGAACACTTCTTCAAGGTTGGAATCACATAGCCATAATCATAGAAGAGTCAAAAGACCTTTCCACTTTAACTTTTGATGCATTAATCGGTTCGTTAATGTCTCATGAAGAGAGATTACAGGAATCTCCTTCAACTAGTTATGGAGGTGATGATAAAGCCTTCACATCCAATGAAAGTGTTGGAAGAGGACATGGAAGAGGTCAAGGCAGAGGTCAGAGAAGAGGTAGAGGCAGAGGCAACTTCAGAGGAGGCAATCCCAGCAGAGGAGGAAATCAGAACAGAGGCAGAAACCAAAATAGAGGTGGAAATCTAGGTCGAAGTGGAAATCAAGGGCGAGGAGGTGACAAGTCCAAAAAGGCTTGTTTTAACTGTGGCAAACCAGGTCACTTTGCTCGTGACTGTTGGTCAAAATCTTCTCAAGGCAGCAACAGTCAATATGGAAATTATGGTGAAGAAGATGAAACCTCTAATATTTTTCTTTCATATGGACAATCAGAACAAAATCTAAATGATACATGGATTTTGGATACTGGTTGCTCCAACCATATGAGTGGCAAAGAAGAACTCTTTGCTACATTAGATTCCACTTATAAATCTTGCATCAAGTTAGGGGATGATAAAGCCTTGCAAGTTGAAGGCATTGGAGCCATGGAGGTTCCAACGAAAGAAGGCATAAAGAAAGTGAATGACATCTACTACACTCCAAAGCTCCAACACAATCTGCTAAGCATTGGGCAAATGATGGAGAATAATTACAAACTTGTTTTTGATGAAGGAAAATGTATCATTCTTGATAAAAACAATTGTAATCGTGTCATCACACAGGTACCAATGACCAAGAATAGGTTATTTCCCCTCAAGTTTGGAGAACCAGGGGGAGCTCAACTTGCAAATGTAGCTATAGCAAATCCAAGTGTGCTTTGGCACTTGCGATATGGTCACCTTAATTCAGCCAGCTTGAAATTGTTAACTTCTCAAGCTATGGTGACAGGACTTCCCAAAATCAATGAACATAAGGAGGTCTGTGAAGGATGTGCTTTGGGAAAGCACTCCAGGTCTAAGTTTCCAAAAGGACAAGCATGGAGGGCCAGCTATCCACTTCAATTAGTGCATTCGGACATCTGTGGTCCAATGCAGACAAAGAGTCTAGGAAACAATTCTTATTTTCTCACTTTCATAGATGATTTCTCTAGAATGTGTTGGATCTATTTCTTGAAACACAAAGATGAAGCTTTTGATTGCTTCATAGATTTCAAGAACAATGTAGAGAAACAAAGTGAGTTTTATGTAAAGTGTCTTAGGACAGATCGAGGAGGCGAGTACTCCTCAAAAGAATTTTTGAAATATTGTAAAGCAAGTGGGATCAAAAGGCAATTCACCACCGCCTACACCCCACAACAGAATGGTGTGGCAGAGAGAAAGAACCGCACCATAGTCGAGATGGCAAGAACGATGCTTCAAACTAAGCATCTAACTAATATGTATTGGGCTGATGTTGTCAGAACCAGTGTATATATTCTAAATAGGAGTCCTACTTCTAGTTTAGATGGAATCACTCCTTATGAGGGGTGGTATGGAAAGAAGCCAAATGTAAAACATTTCAAAGTTTTTGGTTCTTTAGCATATGCACACATTCCTGATGAAAAAAGAAAGAAGCTTGATCCCAAGAGTCAAGCATGTATTTTTATAGGATATTGTGAGTCTACCAAAGCATATAGACTCTACAATCCAAAGACGCATAAAATTGTACTTTCCAGGGATGTAATTTTTGATGAAGGGGGAGAATGGGGTCATCAAAGAATTTTTGTTGATGATGAATCCCAAGATGTAAGTTCTTCACAAATACAACAGGTGTCTCCCAAGAAAAACAAAGGCACACCACCCCCTCCAAGCCCAAGCAGGAGTACTACTTCGAGTACATCAACAGCCACTCCAAGTCCTTCTCCACAGAGATCAGTAAGTTCTTCACCTATGGATATTGATTCTCCATCAAGAGGAAAAATAACATTACAACATCATCCATATTTTCAAATGTTGGATCAAAATTTCCAGAAAAGATACACTAGAAGCCAAGCTAGTGAAATGAATTCAGTTTTGCAGAAACTTGAAAATCTGCATATGTATGGGGATGATGACTCCCAAGATCCTAAGGGAGATGTAGTTAATTATGCTTTATTAACTAGTGCACAACTAGAACCATCTAGCTATGAGAAGGCTTGTACTCATAATGTATGGCAGGAAGCCATGAAAGAGGAAATAACCTCTATAAAAAATAATGATACTTGGGAGCTAGTAAAGCTTCCCAAAGGAAAAAAAGTGTTGGATGTAAATGGGTCTACAAGACCAAATTCAATGTTGATGGAAGCATTGAAAGGCACAAGGCAAGACTTGTAGCAAAAGGTTTTACTCAGAAATATGGCATTGACTATGAGGAAACCTTTGCTCCTGTTGCACGACAGGAAACAATCAGATCTGTTCTTTCCTTGGCTGCCCACAAAGGATGGAACATTCAACACATGGATGTGAAGAGTGCCTTTCTCAATGGGTACTTGACTGAGGAGGTTTATGTTCAACAACCTCAAGGCTTTCAAGAACAAGGTAAGGAGAACCTTGTTTATAAATTAAAAAAGCACTTTATGGCCTCAAGCAAGCACCAAGAGCATGGTACTCTCGCATTGATGACTATTTCAAAGAGTATGGTTTCACTAGAAGCAAAAGTGAACCTACTCTTTACTACCTAAAGCATGGTGTAGACATTCTCATAGTTTGTTTATATGTGGATGATCTAATATTTATGGGTAGTAATAATAAGATGAATATGGAGTTCAAACACTCCATGATGAAACAATTTGAGATGAAAGATCTTGGTTTAATGCAATACTTCCTAGGCATGGAAGTTCATCAATCAAATAGAGGGATCTTCATATGTCAACACAAGTATGCTCATGATATGATCAAGAAATTTGCCATGGAGCAGTGCAAATCAGTTGCAACTCCAATTGGACATGGGATCCAACTGAGCAAGGATGATGGAGCACCAAAGGTTGACATGACCACTTACAGGAGCATGGTTGGGAGTTTGATGTTTCTCACCAACACAAGACCTGATATACAATATGTTGTTTCTCTAGTTTCAAGGTTTATGGCTAGTCCATCTGAGCTGCATCTACAAGAAACTAAAAGAATCCTAAGATATGTAAAGGGTACATTGGATTTTGGAATCCATTACCACAAATGTAATTCTGTTAAATTAGTTGGCTTCAGTGATAGTGATTGGGGCAGCAATATAGATGATAGGAAATCTACATCAGGGAACTGTTTTAGTCTAGGGTCAGGACTAATTACATGGAGTTCCAAGAAGCAGATTGTTGTAGCATTGTCATCTACTGAGGCTGAGTATATAGCCATCACATATGCTAGTACTCAAGCCCTATGGTTGAGAAAAATCCTTGAAGAGATTGGAGAAAGACAAAGTGGTCCGACTCGACTGTATTGTGATAACATGAGTGCCATTCAGTTGGCATATAATCCAATCCACCATAGCAGATCAAAATATTTTGATATGAAGTATCACTTCATCCGAGACATGGTGGAGCACCAGATCGTTGAGCTTAAACATTGCAGCACTTTGGACAACATTGCAGATATCTTCACCAAAGGCATGGCTAGAGCTCAATATATAAAGCTGAGAGATTGTATAGTCAGTCCTCTCAACTTTAAGGGGGAGAATGTTGGCAGTTAAAAAAAATAAATGTTACATCTTACCCCACCTTTCACCTTGGTTGGACGGTAGGCGGCTAGGGTGGACGACAAGCAACAAGTCGGCAGGATGTCGGCATAGTAGGAATAGAGTTTTGTTTAAAATTGTTTGTAAGCCCTATTATTTCTCCAACAGACTAAGGGCTACTATATAAGCTTTGTAATTTAATTATTTCAAACTAATGTGAATTATACATTCACAAGAATTTGAAAACATTTTCCCATAATGAAGTAAAAATAGGAAGGGACATGGGCACTAAGACTCATTGAAGCTTTAAAATTGTAAGTCATAGAGAGTGGGATTAAATATAAATTTATTTTGTTACTGGAGGCTTTATGATAGGGCTCCACTTGAACATATAGACTTTAGGAAGCAATATGGACCAGATATTCCATCTCCCCATTGGCTAGCTATCTAGTGGTTTGATTTCACAGGTAAGTCTGAAACAATTCTTAGGATCAAATTCAAAAGTTCAATTTGTATGTGTGTGCATGTAAATAATGTCATGGATGAATGGAGGATTCAACTTCATTGCTATTTAGACCACAAAGGTACCACATGCCATTCAGACCACTAGGATTCCACGCCAAAAAAATGATAGGCCCACAAACATGTAAACAAAAGGGATAAGGATTCATGTGAGTTCTTAGTAAATTTCAACATAATAGTTCCTGTTCAAACCTCGGTATCAAAGCTAAAAGAAGAAATATTATCTGTGCAGTACCAAAGAGGCTTGTTTCACAAATAGGGTTCCACCTAAAGAAATTAATTTTTTTAAGTATTCCTTTTAAGTTTTCAATTATTGTTTTCAATCACAACAAAAATGAAAGTCCAATTTGCTTGTCAATGACTAGTTCATCAACACACAAGCAAAATAGAAGCCAACGTGCATTCATTCACTCCAACAAGTGGAGTCACATTTTCACAAAAGGTACAGTATTTTATGGTTCTTCACATATTTACCTTCTATTTCAATAGCCAATGCATGAATTCTGACCCACTAGAATATGGGATAATGATGGCTTGCACAATGATGGTGGTGATAAGCCTTCAATTGCATTTTTGGATAAAATTGTGGAATAAATATTGGATAGCCTCACTCATGACAGTCAGTCCACTAACTCTTGGTTTAGCTCGCACTTTCCCAGAAGTAGAATATAAATGATAATTCCAAGAGGATTTCAACATGCATCAAGATATTTTAAAATCTATTACTATTCTACTTTCTATATCTATAGATCTATAATTCTAAAAATTTAACATTATGAAATATTTAATAGATTGTACAGTACAAGGTACATGATGCACATCATTGAAATTGTACTTACGCATGTTCAAATGTAGGCTAAATTTTGACTTCAAGTATCTTTTCTTTGTTAATGAATTGATAATTCACATGGTTTACTTTGACATTGATACATATAGTTTATTTGGTCTGTGTTGCATGTTATCAAGCAGTCAAGGAGGGTACAGGGGAGACTCTATTTCAATATCCCCAACCCTCTAGACTGCATTTCTCATTCTATTTTGATGTCTCATTTCTCATTTAAGATAGCATATATAGCAAGTTTGAAGAGAATTTGGGAATGCCATATTTGTATTTCCACTTGCAAGAGAGCTATGACAAATCGAGATATACAATACCAATAAGTGGACCCTTAATTGCACAGTACAATACAAATATGGAGCTCAAGTGTACACAATGGTTATACTGATACAACATGTAGCATGTAGGGGTGTTCTAATTGTACCTACATGAATGCAACACACTGTGATATATTTTCCATATTATGCAAGGAAAAACAACAAAATGGAAAAAATACAACTAACATATACATAAAACATGGTATATAGAGATCAAATCATGTATCATTCTCATTCCAATTATCTGCAATGTATCTCTAGAATACAACATACACACTGATGATGACTATACCTTGATGATACTATAGATCAAAAAGTAGGGTGTAGATAAGGTATTGCAGTTGGAGGTTGGTAGAGGGCAACTTGTTAAGAACCTTCATATAAAAATAAGCATAACTGCAATAGCAATGCAGGAATAAATAGAAATGCTTATAAATTAAATGACCATGATAATAAAAATACCAAAAGTGATCAAGAAAATAATTAGATTGACTACAACAAACTTATATTAATCAAGCTGAACAAATATCGTAGACCTCTTCAAAGGGGTGACCTCCTTGGAAGCAGAGCTCTAATACAATTTGAGAAAAATGAGATACATTCTACTCCAAACCCATGTCCTTATATATTCCTATTTACCCTAACCCTCATGCTCAAGGGTTGGACCACATGAAATAGGGGACCCAAGCTACTAACTTCTACTTATAATAAAAGTAAAGGTTACATCATAATGGGCCCATACACACTAGGCATCCAAGGTGCAAATATACACCAACACTAGACCAGAATATAACAATATTTGTGTTATGATAGGGTCCTAACATGCCCTCCCCCTTCAAGAAGCTTTATCCTTAAATATTGAGGTAAGAAAACTGATATTTTAGTTGAAGTGGCTCCCAGGTGGCATCTTTTGGCTGCAATCCATGCCATTGTACTAGAACATCAGTGAGAGTGTGGTTGCAAAGTGTATGTGTGTATGCCGGTCTAAATACTTGCAGGTTCTAAGATGATTGAGCCTTCATCATCCAACTAGGCTAGTGTGAATTGGACCTATATATGGTTGCCAAGGATGACCTTTAAATATGAGACATGGAAAACTAGATGTATTGTGGAAGAAGATGTCAATTCTAGCTTGTAGGACACAGGGTCAACTTGCTAGAGCACTTTATACCATAGTTGAGAAAATCCGCAAAAAATCCCAATTCAAACCAATTGTTCCTAATTTTTGCTCCTTTCTCCCCAAAAAATGTGACATGCATAAAAAAAAATCAATGAAAATTTGTATTTTCTTTGGTTTTTCAATGAAAATTTCTTACTTTTTACCCATTTTTCTCCCTTTTTGTCGATTTTTAATTTTTCCTTAATATTTTTCCATGTTGATTCTGAATTTCTCAACTATGCTTTATATGATCCTACCTTTTAACTACCACAAAATTTTAGTGATGACTTCTTGTAGGGTTGTAGGCATAGGAAAACCATATCCCAAATGTTAAAAATGCACTTAAACGGTGTTGATTTGCTTTTTGTTGCATATGATTCCATGCCATGGCAAAATTATCTTTGAGATGGTGGTGTAGTTGTGCACGCTCCATGAGAGTGGAATCCACGGCTTGAACCTTGGAACTACCTAGAATGTAAAACATAATTGACAATCAAGGATGTCCATAAAGTACTTCATATGGTATCATCTTGGTGGAGTGATTGGAAGTATTATACCACCACTCAGCCAAAGAAATCCATTTGACCCAATGAGTCAGTTTGCTCATATGAAAAGCAACAAAGATAAGTTTCCAAGCACTTGTTGCTAATTTCAATTTACCCATCGGTTTGGGGATGGTATGCCAAGCTCATCTTGAGTTGTGTGTCATGCAACTTGAACAGTTCCTACCAGAAATGACTAGTAAATGTGGGGTCACAATCGAATACGATGGACTGAGGTATGCCATAAAAGTGAAAAATAGAATCAAGGAATATTTGGGTTAATAGTTGAGGTCTTGTAAGGGTGGGATAGAGGATAGAAATGTGTATACTCAAACAATCCATAACCACTAGAATGATTGTTTTACCTATAGAATTTGCAAGTCCTCCAATAAAATCCATAAAAATATTCATCCAAATGATCTCTAGAATTGGAAGAGACTGGAGTGTGCCCAATGTGCAAATATTTTCACCCTTAACACACTAACAAGTATTACACTCTACAACAAAGGTCTTGATATCCTTTTTCATCCTTGACCAAAAAAATGTGTGTTTAGCCCGTTCATATGTTCTTAAGAAGCATAAATATATTATAGTTGGAGGAACTATCCAATTCCTTTATAATAGACTTATGAAGTGGTGAATTTCAAGGGATAACAAGGTAACCCCGATATTGTAGATATTGTCCAGCCCATGTATATCTTGGATAAGAGTTAGGATCAATTTGAAGTTGCTGAATTAATGATTGCAAGGTGGAATCTTGGGTCACTTCACCTTGAAGTTGGTGGGTCCATTGAGGAAGTGGAGAGAGATGGCACATAGCATACCTTGATCCCCATATTGGCATAATAGTGCATCAACAACTACATTTTTCTTTCCCTTCTTATAAATGATTTCATAATCGTACCCCAATAATTTGGTACCCATTTTTTTGTTCGAGCATAGATACATGATGGTATGTTTTCATTGAAAAATTTCATCCAATAAGATAAGGCATCCATTGGTTGACATGTAATATCGCCATTATCTCATTCTCATAAGTCAATTTTCCCAAGTTTTTGCCTAATAGTGCCTTACTAGTGAAGGCCAATGGATGCCCTTCTTGCATAAGCACTACACCAATTCCACTTCTAGAGGCATCACTTTCAACCACAAATGGCTTGGAGAAATTAGGCATAGCCAACACAAACGTAGAGAACATAGCTTTTTTAAGTCGTAGAAATACATATTTTATGGGTTATGACCATAGAAACGAGTTTGTCTACAAAATAGTCGTCAAAGGGGATGCAATATTTCCATAACTACGAATAAATTTTTAATAATATCCAATAAGGCCTAGGAAACCTCAAAAACTTTTTAGAGTGTGTGGATTGGGGTATTCTTGTATGGCAATAATATTTTTAGGATCCATTTTGATTCCTTTCATTGGAACTATATGGCCTAGGTATTCCAACTTCCTCCATCCCAAAAGAACATTTCATTCGTTTGGCACATAACTGATTATCAACCAAGAATTGCAGTTTCTGGTCTAAATGTTGCAAATGTTCCCTCCATATACAACTGTAAACCAAAATGTCTTCAAAAAAGATAAATAAATTTACACAAAAATAGTCGAAAGATTGTATTCATGAGACTTTGAAAGGTTGACAGTGCGTTGGTAAGATTGAATGGTATGACAAGGAATTCATAATGGTCATCATGAGTGCAAAATGTTGTCTTTGGAATATCTTCTTCCCATAATATGATCTAATAACCTGAATGAAGATCCAACTTTGAGAAGAAGCAAGCACCATGCAGTTCATCCAGTAACTCATCAATGATGAAAATGGAAAATTTGTCCTTGATGATAATTTTGTTGAGTTTCAAAAATCCACACATAAATACCAAGACCTATCTTTCTTACAAACCAAAAGTACTGGAGAATAATATGGTCTAACACTCAATTGAATGACCCCTACTACTAACTCTTGCACCATTTTCTTAATTTCAGTCTTCTACACATTATGGGTACTAGTAGGTATGAATTAGGTGGTAAGCTTCCCATGGCAAGCTCGATGGTATGATCGTGGGTGCAACATGGTGGTAACCCTTGTGATATTGCAAATATGAGTCCATGCTTATCCAAAATTTATTGTAATTCAGCTGGATGACCTGTATCATTAAAATTTAGGGCCTGTAGTGCAAATAGTTTTGCCACCACCCCTTGTGATGATTTCTTCAAAAAAAAAATTATTTGATGTGAGCTGATGAGTTGGTTAAATCCATGATCATACCACAAAGATTGTATTGCTTTCCATGTTCGATGAATTGTATCCATAGCTAAAAAAAGTCCCATTTTTTTGGGTCAAAGGTACGAAGCCATTGAGTTCCCAACACAATGTTACAACCCCCCAATTGAAGGATAAACATGTCCGCCCTTAGGTGGTAATCACCCATCATCACCTTTAGATTTTTGCATTTTCCTTTGCATGGTAGAGTACCCTCATTGGCAACCATGACTTCAAATGAATTACAAGGGTAGATGTAACAAGATACTTTTTTAGCTACTTGAAGATTAATAAAATCATGGGTAGTACTAGAATCAATGAGGATGATGAATCGTTGACCCTTGAAATGCCATACCACTTTCCTGGTCTTGCGAGTAGAAATCCTTGCTAATGCATGTACTAAAATTTCAAGTGGTTGGTCCTCTATTGGTTCAAACTCTTTAGGTTGATCTTCCTCTCTATGGTCCTCCCCTTTGTCATATGGTTTCCTGGTGGAAGGTTCACCCACATTGAGTAAATATGGTTTTTTTGTACACATATGTAGCCCAAAGAATTTTTATTATCACATTTGTAACATAGTCCTTCTGCCCTATGTGTCTCCACTTCTTCTCGAGTGAGATGTTTGACCTAGGTGTTTCCTAAGTTTGAAAAAATCCAGTATGGAAACAGGGTTCAAGCTTTTGGAGGTTTAAAAGTACGCCTTTGTGCTGCAAATTATCTTCAACAAGCCTAGCTAATCCTACAACTATCTTCATGCTATCTAGCTTAAAAAAATTTACTTCAGCATGGATATATTCCTTTAATCCACTAACAAAAAAACTATTGAAAATCTCGATAGTTAATCCCCTAGTGCAATTTGCCAACTTTTTAAACTATCTGGTAATCATAGGCATATGTCATCCATCTCAACTTTATGAGGGCACTAGTGAAATCTTCATACTCACTGGATCCAAAATAGGTGATTAATTGTCTCAAATTCAACACAAGTGAGCCACGAATGCATATTTTCTAACCATTGGTACCATTGAACTGCTTCCTATTCTATGTTGAAAGATGCAATTATGAGCCTTTGATTATGGGTGGCATGAAGAAAAAAATATCGTTGAGCCCAATACAACAAACTAGATGGGTGCTCTCCATAAAATTTTGTAAATTCTAGCTTAGGTATTCTTTAAACTATATTTAGCGGCAAGGTAGTTTGTGCTCTGTCCTTAGAACTACCATCTTCACTCCTTGGTGATTGTCTTACCAAAGCGTCTTATTTTGCATTTAGACCTATTAAACGACTCTTGGGGTTGTCAATTTTATCCAGTTTATCTAATTTATATAATACCTAAATGATTTGTGTCTAATTGCATTCAAATTATTTCAATTGGTCACCTATTTTCTCTAGCTATTAGGTGGCTCTAGTACCACCAACCATTCGCTTTAAGGTTGCCAAAATAATTTATCAGAGTTATATGTCAAAAAAATCAGCTCAAAGAAAGGATTGGAATGGACAATATCAAAAAATAACTATTTTTGGAAGGTAGGGTTACGAAAATGGGTTTCTAGAGTTGGGTCTCAAAATAATCATCTTGACGAGGGCTACATCACAAAATGATGAATTTTAGCTTTACTATTTACAATTGACTGTTCCCATAGCAGACTACATGTTGAACCTGATCTTGGATGAGAGATCCTAGAATAGAGATGGGTAAATCCTGCTTGGTTAATAGAATCCATATAACAAAATTTTGGTGGTAGAGCTTTTAAATTTTTCATTTTCAATTATGAATAGAGAGACCCTTCTGGGTACGAATTGTTTCCTCTCTCCTTTGATCGGTTTGAAGTAATCTCTTCTTTTTGCTTCCACCTAGAGTTAGGTCCTTGTTCCACTAGTGTGGCCCATATATACATAGTGGGTGCAAAGAGCCTTTATGAAGCTACGACAACCTTTATATATTAAGAGATCACGTGATGCTTTTAAATAGATAATAATACCCTTTAAAATAAAGAGGTTTAGTTAAACCACATATATCCTTTTAAAATAGAGGGGTCAATCGTGCGACATTCGATAGGGGTTGGTTCAACAAAAAAAGTATGACAATGGCCTCACTTGTATTTTGGTTTGATCAAGAAACCACCTCAAATAAAGAGCCAAAGAGGTTCAACCACATATCTTATACATGTTTTTGGAGGGGTTCAATTCTTTTACATAAGTATGATTCTTCCTGATACAGTAAGTGGGTAAGGTTGGTTCAACCACATATCTTATATGCAAGTTGAGTTCAGTAGGTGAAATGCTCGGATCGAGGAAGTGCACTTTGGAATTCCCAAAGGGATTAAAAAACCTAATCCAAATCCTCTTGATAGAATGGGCTCCATTTTTCCTAGCTCATGGATAGAGAGACTGATAGATTACCCCTTTCTTCTATCAAGGTCGATAAGTGCACGCTATTATAACGAGATGCAAAGATAGGGAAGTGTTTATGTTGCAAAGAGAGGGGGATACCACAAACCAAAGCCTCGATGAACGATCAAAATGATATTGGGAGGTGCACTTAATGAAATGAGGTCAAGCTTCTAACCAATCCCGAGTGAAGACACTTTCTCATTGAGAGGGCACACCCCTCGACCTGGGAAAGGAAAGCACTCTCTTAGGATAGGTCGAGGGATGGTAAGGTGGGAAAGAAAGTAGGTTTCCCCCCTTTTAAAATAGAGAGTTGCATGATCCTAAGAGAGAAGTCTATGTTGGTTCTACAACCCAGATCCAAGATCCAGGTCAGAGGTCGTATCCATACTGGCTAGTGTTAGAATCTTTAGGAGTCTATTGAATCTAGAGTTTTAAAAGCTTCCTTTTAAAATATCCAATTTGATTTTTTAACGGCTCGTTCATGGTTTTGTTCATCTTGGATGTTGAGGAAGGATTGGCCCTTTCTATCCCTAGCTAGTGAGATAAGTTGGAAGAGGTTACCCTTGCCTATCCCTAGCTAGTGAAAGGAGTTTTTGGGAAAAGGCTAGTAAAGCCACTATTGATTCCCTTGAGACAGGAAGCCTACTATCTCTATTATGGGAGAGAAAGAAAAGAATAGGTGCACTTTATTTCTTACCTGATACAAGAGAGAGAGTGGTTCGAGAGAGGCTCTCTATTGATACCTAGACTTTGTGGGAATAAATGCAAGCTTTATTATACAGTTAAGTACCCAATCACATAGGAATCAATGGGATAATGCATTATCATGCTCTTTAGACTTAAAGTTCCTCTTTACACTTGGAGGGAATTTTTAAAATATTGTTCATAGTTTTGTTTTACAATGAGTCTTTAAATGCAA
This sequence comes from Wollemia nobilis, assembly GCA_028583015.1. Taxonomy (NCBI): domain Eukaryota; kingdom Viridiplantae; phylum Streptophyta; class Pinopsida; order Araucariales; family Araucariaceae; genus Wollemia; species Wollemia nobilis. Next base: position 429,965 of record JAQPPZ010001020.1, read on the forward strand.
AGGGAGGCCCTTATTTTCATTCGAGTGCCTAACCCTTTTAAATAGGTCGAGTTCACTTGTTCACCTTTCCTAGAGGTTGTTTTCTCTTTCCCCTACCCGGTATTCATCCTAGGAAAGAGTAGATATTTATACTGGTGGGTCATCTATTTTAAAATGGGATCAACGACCTCCTAAATGGTCGAGGAAGTCAAGGGATACTGACTTGTGTTTGATCTCGTTCAATAATGGCTTGTTCGATTCATTGATACCAACTCCATCTATAATCTTAAGAGGGCTCAGGATTATAGAGCTTGACCGGCCTATTGAATGACATGGAGAGGGATCAATATTATAGAGCTCAATCAACCCATTGAATAAAATGGAAAGGGCCACACTCGTTGATAGGAAGAGGGAGAGAGAAGAGTCTTATTGCCATACATAACATGACTACAACTTCTCCTCCTAGGAGATAGAGATGGAGATAGAATCCTCGACCTTGTATTAAGGTCTTTGGTTGAGTGTTTTTTAATTGAAGAGCCAAAGACCCTTAAAAAGATAGGTCGAGTAAGATTCCCTCTTAATATAATGGATAGAGAGTCTCAAGAGTGTTGATACTTACCTTATAAAATTAGAGATAGGTACTTTTAAGAGAGGAAAGAGCCTTGCTTACCTCAAAATCCCTAAATCTTGGGTGAGCATTATATCTTAAGAGGACTCTCACTCCCTGTCTCTCTTGAGATTATCGATAGAGATCTTACCAGGAGATTTTTAAAATAGAGAGTGCTATAGTGTCTATAAATTTGCATATGCCCTTTCTAAGGCACAAGGATTTCTACACTTCCCCTCTTCACCATTGGCTACGTATATAAGATCTCACCTGGCTCTTTTTGAGGTCAGATGAGAGGTCCATTTAGACTAATCATTCACCTATGATAAGTAAAAGGACCCTCTATATCCACAAGCTACCTTTGTCATAGAGTTTCATTGAGCTTGTTGAACCCTCTATATTCTAAAAAGGACCTTCTACTTTTTAAAATTTGAGGGAGAGGGGAGGAGACTTCACTCTCGGGACTTCTCCTCAAGCATATCTATCCAAGGGTCAACCTTTAAAAGCCATGGCAAACCAATAGATATTCATTTCCACACTTTCTTCCCCTCTATTTTAAATGCACGACCTCTCTATTTTAAATGGGTTCATACTATAAGCAACGTCATAAAGCCATACCATAGTATAGACTCCTCTCTTCACTGAGACCAACCCCTTTCTATTTTAAAAGCTTCTCCCTTCTCTATCACTCTTCTCTCCACTACAGTACCTATCATATAGGACCTTTTCTCCTTCCACAATTGGTTTTATAAGGGAATAACTTTTACTCCTCTCTTCACCGCCTACTCTTAAAGAAGAAGTAGATTTTCGTGTTTTTTGAAATCCCCAATAAATAAGAGACCTAAGAATCAATAAATAAATCGATTGGTAAAGGTCCTATTATATAAGGTTTGAGTGCCCCCATTATATAAGAGACCTATGAATCAAGATTTTTGAGGTTGAATGATAAAGATCAAGTGATAAAGGTCCTCTTATATGAGGTACCCCCATTATAGGAGGTCGTTACATCTTAATCAAGAGTGCATGCTGACTTCTCTCTAGGTTTATATTTAAGGGCCCACTTTGAGTTTTAAAAAGGGCTAGGAACATTAAAGGGAACTCATCTCCCTCAAAAAACCTCATAATAGGGTTGAGCCAAAAGAGCCATCCTAGCACCCTCTATCTATAATGGTAAGCTCTATATTTTAAATTGTTAGACCATGTTAAGACTACAATAATATGAATGAGGAGAACTTGGCACCTTAAAATGTTCTTCTTTGACAAGGGAATATAAACTGGAATCTGGTGCCAAGTATAGTAATTCAAGTGGATAATAGTTCGGTCGGTTATGGGTTGTCAAATTCTGATTCCAGTTTTGATGTCTCATTGGAGTTGGAAAGAAGATAAGTATGTAAGAAATTTTTTCCTTTTTTTAGATCATGTTTTACCTTTCTTTGTTTAATCATTCATGTTCCACCCACCCACAATAGCTATTATCATCCATTTACCCTTTCGAAGAGATTGACACAACATGCATATGTTATTGCATTCATTATGGGATATAGGTGAGGTTGCCTCCCTCTATAATATGATAGGTAAAAAAGTTTTTAATCATGTCTATAGGCATGGCTATGCTTGACATTTTGGATAAGAGAGATGATAGGGGCAACCCACTTAACCCATGCACACCAATCAAAATGAGAGAAGAGTGGGGATGTTTTTGGGTCCTTTCTACCAGATAGATTTGACTAGAACAAATGAATTCATGCATGTGAGCACTCATATCCAGCCTCTAGTCGCTCTCTATTCTAAAAAGTTTCCAGTTTCATGCCTCTCATGAGTCTTGTTTTTCGTGTTCCTCTTGCTCGTCCTCTAATTTCGAATGCCTCTTTCAGTACCTCTTGTGTGTAAATGCCTCCCTTTTTCAAGTGTCCCATGTGTTCCTCCTCTAGTGCCAATTGAGCCCAGGTAGAAAGAACCTTAAGAGGTGTTCCTCATCAACATCATCTCAAATCGGTTTCCTCTTGATTTTGATTAAGGAGGAAAGATGATGCCCTTTAATATAACATAATACTTGGCCAACGCATGTCTCCACATTCAAAAGTGTGATCTTATTTCCCAATTTTCTAGATAAAAGCTGAATTCCAAGCAGTCATAAAGCTAGACTAAATAGAGAGGTTATTTGTGAGGTAGGTCCTAACATATTATTTTGTATCCCTATTGATGTTGTAGGAAAAAACAGATGGCATAACCTCTTAGATAAGGCAATATGATGAATTTGCTCAGTCAAATGCGTCAATGAGGAGAGTGTCAACACTTTAAAATAGTTCTAGGGTAGCCTTAATTAATGGTTGGACCATCACATCTTGCATCTAACATCTCTATTACAGTTTCCCTATGACTGGAAACCCCCTAAAAGAGATCAATATAGGTGTTCTCTGTTATATGACGAGTAGATCCAAGTTTATTCTAGGTCAAATATGTTGAGAGAGAATAAAAAGTGAATTCGAGTAGCCATCGACTCCATATTCAGGGGATTCCCTAGCATTTCAGGATTCAAATCGAGAGAATGCTACTAAATAGGAAAGGTTAGAATGGAGAGGTTGTTAGTGAAATAAATGATTCTCACTTATCCGAGAATGCTAATCATGGTGGTGTAAAACATGATAGATTTTAGTTCAATATGAAGCTTGAATAAGGACTAAGTCTACCCAATAATGTATCAGAGCCCTCTCTCCTTAATAACTGCAAGCTGATTTTATTAAGAGATGAGCTCCTAAGTGTCAGGAAGGAAGGTGTGTTCTCCTTTATAGAGAGATAACATTCCCTCTTAAAATATGGAGAGGTGGAAGTCTGTTTCAAAATTTCATTTGTGATACGCACCTTCATCCTCCACCAATAAGCACAATATTTTAAATTAAGTAGTGTTTTTTATTGTAAAAGGTATAGTTTAGTCTAAAAAGCTCATCCACACAGTTATGAATATAAATAGATAGGTAGGGATATGACTCTCTATGGCTTTCTGCATTATTTTCCCAGAGGATTAAGGTTTACTACATTTTAAGTCACATAGAAAGTCCAGGCATAGGAATCCCAGCCAAAGCTAGTGTATATGGTATAGGCAGTTGCTTGACACATGATTTATATATGGTCTATAATGGAGATATTCAATATCTCCATCTGAGTACAACTTTGAGCCATGCTAAATGTGAGAGAATGGAAGGATTCCTTCCTCACCATAGGGATATACAATGCACTAGAATGCCCTTGTTGGTAATATTTTATTGAGATAATGTTCAAACAATGTGATGTCTCACACCAGTCTTTAACCCTTCTTCCTATTGTGTATAAGTAGTTATTTCATATCTAAAGGTTACTCGCACTCTAGCAACCTGGAGTTTTTTAAAAGAGGTAAGGCAGAGTTTGATTTTTTGGGGATGATAGTGAAAACATTGACAAATAAGTTACCTTTACCATCACTCTAACCACTTTTCTTTGCTCTTAAGATAGAGGGAGGAGGCGATTTTCACCTTTTAAAATAGAGAGGGCTTTCCATTTTCAAAATAAAGAGCGATTCTTTTGAAGTAGGATAAATAGGGTTTGAATTTTTGTCTGAATTCTTATTTCCTTCATCATGTCCCAATGAGTAACCAGAACTAATTCAGTTATATTTTGGTATTCTAATCAAACACTAATGAATCCAATTTTCTTTCATCGAAAAAACTATGCATGCAAAATCTTATAAGGAATAGATTCTTCCCTGTATTATGTATAAAATACAACATTTGAAGAAAGAAATTTTGAAAGTTTCCTCTTGTATGACTTGGTATTATCACATGCTAATTTCTTCTTGGTATCTGGTATATCATTTCTCCAAATCACAAAAGAGGAAAAAGGGTTAATGTGAGCCTTTTATTTTAAACGGGATTATGCACTGTTCAAATAGCAATCAATTTGATGAAAGAGAAAGTCTATATTAAAGAGCTTTGGTTTGGTTGTCCGAGATCATTTTGATAACCTATGTTGAAGCGATAAAAATATGATATATGATCGGAGCGCGTAGGACTTGTGAATGGCTTTTAAAAGGCCATAGAAAGTCTATGGAAAGATGGTTTTTAATTTATTTAGTTATCTTGGCTCGATGAGTCCTTTCCTCTATAATGAATTGTTGGCATCCACTATCTCATTTCTACGGACCGAAAGAGAAGTGAGTGAGAGCTCAGCAAGAAAAGGAAAAAATCATGAGAGAGCTTTTTGGTTTTAAATAAACATCTATCCTAATTTGAATCAACAAGCATATGGAGGTAAATCTTCTCCTACGAGGCTTTTTGATAGCAATGTTAGTTACAAATTTTGTCTCGGTGGGATGCCCATGTTTTTCTATGAAGTAGTTAGTGACTCCTCCCCCTGTTTTTTCTCAATGATGAATATTTTTCTAATGTATTCCCTCTTGAAGGAATTTGTTCATATTTTTCCCTCCTTCCCATACCCCACCTTATATTTTAAAGGGCAAAGACAAAGGTCTTGATTTTATCATGGGAACACATCAAAAATTTTGAATGGAAATGTAAAAGATATGTTGATTGAGGGTAGCTCTCCTTTAAAAATAGAGAGCATTCATATTTTTTATGATGCTTTTACAACCTCTAAATTCAAAGGGCAAAGGCAAAGATCTTGATTTTCTCATGGAAACACATCAAAACTTTTGAATGGAAATGTAAAAGATATGTTGATTGAGGGTAGCTCTCCTTTCAAAATAGAGAGAGTTCAATTTTTTTATGGTGCTTTTACAACCTTTAAATTTAAAGGTATCCTCTTTAAAATCTCGGTTCTATGTTGTTTCTTCTTTCAAACAATATTCCTTTCCACAATAAACTAGTGCTAGATGAAATAAAACATGCTTAAATTCTTTTATGTTCATGCTTTAAAAGCTTAATCGAGATTAGGAGAAAAAAGAGAGTATTTGACATAACCATATGTTATGGTTTGAATTAGTAGGAAATAGTATTTCTAATAGGATTCACTTAGTTGACAATCCATCTAATTTATTCCTATTTATTTCTAGTAGGATGAAAATAAGTCCTAACTCCCCTTCCATTTTTAAAGGTATTTGACTCTCCTCTCCTTGGATTTTTTAAATGGCAAAGGCCCTTTTAAACATGGGGGTGCACTTTCTATTCAAAAGATCTTGAGTTTATCAATTCCTTGGGATGAGAAGTTTTTATTCATTAGTTAGTTCTATTTACAGATGAGGGTAGGGAGAGGATATAACTCAGTGGTAGAGTGTCACCTTTTTAAAGTGGTGATGGTCATTGGTTCGAGTCTGATTATCCCTAAACCTAATGCAGATAATTTTTTATTCATTAGTTAGTTCCATTTCCAAATGAGGGTGGGGAAGGGATATGACTCAATGGTAGAGTGTCACCTTGATATGGTGATGGTCATTGGTTTGATTGTGAGTCCTTCCATTTTATTTTATCCTATACTTTCTCCCGTCAAAAAATAGGCTAGTGGAATTGACACGAGAGGGTAAGAATAGTTGTGAAAACTCTCTAGTCTAAGGTGCCAAAAATCTTGAAAACGGAGATGGGTTGAGACATTCTCTTTCAAGTCCCCTTGAAAAAGAGGTTTTTGGGGTTGATACGAGAGGGTATAAATGGTTATTCAAACCTTGATTGTACTCTTTAATAGACTAGAGGAACATTTCTCAAAATTTTCCCTTTCATTTACAAGTCCTTTGTAGTAGTTAACTCCATTTTAAATAGGACCATCCTTCATTCCTATCAATTTTATCAGAGAATAGTCGTATTTTGCTCTGATGTTCTTAAAAAGGTAAGGTATATCTACATCTTTTTTAAAGAGTGGATGGCTTGTTTTCTCCAACCTCTACAACGACAAGAGCCTCAATTTTTAATCACTCGATCACTCTTATATTATATATATATATATATATATATATATATATATATATATATATATATATATTAAGGGATATTAAATATATATATATTTATTTATTTATTTCATATCCCTTAATATGTGTGTATTTATATAATATGTAGTTAGTATCTATTCCAACTAGATAGAGATACTATAAAGTTATAGGAGGAATATATTCATCCATATTCCTATTTGGGTGAGAGACAATAGGTGAAAGATAATTTTGAATCAACTTTATCCACAAAGAAGGGAGCTATAAGATGCATCTAGAGAGTTTATGGAGAGTTTGATCCTGGCTCGGGATGAACTTTTCTTAGGCACCATACCTAACACATGCAAGTCGAACAGGAAGTGGTGTTTCCAGTGGAAAACAGGTGGGTAACATGTAAGAACCTGCCCTTGGGAGGGGGACAATAGCTGAGGTTGCAAGTTTTCAAGAGCCCTACTAAGGAGCTCTTTAAAAGGAGAGGGAATCCATCCAAGGAGGGGCCTCTGATTAGCTATTTGATGAGGTAATGGCTTACCAAGGCCACAATCAGGAGTTGGTCTGAGAGGATGATTAGCCACACTAGGATGGAAACACGACCCAAAATTCTACGAGAGGTAATAGTGGGGAATGCTTTTATGTTTTTCATGCAAAAGCATGCCAAATATTTTAGAACCACATGAAGGCTCTCCTTGTCCTTTTTAAAACAAAGAGGAGAGGACCCTCTATAAAAAACTTTGCGAGAAAACATCTTCTCTTAGAGAAAAAGCAATGACGGTATCTAAGAAATAAGCACTTTTTAAGATGCTTTAAAATAGAGAGTATTGTGGCTTAATAATACAAAGGATGCAAGCATTATATGGTTAGGCATAAGCGTCTATACGTGGTTTTTCAAGTCCCCCATTAAATAGGATCAACCCATGTGGTGGAACCTACTAAGCTAGAGTATGGAAGGGGCAGAGCATTGATGGAGCGATGGAATGCGTTAAGATTGAAAATAACACTTTTAAAGCAAAAGAACTCAACTACATTGAAATTGACACTGAGGGATGAGAGCTAGGAGATCAAATAATATTAAATACCCTGATGGTCCTAGCTGTAAATAATTGATACTAGCCCTCTATTTTAAAGGTGTGTATCGACCCTTTTTTGAAGTGTTGTAGCTAACGCATTAAGTATCCCACCTAGGGAGTATGTTCGCAAGAATGAAACTCAAAGGAGTTGATGTAGGCCCAGTTGTATTTGATAATAGATATTTCCAACCCTCTTTAAAAGGTTTAATTTTATGCAAAGCTTCAAACCTTACCAGGGCTTGACATGCCGCGAATCCCCTTGAAAGAGGGGAGTGCCTGCGGGAACGCGGATATAGGTGGCGCATGGATATTGTCAACTTATATCATAAGGTGTTAGGTTAAGTCCCACTTTTGAAAGAGAGGATGCAACCCTTGTGTTTAGTTACCATAATCTAGTTTGTAACTCTGTAAAAACCATCGGTAATAATTCAAGGGAAGGCGAGGATGAGGTCAAGTCATCATATCCCTTATGTCTTGAGTGACACATTTTTGAGCTATAATGATCGTGACCTTATAGATAGAGAGGTCACGACCCTTTATGTAATCGGGTAAGATTACCTCAAAAACCTAGCCCAGGTTATATAGAGTGGATTGCAGGCTGTAATTTGCATGTATGAAGCATAAATCGATCAGTCAGTGATGATGAATACATTCTCGGGGCTTGTATAGATCGCCCATCACACTATGGAAGTTTGCCATGCCCCAAGTAGTTACCTTAACCTCAATACAAGGAAAGAAACATCGAAGGCTAGGCTAGTTGACTAGAGTGAAGCCACTTTTAGACGTACCCATACTAGAAGGTGTGGCTAGATTACCTCCTACTCTTAAGGAGAGCTAATGCTTGTTGGGATCATTGGGCACTATTGTGCACTCGAAAGGAAGCAAGATAATCATTAAGCTTGTATCAACTTTTAATAAAATGCAAGAGGTGCTCTCAAAATAGATTGTTGTCATTACTAGACTGTGAAGTAAGTAAGAGAGAAGTCCATGAGCTTATTATCCTAGGTTGGAACAAGTTGATAAGACCTCATTTATTGTGTATCAAAGATAAAATAGCAGATGAAAATGGCTGGAATTATACATACCTATGCCGCCACCTCCTCATTAAAGAGCCCAAAATTAAAATATGAAAAGAGGGAAGAGGTTTATAAGAGCCTTTTCCCAAAAGAGGACATTTCTAATAGATTTTATAACAAAATAATTAAAATAAAAGCCCTCCCCATTTTAAAATAGAAAGCATATGATTAGCCACTTTTATGGCCTCATAATTTGAGAGGTTCTTCCCACCGCCTTATAATCCTTTTCGACGGAATAGAGATGAGATAGACTCGACCTCTTTGAAAGGGAATTAAAATCCTATTTTGCATTTGAATTTATGTCCACATGCTTTCTTAAAGAATAATTTTTTTTATAGGTTCCATGTTGAACTTGATGATAGAAATGGAGGACTCATCAAACTCCAAACCCTCAAAAATTACTCTTGCATAGAGAATAATGAAAGAATAAAATTTCCATGAGGTGATAAAGGATTCAAAAAGTATTATGCCCGAGAGAGAAGCATGAGAACTCTCTTATATAAGGTTCGCATTCAATCTACCACCTTAAATAAGGATAGAGAGCCTACCCTTCCTCTGCATGGTCCAACAATTCACACCCAACAACCTTTTTAAAATAGAGAGGTAAATTCATTCATAATGTGACCAATGTCATGCATGCAACAAGGATTCATATTGATAGGGAGAGATATACTATCTACTTGCAAGGATCCCTCGAATCTATGGCACAGAAAGATGACTATTATTCGTATTTATATAGGAGATAAATTAATGAATGCCTTATATAATAGAGAGGGTTTTAATTTTAAGTATGAAAACAATCATAGAATCGTACAGGATTTAGAGATATATCCGAGGGGCCTCTTTATTTTAAAGGGATCAAAAAAAAGTTTCATTCCTCCGTGTGAGAGAGAAGAAGGTGATTCTGAGACCCATCAAAATAGCCATGAGTAGGTTGGAGAGAGCTCCTTATATAAGAGATTTGTCTAACATGCACTTGCTTTGTCCTACTACTCTTCAAACCTTACATTCACTCATATATTAAGGGTTGGAATTTTATATTAAGATCCCTTTAATATAATATAATATAATACTTTGGGCTTTAATAGAGAAGTCCCTTTTTAAAATCTTCAAAGGCAGATCTGATACTAAAAAAATGAGCTTGTTTTAGCCCTTGTTTTTTAGTAATTCATTCATACCTTAATGGAGAGAGGGATTTAGCTGGTCTTGAGCTCATTATTCCTTTGACTTCTTTAATCTATTATTAATCTATCATTATCGAAGACGATCAACGACCTGGACTTCATCTATCCATATCCAGTCATGTCGCTCACTAATCAACTGAGACTTTCTTTCTCAACAATCCCATGTTCTATCTCACTATGGTTAGCAACCCCCTACCTCCTCATGGTAACTGATTTCTTTCCATCGAGATCTCTCATCCTAAAAAAGTGAATTCTTAGAGGCTCTTTAAAACGCCATTACCTTACCTTTAATATAATACTTGGGGTGAACACATGCGAGCTTATCATCATCATTCATATTACCCTTAAAAATCTATTCTTGTCCATCATGTTTTACATTTAAAACCCCTCATGTTGGGCCTTTGAAGGTTTCCCTACCCCAAAAAGTTTTCAAAAGTCCTCTCCCCCACCGTTTTAAAGGGTTAAAAGATGTTTTCTTTAAAAATGAGAGGGGGAGAGGGCCCTCATGTTTTAAAAAGTATATTTTAAATGGTTGGGGAGGAGAGAGGCCTATGCCTATCCAATTGCTATCCCAACAATATTTTTTAGGGAGAATAGATCTCTTAAAATAAACCTAAGGAAAGCTCATCTTTTGCCCTTTTAAATGGTGGGGAGGGCTAGTTTTTAAGGGGAGGATCATAACCTTTAAAGGTTAAAAAAGGACAAGTTGTTTTTTTAATGAGGGCATATAGAATCCAACCTATTGCTCTCTCTCTGCAGAAATCTATTCTATCATATATGTAGTACTTCGAGCACATGAATGAATTAGCTGATCTATCCCCCTACGAGATTCATTTGGATCTTTTCTCCTTCTTGTTTTAAATATCCCCTCTCTATTTTCAAATTTATATGCTCAACTAACCTCTTTGAAATGGAGAACCCGCCAGTCAATGCCCAGTTTTTTCCCTTGGCTTGGTGGTTGGGGAATATTGAAGATAAAGTATCAATCGGGAGATCGCTAACTAACCTTAAAAGGTCAAGCACATGAATGAATACCTCGTATACTACCATGAATGAATGCCTTGTATGGTGCCATGAAGAGATCGATTGGAGTTTTGATCTTGTTTGATAAATTTAAAATCTTGAGAGCACTTTAAGAGAAGAGAAGAGATAATTTCTCGTTGCTTTATGTCTGTGTTCTTTGATCATTCTTTAGAGATAAGTGCCTTACTATAAATATGGGGTATTTACTATAACTACAGAAAGAAGTTCCTTACTAGAAAAAGGGGGTACTTACTATAAATACAAAGGGAAGTTCCTTACTAGAAAAATAGGGTATCACCATCCATAAATCAAGCTTTCCCATCCAAGAGAAACAGGATCATGTCATTGTTAAAGAACCATATATGAGTTTGTTGAGTGCATCTTACTAACATAGATCTGAAGGGGAATTAAAACCTCTATAATAGGGGGGATTAACCCTTGAATTTTAAGTATGGGGTTGCCTACTCACTCTCTACAATGATACTCTCTTTCCATGATGGATACTTACTTTTGTAGGCGGATTGGATGCACATTTAAAATGGGAGCCCCTTTTGCTCTTTTAAATGGTGGGGAAGAGAGGCACTTCCCAAATCCATTTTTTCTATTTAGAAAAGGCTCTATCTGCTCTAAATAGGATTGAAATGGTTGTTAAGCTCAAGAAACATCTAATTCTCTAGGGAAAGAATGGGCGGCCCAAGTTTCTTTGAATGATAAAGCTAGTTGGAGAGTTTATCTTCTTCTCCTTATTATCCTATCTAGGTGTGTTGTTTCCATATCATCTGGTTCCAAGGAGTAATACACCTTTTTTAACCCCTTTCAACCCGAAGGAACTTGGCAAACACTCTCTATCTATAATCAAAAGACACTTCATTCACTCACTTTCAATGCCTATATCACTTTCAATGCTTATCTCGCTCTCCTCTCTCTGCCTAACCAACCCTTGACTATTTCAAAGGGTAAAGAGTCTTCCTTATATATCTTGGGAAAGTTTCCCCTTTTAAAATAAACAGTGACACACATTCATTCCGATGCATATCTCGATTTAGTAATCTCATCCTACTTGCTGAATTTTCAAACAAAGAGCTAAAAATCCTCTCTTAAGAGCTCTCTGTTTTAAAAGGGCCCTTTTAAATGGTGGTAGAGCGATTGGATATTTTTAAGAGGTATCCATGCAAATCTCTATTCTAAAAGGGGGACTTGGAGGTGTTGTTTGCTGAACACTCCCCTCTTCGATTTTATAAGCTCACGAATGGTGGGCAGAAAACCATTTTAGAAGTGTCATTAGAGATTTGTCTATGTATATTTTGTATTTTATGGTGGTACATATAATATATGTTTTTAAATATCTCACACTATTATAGAGCTCCTTATGTTCTCCTTTCAGCTGGCTCTCGGTGAATAAATAGGACTGATACTCACTCAACTTTGAGTAGGGAATAAGAACAACGATACTTACTCGACCAAAAAATAGTATGAGAATAGGAACAATGGTACTCACTCAACCAAAAAAGAGTACGATAAATTAAATCTCCCAATGTTTAAAAAGGCAAGCCCTTTGCTTAATTTTAAATGGTGGGGGTGGGGATGGAGCCCCATGCCCATGTTCTAAAAGGGAAAGGGAATTCATAACTGTAGAAATAATAAAGATTGGTTGTTGCCTTTTAAAACAAAGAGTGCATTGATCTTAGGGTTAGCTACTGGCATGAGCAAATCATAAATGGAAATATGTTGAAAGGGAAGAGAGAATCAGCGTCCAACCGATGCAATAATCATGAACGAATGGGCTAGAAGATGAGGTAGATCGATACCATGAAGAAATAAGTCAATCAAGATCACAGAGAGTACTGATATTTTATGTTTGATACGGAAGCTCTTTATTTTAAGAGTAGACAACAAAATTTCAAATAGAGAGGATCATTCGATTCTTTATTTTAAACTGGCTAGAAGGTTTTGGATAACCAATGAACTCCCTCTATTATTAAAGGAGCATGATATAAGAATTTTTTTGAGGAGAATATCGAAGAATAGTGATGAAATTGCTAGGAATACCCCAATTAGGAAGTGGCATGGCCCTTTTTAATTTAAGGCATGTCATATTTTAAAGTTGTTGCATTGCTTTAAAGGGATTCGAAGCTCGCCTGCCCTATAATAGTATGCTTTGGTCAGCCTGTGATTGAGATAGATAGGGAGATCGCCATAGAACCTAGGAAAATGATGAACATAACGGTGTTTTCATGAGGAGAGTTAATCCTTGGATTAACAAAAATTCTAGTGAAGAAATGAGATTCCACCCCACCCCCACTTTTATAAGGTAAGGAGTTGGGTTGATTAAATTTTGTATCCTTACAATAGAAGTCCCTTTAAAAAGTAAAGAGATCGACCTCTTAAGATATAAAGGGTTCATAAATTTAGTTATGTCATTTCTCTAGGTCGAGCTATACTCGATCAACATTGGAAGTATTTCTCCAAGGTTAAAAGATTTATGGTGGAAAGAATCGAGTCAGAGATTGAATTCGATCTCTTCTAAATAATAACCGGGGGGAGAGAGTTGTTAATATGTATATAATTTACTCAATTTAGCCAAGTTCGAGATCACTTTTCATGTTGTCATTCTCCCTTTTAAAATAGAGATCCAAATTCAACTTTTGACGAGGGAGTTAACTGAACTTCATTTCAAAGTTGAGTGCCCCACCCCTATTATATTAAAAGTGCTTGAGAGTGATTTTTCATTCTATTATCTACGTATTAATAACTCTCTCTATAAACTGAAAATAAATGTGAACTAGAGTAGGAAATTGACTTTAAAAGGCCACAAAAAACCAGCTTCCAAAAGCAAGTAACCTGCAAGATCCACTCATCTTTCCGAGGAGATCGACTGGCTCTCTCTCTATTTAAAAAGGGGTGCATTGAAGCTTTAAAATAAAGAGATAAAGGAGAAGAATTACAATCAATACCTTCCCCTCCATGTTTTAAAAAGACCCTCCAAGGTTGTTTTAAAAAGAGGCAAAAGAGAGGGGTCCTCTGTTTTAGTTTTCAAAATGCGATTCTTCCCTTAAAAAGCCAAAAATGAAGGGGAGGGTTTTTGAGCCTTTGCCTTTTCAATGTGGTTTTGGGGTGGGGTACTCTTAAGAGAGGACTTAACCTGGGAGATAGTTTTTAGATAAACACCGAGGAAGGACTCTTGAGATAGTACTGCTTTATGTTATGCAAGCAATCCGATTGAGATTTTAAAAGAGAATCGAGAGATATGGCTAGTCATTATGGATCAAATGAGACTACTTGCTATTTGAATCATTCACACATCCTACCCATTCAAACATATTCATCAAACATCAAACCATCTTATCTATTATGTTCATATTTTCTAGCTCAATCCTATGCTCTTATCTATTATATGAATGAGCCCTACTTTAATAATAGAGGAGAGAGGCTAGTTTTTTAGGTGATTCGAGGCTTCTATGATCTAAAGGAAGACCTTATATAAGCTTGGTTTTAAGGATTCATCTTTTCTGCAACCAATCCCTTGACTCACTTCCAATCGATTCATCACTCATGTTGTTTCAACATGTTTTTTCTTGCTCTGCCCTAAAGTTGAAACCTTGACCAAATCATGGTATAGATTAGTTAGGATTGCAATCATTGGAATTTGTTCCTATGGAAAAGGCCTTCTCAATTTTAAAGGGGAGAGCCTCACCTCAAAAGGCCCTTCTTAAAATAAGGGAGGAGAGTGTTCAAAAAAGAAATCATTGGCATTAGAATCATTGGGATCATCATTGGAACCATTGGTTTGGGTTCTCTTACAAAATGGTTTAGAACCAACTTCAAAAAATATTCCATATCCATCATGAGAGCTTTACTTTAGAAGTTTGAGTTCATTTTTGAATTTTTTAGACAACAACAACACTTCATTTATTTATGGTGGATAGAAATCCACTTTGCAATGAGAGGTACAAATTCACTTCCTTGATCGACTAAAGCTGTATTCTCCCTTTTTGAGAGAAAAGCCCCCTTTGTATTTAAAGGAGCATTTATATGGGTGTATCTCATAGCGAGATCTTTATCCATAACCATAGCATTGTTCTCGATCTTATGCAAAGACACGTACTTCCATTGTCATGAGATATAGGACAAGGATGGTCATTTATAGATTTGACAATCTTAAAAAGGTCTGCCCTACCATATGTAAGCGGGAGGGAGCGAGCCTTTAGGATGCAATGCATATCATATGGATAAGAATCATTTTACCTCATTTTGTAATGGATCAAACCCCTTTAATATAGTGCATGAGACGAGATTAAAATAAAATGTGTTACTCAATTTCGAAGCACACAAGGGATATATAAGGCCCTTTGCCCTTTGAAAAGACAAGCGGGGCTAGTCGGGTAGGGAAGAAAGGTTATTCCTACTACTGATCCACTATAGTATAAGATCACTAACTATAGCGCTTATTCTAATCCATCATTTTCAATCCCACCTAGACAAAGGAACTATGGTGTACTTTAGGGGGAAGGCTTTCAGTCATATGATCAACTATTAAAAAAGGTGCCCATCCCTAGTCAACCATAACGTATATAATGGCAGGATATTCAAGCATGATCAATCTATCATTTTCCCTCCATCCCAACATAAACTACCTTGTTTTGATCCAACCCAATGCATACCATTATGTATCGAATGACCCTAGATCCTTAATATTCATTTACTCAAAATCTAGCCAAGATTTTTTGGTTAAAAGAGCGCACTTGGGAAAAATAATGATGCCCAATTTCTAACATCTAAAGGTAATTTATAATCTTATTCACCTTAAACTGGCAAATGGGTTGATTTCCTTCACCTTAAAAGACAAAGGTTCTTCCCAATATTTTTTCCATTGATAGGGGAATGAGTTCTACCTATACATGGCCAAATTATGGCTGGGTGGGAATTTTATTTCAAAGAGCAATCCTTATTATCATTTATCTTCTGCTCCTTTCTCGAAAAGCCCTTCTTTTTTTTTTTTGGTTTTTGGCGGAGTGTCAAATCATTTTATATACCTTTTCTTTCATTTGATAAGAGAAAAACCAGACCTTTTAAAATAAATCAATCGAAGGAGAGAGGTCCTCTCTATTATTTTAAAAGGAAGTTGTGGCATTATACCAATCTCACGGGTCAGTTGAAAGCACTCAAAAGTTTAGTCTTCTCTTCAAATAGCTCTATTTTCAAAGGGATTTATTTTAAGAGAGACAACCTTCTCCAACAAGAGGCCCCTCCCCCTTTTTAAGGTTGAAGTTAACTTATATATTCTAAAAGGAATGGAGTGCTTGCCTATATTCAACAACCAAGGATGAAAGGAAGCCCATCACATAACCCCCCCCCCCTTTTTTTTTAAGTGAAAAACCCCATGTGGGGTTGCCTTGGTCTGAGAGACCACGAACAGGGGGTTCTATACCGTCAAAGTCACACGAGAGTCACACCCAACCCTGCCCGTACCAACATTATCAATTGGATTTTGGGTACCCAATTTAGCTTTTTGGTAGGGTGGAGATTTGAACCTGGGACCTCCCTTGGAGGATTGTCCTCTCCTCTCCAACTCACCTACAACACCTGGGTCATCACATAGCCCCTTTTATTAACAATAAAAAAATCTTCATTATCCATAACTTTGAGCCCTATTATCTACATAAAAATGTAATCTCCATTATCTTTCAAGGACTGAACAATTCCATAGATCATAGAGATTCATGACTTTTTATTTTGTTCAAGGTAGGGGCTCACTAAGCTACAATTCAACAAGGGCTTGGTTGGCTCCCGTATTATGTGTAGTAGTTTATGCGACTCATCCTGGGGACAGATCCATTCCCATAAGTTGGATTTGTGCCTCTATTCAAATTCAACAAGGACTTTAGGTTAACAACAAAATAGGGCTCTTTAAGACTAAAGGGACTTGGCTCCAGAAAGAACCGCTCTTCCAATTAACCTATATATTCTAAAAGGAAGGGATTTCTCACCTATATTCAATGAGTACCCTTAAAAATTACCCTCTCTATTTATGATTCAGTGAGTGCCCTTAACTACCTATCTAGATATGCAATTTTAGTCTAATTATAGAGGAGAGGTGTCAAGGAGGGTGCCATATTTCTTAATAAACATATGCTGGTAGGGGATATAGTTGAATCGCGATGCACCTACATCCATCCATTCGTTCTTATGATGACTAGAAAATGAAGAATAAGCATCGAAATTATATCCCTATCCCTTGCCTGTTTGGTGGGTCTCCGGGTGGGGATGTTGGCCTTTTAAAATAGACAGGGGAGCTGAGGGACACACCTTATATAAGAGAGGGCATTCCATTCATCTAGTTGGGTTTTCTGGCTTAAGATAAAAGAGTGGAAGATCAACCTTCTTTACTTGGTTGGAAAGGGGGTGGGTCCTAATTCTTAGAGTTTTTTAACCCTTTTAAAGAGTGGTTTTTTGTGACATCACCGTGGCCAGGCTATTTTAATATTTTAAATAAATTGGAAATAGTATGCCCCTCCATGTTTAAAAAGGTATTTTAAAATCCAATGGGGGAGGGAAGCGAGTCCTTTTAATTTAATAGAGGTAGCATTTTATCATTTCAAAAAGGGCCTTTATAAAAACCATGGGGTTGTTTGACATATTTGAAGATATGGAAAAGAGTAATTTTGCTGAAAAACAACTAGAAGAGAGATTCTTAAGAATAGGAGAAGGTATTTTTTAATGAGGGGTGCACTCTCTTCTCATTAAATGGAGGGGGCTTAGCGGTATTCAATTAATGTAGTCAATATGGTGAAACATGGGAAACATGAATGGGAGCCTTTCTATTTCAATGTTGGGACCCTCTCTATTTTAAAAGGGATCTTCATCACCCTCTTCATAACCTATGTCTTTGAGGAGGCCCACCCTTAGTGTAAAAACTCCAAAGTGGGTCCTTCTTAACACTTTATTCTTCCCTTCCCATGATTTTTAATAGAGTTCTTGTTGTTGAACATTTACCCTTTCAAAATAGAGACAGATGGGGTTGCGCTCTTATTAAATGGGGAGAAAGGAATCCTCTTTGAGTAATTTCCTGCCGACCTCTCTATTTTATAAGCGACAGAGTCATTACAAGATAAGGTGTTGGCCTCTATATTTAAAAAGTTCACAACCCAATGTTTTGAGAGACATGGATTATTTTATTCCATACGGTATGCTTCTCTCCTTCCCTCCCTCAGCATGGATTCTTTTCTAGAGTAGTATTTGGGAGTGCTCTACAAGCTGAGAATATGTCATGATCTATTGGAGAGCTATCTATACCCTTTAAAGAATTTTGAGAGGAATTTGAAAGGAGGAAAGCTCTCTATCATTTTTATTAAATAATAAAAGAACATACAATATCACGGACCACTTTGAGAGGCTTCCTCCTTTAAGAGGAAAGCTTTAATTTAAGATTCAATATGTCACCCACTTGAGAAGGTAGTACATTATATAATCCTACCCTGATTAGTACTAACTATTAACATCTACATATGACATCATTACAAATGAATAGGATGTTAGGATGGAGGTTCTAATGTATAATAGCCAATCTCACATAACAAATATTAAAAAATATTGAATGTTATAATATAATAAAATAATAATATTAAACACTAAAATTTATCATTCTAAATAATTAAATAATAACATTGAAAAATAAAATAAAATAGAAATCCTGGAGTACTCCTCACAATGAGTTTTAAGGCACATGTTGTTGGCCCAAGTACTTCCTCCAGTTTAATTAAATTTTTTTATAAAATTAAAAAAAATTAATTAAAATATACATTATAATTATTATAACTATAAAAATAAATATAAAACTACAATCCATTTTATTTCATTTAAAAATCTATTAAACCAAAAATAAAATAAAATTAAAATATATATTAATATATATTATTATCAAAATCATTTAAACCATAATATCCATACATATTACATAAAACTACACATAAACGAGAGAATATGGGCTTCTCCCCACACACTGCATTTGTTGTTCAAGCTAAGCCAAACTATCCATACATATTACGTAAAACTATGTGTAACGATAGATAAACCAAATCACCATAGACAAGCTAGATTGTATGGTACCATGGATAAGCTAGATTGTATGGTCCAACAGTAAAATAACAATAGTTATATTTTGCGACTCGTAAATGCACGTGAAAAGCAATATAAAGAGGACAACCACAATTATGCAAAATATAGTTTATAGAACACAACCAAATATATCACGGCTACGAAAAATAGTTTAACGAGGACAACCAAAATTATGCAAAATATAGTCTATAAAACACAACCAAATATATCACGGCTACGAAAAATAGTCTAATAAGAACAATCACGGCTGTACGTATTTAAATGTATATAGTTCTTAACACTTAATTAAAAAAAAAACTTTAACAGTGAATGGATGAATCGATTAATTCAACTCGTGAATAATAAATGTAGTCGAGGTTTTCCTCAAATAGCTATATTTATCTCTCAATTCAATTATTATGTCATGTCCTGGATTTAAATGCAATCGAGGTTTTCCCAGGTTTTCTCCAAATAGCTATACTTATCTCTCAATTCAATTATTTTGTCATTTTCTAGATTTAAATGCAATCGAGGTTTTCCAAGGTTTTCTCCAAATAGCTATACTTATCTCTCAATTCAATTATTTTGTCATGTCCTGGATTTAAATGCGATCGAGGTTTTCCTGTAAAAGTAAAATTTTTAATTTATAGGATTTTGGGTTTTGTTTAAAAATTTATGGTATTCTAGATCATGGACGCTATTTCCAGGACCTATGCACTAGCCACAAGTGAACATCGAATAAAGCATAAAGCCCAAGTCTAATACCGGAGGTGGAGCAGAGTGCACCTCACCTACTGGTCCTTGAGAGTTTGGCCAAAAATGTGTGTAACCCATGTCATGTCCTGTATTTTATGTATATTTTATAATAAAAAGGAAGTGAGCATACATTTTCTTCTTTTAACGTATATGGGATATTTTCAATATAGGTCCCCTCATCGTCACGGGTGACCCGACAATCATTCTTATCGAACGTACACGTGTCTGGTTTTATTAAATTATTAAGGGTTATATATATAAAAATCATGTATAGGCTCATAGGCAGTTGCCCTAGTAGTTAGGATGATGGTTGTTTCTTAAATGATCTTGTGTTCAAACCCGTTGAGGGTAGTGGTTGTTGATGTAATTTGTTTATGATGATAGAAAGCATGTTTAATTTATGGGTTATGCCAAGTATAATTTAACACATGCCTAAATTATCAAGGGCTATATATATAAAAATCAAGTATAGGTCGACAAGCAGATGTCCTAGTAGCTAAGATGATGGTTGTATCTTAAGTGGTCTTGTGTTCAAACCCCTTGAGGGTAGTTGTAATTTTGTAAACGTTTTCCTTAAAAAAAAATCAAACATAGGCCATGAGGCCTATGTTTAATTTATGGGTTATGCCACGTATAATTTAACACATCCCTAAATTATCAAGGGCTGAATATATAAAAATCAAGTATAGGTCAACAAGCAGTTGTCCTAGTAGCTAAGATGATGGTTGTATCTTAAGTGGTCTTGAGTTCAAACCCCTTAGTGGTGGTTGTAATTTTGTAAACGTTTTCCTTAAAAAAAATCAAGCATAGGCCGTGAGGCCTATGTTTAATTTATGGGTTATGCCACGTATAATTTAACACATGCCTAAATTATCAAGGGATATATATATATATATATATATATATATATATATAAATAAATAAATAAATAAATAAATAAAAGTATAGGTCGACAAGCAATTGTCCTAGTAGCCAAGATGATGGTTGTATCTTAAGTGGTCTTGTGTTCAAACTCTTTGAGGGTGGTTGTAATTTTGTAAGCGTTCACCTAACCTCACGGTCTTGAAAGGGTCTCGCTTTCAGATGATAAAAAATATGTTTAATTTAAAGATTATGCCACATATAATTTAACACATGCCTAAATTATGGTTGTCGAGCCTCGACCACGACTTGTTTAAACAATCTAATACGTATTCAGGCCGGGGCCACTTTGAACGCTAACAAATACATTTAACAATCAGAGAAACTCTTTTGTTTAATTCAGACCATGATTGGCCCTAAGGGGTCTTGTTCATTAAAAATCCCAACTCACCTCACCTTGAATGAGTACTAGGAGTTTAACTCCCGTGCTACGGGAGAAACCACCCAAACCCGGCGGGGCGGAATGAGGTGGCAATTATTAAATTTTAAACCTATCTACCACCTTAGGGGCATGATTTATTGGAGGTGGCGAGACCTGAGACCCGGGGCACGAGGAGGAGAACTCGTCCAGCCGCGGCGGACGAAAGTTTCAGTTTGGCGGCAGCGGCGGAAGCAAGCGGATATAAATAAAATTAAAACGAACCTAGTCCAAAACCTTAGGGAACATATATTTCTTTCTTCGATGAGGCGGCGGAAGAGTTTTCATGTGCAGCGGCGACAACCAGATCGGACCCTCGGAAAAAGGAAATAGGGCATGATTTTAGACGAATGCTTGGACCCTGAACGCAACCAGAAAGGGGGTTCAATTTGATCGTTTAAAAGACAGAGTTGTCCTCCATACAAGCTTTCGTGCACAAAGCACAAAGGGGGAATCGAACGACGGTTGGAACAGATTACCCATTATATACTACATCATTATACACTAAGAAAGAAATGCCATGTATTAAACATTCAATATCATACACGAAATCAGAGCATTAAAAGTTGACCTACACACATTCAGTAATTGATTGCGCCAGAATTCGTTGCTCATGTTTATCTTTCCTGGGCCGGACTGCATTCTTTTACAGGGTTAATTTTATAACGCAACCTTCTGACACGGGTTTAGTAGAAAGACAGATATATTTGCCAAACCGCATGGACAGAAACGCAACTCAGATATTACAAAGTAGGGGATAAGGTGCAACTACGTAACTGATAGATCGCTAAACCCGAAGAAGAAACCCTCCTTCATCCTTCTGCTAGATCCATTTTATCTTCGTCCCCTTCAACCGGGCAATGAAGAAGCAGACGGGTGATCATCCAATAGAATAACAAGAAAGATCCATGTCAAGCGATAATGCACACCTTCAGAAGAAGAGCTCAAACCTCAACAAGGTAGCCGTTTCAGCTAATGCCGCTGCAGCCATTTGCTATGCCTTATCTACTTCTCTTTTGGCGAATGGAGAGAGCCAGCGGAGATCAAATCGAAACGTTACAGCTGGTAGGCCCCTCACATTAGAGAAAACGTGCCCCAAGGCATCCAATGTAAGAAAACGTAAGAATCAGAAGGCGTGTACGGCAAGCAATAAAGTTTCACTATCTTGTAATTTTGGGAAAGGTTTCACTTATTCCCCATATTTTCACTCTCTTTCCAATCACTTTCACTTTGTAATTCCTTGTTATGTTTTTAATTTTAAAATATTTATCATTTAATGTTTTTATAATCTATTTTTTAATTTAAGTTTTTGTTATAGAATCTAGCAAAGTTTTTGAATATCCATGATAATATATAAATAGGTATATAAAACATATATTTGTTGCTTAATAATTGGTTCTTTGGATGAACTCCCTTAGAGTATTTTCAAATTTCTTCACCCTTTATTGATAAGTTGATATGGAATCCCAACAAACCTCACCAACATTAGAAGAAGCTTTTCAATAGTTTTTATTTCCAAAAAAAAAAAAAAACTCACTCCATGGTCTTAAATATGATGCATCTCTCCCTCTAAATTATGGGTTCACCACCCACTATGTGATCTCTAACTTTCAAACTAAAGAATATGAGAAGGAAGAATCCTTTTAGAAGAAAAGTCATGTAGTAATTTAAGTTCAATCCCCACATCTATTTGATCCAGTTTTTAATTTCCAAAAAAAACTTGGCTAATATCAATGGGACTTGCATATTAACCCTATACTTTTAAGAATTATTATGCCATGGTTGACCATCTTATTTTTAATAATCACTTTTGACGTAATGCCTACTACTTTTATATGGTTTTCCATAGATTCAACCTTCCTCTTACCCCTAACCAAGGCATTCATACTTACAGCTAGGATATTCAAAAATTACTTCCCTACCACCCTGCCTAACTTTTCTTAATAATAATATTTTATGATTTTCCCCACATATATGGATCAATACGAAAATGTGAGACTCACTTATTGCTAATGCTTGCTTCCTACTTACACTCATAACCATGTTTTCTAATCAAATAAGAAGTAAGGATCACTCCTAAGTTGCACTCACTTCGAGCTTGCATTCATTCCCAAATTGCACTTGCTCCAAAGATACATTTATTATTAATAAATATGCATAGTTTATAATCATTCAAGCGGTTGAGCAAAAAGATAACAATAGTGATTATTCTGAGGGGAGTTGAGGATAAACTTATTTAGAAGTTGAAGAGCTTAAGAGAATACACAACAAGAAGTGGATATAATGTAAATCACCAATAAAAGTGGAATACCTTAAGAATTGAAGAGATATTTGGAATATCTCAAGCATTCCTAAAGTCAAAATATTTGTTTAGCTAGTAAGTTATAGAATAATTTTATCTTAGGATAACCTTATGAAAAGGGGTTTTCATGGCCCCTCACAATGTGTTCTATGTAAAAAGGAGGAGGAGAGTATAGACCATCTCTTGGGATACTGCTCAATAGTCTAGAAACTATGGCAATGGATTCTTAATATGTTTGGTAAATGTATGGTGATGAATGATAAAATTGAAGAATGGTTAAAGCAGTGATAAAGTATTTTTAAAAGGGAGGATTTACAAACAATTTGGGATGTATCAAAATATACAATACTTTGTACTATATGGATGGAAAGGAAAAGAAGAATATTCAAGGAAAGGAAAACAACTTAGAGGTAATGAAAATAGGGTAGTAGGATCCACAACTTGAGACAAGATAGTAGGGTCCACAACTATCAACCACAAAATATTTTTAGCTATGCTAGCAAGAATATCCTCATGCCAGAAATGAATTGAGAGACCAAGCAAACACATCCACACAGGTGCTAAATCAATGCACTTTGAAAAGAGATCAAATTTTGGGCTCCATTTTCTTAGAAAAATATATTTTTGACCAAAGAACCAAGGTCTCCCTTGGAGGATCCTATCACAATCCCCCAAATAGTTAAGTTTCACCCAAAATAAGCTTATGTGCAATGCCACAATCTCCATGTGGTCGAGAGGTTTCCACTTCCTCCAAATCCATTTCCTAATGGCGTCCAACTCTGGCTTGATCCATATAAATTTTCCCACCAGAGACATTTCTCCTTATTCTATCATCATGTCCCCTAGGTCGTCTAGTACCATAAGCTCTTCGTTCATATGCTAGAGGTTGAAACACCACTTATGTTCTTTGCCCTATTTTCCAGAACCATGGTCCTCCTTGTCGCCAGACCTACTACTCTAGAAATCTTCCAAACTCTTTAAACCCACCAGACCCCTCTTCTCTGATCACTCCATCTCGTGCATTATCCAATATTTCATGTTGATTTATACGCTTTAGCTTCATTTGATTATGGCACTTTTATTAGGTTTCAATTTTCTCAAAGATCAATTTTGAACTTGGTTCCTTTAATCAATACATAACAAGCATTAGATCCAAGTTGCTTATAATTATTATAAGCAACTTATCTTAGTGTGATAAACATGGCCAAATCATTATTATATTAATTTAACTTATCTTTCATCCCTCTCGAGTAGGCATTGGTTATGAATATAGGGCCTACTCATAGCATGTTGATTGTTGTACTTTCTCTTAGTTATGTGTGCCATCAAATTCTTCCTTTACAAAAAATTTATAAGGATGGCTTGATCCATAATTTTGGTAGTACTTGTGACATACCTTTAGGACCTCTTACATTTATTCTAGATCAATAATCAATTTTCTTAGATAATGAATTGGTGTTGGTTTAATTTTATTTATTTTCTATGTGCATTAAGTCTCAATTAAGGGGGAATGATGCATAATCCCTCCTTCCATTTTATGTTTTGTAACTTCTCCTTCCTCCCATGTTAAACCTAAGGGGGATGTTGGTGCACTTGATTTTTTCTTCTTATATTACAGTAACTACACATAACAATGTTCCACTTTTGGGCCTTCTATGCCATAAAAATTATTATTTTTTATTCTATTAATTTTAAGGATACATCAATTTGAAACATCAAAATATGTCAATTGATGAATTGAAGCATTTTTAATGTAGACTATGATTATATTTTTATTCTCATTAAAAATAGTTCTTTTTTCTTACTATAAATACATAATGTCTTTGTAAGACAGTTCAATTACATAAATATGAAGATAGAGAATGGTTATACCATGTCTCACTTTTCATGTAAATAAAAATATTCTAGGATATTAATTTTCCTATTTATTACTCAATTAAAAACATGTAGTAGGTCATTTCTTTTATTCTTTCAATGAATTATTTAATTATGTCACATTGACATGTTATTTATTCATTTTGCTCTAAATATTTTGAGCTATAATTTCTTTTGTATGAAATGAATGAACATAATATGTTGAGTGTAACCCATATTTTTTCTTAAATATTATACAAATTTTTTATTTTTAATGATTTTTTAGTTAATAGGGTTTTGTTGTTTACAAATACATAAAGAAAAAATAAAAACTCAATAATACAATACAAAAGTTATATAATTCAAATCTAGATAGATAGTTCCACATTCTACAACATATATTTATATGGATGTTATGTTATGATCCTATCCTAACATAACCATTGTTAAGTATTTGTCTAGTGTTGGTGTATGTTTGCACCTAGGGTGCCTAGTGTGCATGGTCCCACCATGATGTAATCTTTACTTTAATTATAAGTAGGAATTTGTATCTTGGATCCCTTCTTTCATGTGGTCCAACCCTTGAGCATTAGGATTAGGGTAAATAAGAGTTTATATAAGGACATGGGTTTGGAGTAGAATGTATCTCATATTTTTCTCAAATTGTATCGAATCTCTACTTCCAATAAGGTTACCCACTTGAAAAGGCCTGTGATATATGTTTTGCTTGATTAATATAAGTTTGTTGTATTTTCAATAAATTATTTTCTCAAGCACTTCTTTCATTTCATTTTCATGGTTATTTAGTTTATAAGCATTTCCATTAACTCCTACATTGTTATTGTGGTTATGCTTATTTTTATCTAAAGGTTTCTACCAAGTAGTAATAGATCTCTTTCTAGGGACATGTTCCATAACATCAACAATATTTCTTGTCCCTCTCTCCATTTTTTTATTTTGCTCATTTTTCATTAAAGTATTTATAAAAAAAAAAAAAAAAAATTCTAGTTTTAGTGGATTTGGTTAGAAACCCTATGTCAAGGGTTTCTAATTATCATGGAGGAGCTACCATTTTTTGCTAAACTATATTGTGCATAAAACATCTAGTGATGTTAGGGGTGCTCAAACTCCAATACCTAGGCCTTAGATAGCATCTATGTATGACAATGAGTCTCATGTACCCTTGGGTATATAGGGATACCTAATAGGAATAGGAGAAGCCTTCACCCATAGGAATATCAACCGTTTCAATTTTATAGTGCATCGATAAGCAATTAGCTCTAAGAATTTACTCTCATAGTACCTAAAAAATGAATAGTGCAACTATGGATATGGTGGAACCCTCCATAGTTAGAGTTATAAGATATTGAACTAGCCACTAATCATGAACAAGATTGTATATTATAAAGCCCATAAAATTAGACACACCTTGACTTAATTTATCCCTATTGAAACCTTGTTTTAAGCCCTTTTCTAGTCAAAACCAAAACCAAATTTGAGCATCCTATAGAAGAGACTACTTTAGTCACAATATAATAGTGTAGATAATATCTAGTGTGATAGTACAAAGTGTAGACACCTAAAAATATCATATTATCCTTGTGTAGTGCTAATGGTTAGTTAATTTGCAAAAAATCCCCTAAAAACTTGCTTAATTTGCATTAAAACAATATTTAGGCACTTAAACCCCCTCCTACACCTAGCCCCTGGTTACCATGTGACCACCCTTCTAACCTAGCCTAGGGTCGCTTCACCCTAGTCTACCCTTTGAATCTAACCTAGCTTCACCTCGCCTTAGCCAACTCTACTCCCCTACTCTCCGCATCCCCATATTTAATATCATAAATGGGTTGAAGACTTTCTTCACCCACGTGCATTGATGGCATGGAAGACTTTATATACATGTCATAAAGAGGATGAGGACTTTATTCACCCCATGCATTTATGAGGCATGGTTCACCCATGCCCATTTATTGCATATGGATGGATGAGGATTTTCTCCATCCAAATCTATTTATGAGGCATAGTGCACTCTTCCACATCATAGGACACCTCACCCCCCTAACCTTGTCAAAATTCTATAAATAGAAGGTCATTTCTTTAATTTTAAAGAATTAGACAAGTGCTTACCAAAACTCTGTCAAAATTATTACAACCATCATTTGCATACAAGCCCTCCTTTGTGCTAAACCCCCATGGATTCTTTTGTGTGTCTCTTTTAGTGTCTCTTTATTTTGTAAACTGCTTGTAAGTGTTGACTCAGAAGATTATCATACTTGGACATAAGCCTCCTGGGAACGAAAAGAATATTTCCTTTGAAGGAAATTTTTGTCATGTCAAACCAAAGCAAACTAAAAGGAGAAGTATGGTTAACCATTAGAACAGTATCCAAAGTATGGTTCCCTCTAAGAACTAATTTTAGTTATTAGAAATCTAGAGAATAAAAAAATTAGGTGAGTAAAGATGTTTTTGTTTGTTTCTAGCTTAGTTTAGCTATGTTTTAATGTTGTAATTCAACTTTTCTTTGTTTTACACTTTTTATCAATCTAGGTCTAATCAAGATAGACCCATAAGTCCTATTGACAAATATTCTTGGTTATGTGTAGGTATTGGACTCATTCAACCAGCGGTGGTTCACAATCGATAAACACATCCTTCCCTTGATGTGGTCAAAAGAATATTAAGTGCCATAACTATTTACTATAAAGGGCTTCTTCATTGTAAGGCCCTAATTATATCCCAAGGGCTAAATTTGTAAAAAGGACTCAATTTGTAAAACCTTTTCTTTATAAATGAAATGACATGTCTTGTTTTTACTACATTTTGGTGATCATGATGGGACCTCTAAACCTTCTAGCTTTGTCTTGTTAGATTTTTAGTTATCTCACTCATAGTTTTTCTATTTTTGAACATGTTTTTAGGTTCAAAATCTAGCACAAGCCTTTAAAAACTAGGATCCACCAAGTCAGGTCCTAGGTTGAAGCCTTTTCTTGTCTATAGGCCATAATTATATAAAAATATACAACTGACACCCAAAATCGTACAAATTATATGGTTGCTAAAGAGCTTCAAAAACTTGATCCATCAAGGTAGGTACCCATTTTTAAAAAACTATCACAACAACCACAATAGTTGCAAATAAGTACGAGAAAGGATTTCTCTATTTAATCGTGAGATTGCTATCTCACACTTCAAATTATCATTTTAGGCCAACTTACCTTACAAAATGATGTTCAAAGGTGTAATTGCTCACCTATCAACTTACCAAAATCAACATATTTGGTTTATGTCCATTTTGCATTTCTTATTTAGTAGTTTATCCTTGGTTTTTAACACTTATTTCAAAGAATTCTAACTTTATGTCTTATGTTCTTGCAAAAAAAACCATAAAAGTAGTCCTCTATAGCAAACAAATCAATAACAGGAGAGAGAGTCCAAAAACGCTTCCTATGAATTGTACAGAGGGGTACAGTTACCACAATGAATTGTACATATCCATACAGTTTCTTCCAAACAAAAAAAATCAGATGGCCAAAGCCTATGCAACACTCTCAAGCAGAATCTAGATAGCATAAGATCTTAGGTAGGTATTTTTATCATCCCGTCTAAATAAAATTTTAAAATTTCTTCTTCAAAAGGTAAATTTTCCTTAATTTTTCCTTCAAAAGCATCAAATATTTCCTATTTTGCTTCAAAATCATTTTGTGTCCTTGTTTGGCTTCAAAAACATTTTTATTTCTTCTCACTAGCATAGGTTTTATTTCAAAAGGCAATCCCCTTCAAGTTTTTTGCTTTTGTGTTTGCACCCATGTCTTTTAATAGTGTAGGATACTCATATGCATAGAGGCTTAAATAAAGCTTTATTCATCTTTGTGAGCTAAGTCAAATCTTCATCTATCTCATATATAAGGCTCTTGGTAGACAATCAATCATAACCTTAATCAACATATATTGACCAGTTTAGATAGATTTATGACCAAGTAAATCTTAGGGATAAATCTCACTTCAAAAGCATTCAAATTTCTTGCACTTTCCTTTCTTAAGGATCCTCTTGCTTAAAAAGCATTCAATTATTTATTTATTTCCTTGCTCAAGGACTAATATTGCTTTCAAAATTCATTTATTTTTTTATTTTGAACTTTCCTTAGAAATAAATTTGCTTTAAAATATTTTCTTTCTTGTATCACATTTCCTTTTTAATATAGATTTGATTTCAAGCGTCTTATCCTTTTATATCTTGCAATTTACTTCCCTTGAATAGTTTTAGTTTCAATCGCATTTGTAATTTGATTTCTTTAGTCTAGTTTACTTTCTTGTATTGCACCCTGCTTTTTTATTTCTTGTCTTTAGTCTAAAACAAAAATCAAAATAAAAATTTGCATTTGCATGCATAGGATAGATTTTGTTCATGAATATTAATTAAAAAGCAACTCCTCAAACACGTGCATGTACTGCTAGACACATTAGAAATGTTGAATTTAATCACAACCGTCAATTGAGATCGACGATATTGGGTTTCATCTCTAATTTTTTACTCACTCCTAGACGCCATAGTAGCCTTCAGATAGTTTTCTAGACTTCATCACTAGGAAAATTGCTACCCTTGGGATTATCTTGGGGTAGTTTAGGATACAAACCCATAATCATAAGGCTAGATAATTTATGAGTGTGCAACTTTCATTATTGACCAAGCCTGCCCGAGGATGAAGCAGAATTTGACTGGGCTGACACAAGTTTTAGACAGTGTCACCTCTTATATAAGAGGTCTCTTTTTACCATTTTGGATATCCCAAGCTATTTTTGCCTTAGGAACCCTTGCTTATTTGTGCATTTTATCTCTCTCTATGTACCTTTTGTTATATTGGGGAGCATGCATCAACATACCTTTTAGATTTTATTTATATACCCTTGGTTGATGTCTAGGAGTATAAGACCCACAAACACACCAAAAACACTTACAAAATCACAAAAAATATCACAACATAAACAAAACAACACAAAAATAAGCAAACACACTCAACAATAATTTTTAAATCATTCTTTCATATCATCAATTCTTTCTCCAATAAATTAACAACGATGCCTCAAGACCTTTCAATTCAATTTTCTCCTTCCTCATTTCAACTCCTTTTTCCCCTCTTCTTCGATCCTTCTCCCATTCTCTTCCTTTTTTTCTTATTCTCGTAGTATGCTCCCTGTAAATGTTGTACGATCATGCATGAGCAACTACATACCTTTTATTTTTCCTTTTTCCTCTTCCCCCTTATCTTCCTCATTTTGTTTTCATTTCTCAACTTTATTCTTCCCTTCATTCATATTTTCCCAATCCACATTCTTTGCTACCTTATTTCTCTCCCCATAAGTATTTGGGTTTTTCTCCTTCATCATTATTCTAGTCATCTACTCATGATCATTATTAGCATTGCATTCATCATGTTCATTTCATGTTAGTTTGTCTTATGTTATGTTAATATGTCATTGTGATTGTTAACTTGTCATTGATTAATTATATTATTTTTATTGTGAAATTAAAATACACATCCAAAAATTGATTAAATAAGCACATATGAGTTTAAACCATACATATAAGTAGAGACATCATCATTCATATCATCAACATATCACATCCATATCCTCTCACATATCATATCTATATAATCTCATGCATCAATCAATCATAGCACATCACATTAAAATAATCTAATAAATATACATCACATCATGACAAGAAATCTAAATCCTCATCACATATATCAACCATCATAAGTACATTATCATCAAAATTGCATGTAGGCTACATCATGAGTACATCTATATATGTCATATCTATATCAACTCATCTCAACAAAAACAATGCTCTACAAAATTATGGTCAATTTACCACATCAAAAACACTGCTCATGGTTGTTGATTTTTGGGAGTCTCTCCACTCCTTTATCTCTCACCCTCACTCCTGTGATGTCTCTTACCACCCTAAGACCAAATTGCTCCTGATATCTAAGACACTACTAGCTCTACAAACTAAGGCATTATCGAGACCACAAATGATGTGCTCTTGTAGCTCCATTAAGATCAAGAAGCTAAGAATGAAATAATAACCATAACTTGGAGCATCATCCTCTCCTCATACATGGAAACCCTCTCTCTCTTACTTATCTATCTCACCCTAAACTCATCCCTAGCTCGCCGTAGATATGCAAAATTGACCTACAAGGTCATCGTGTCTTCAATGCCCTCTACTATTGATGGGTGGGTCCTCAACTATTGTACCTCTTGTCAAAGCTTATCCATATCAATAGTCAATGCATCAAAATACCCTTGTAGTACATCCCTATCCTCCAATATATTCGATCTCTATCAAGAATGTGTCTCGCTCTATATACACTATGGCAAGTTGTTCTTGCAGTCCATCCCTCTCTATAATCACATCTCTCTCTACCTACAACCCCATCCTCTCTAGTGGCTATGTTGTCTCTTACTCAATCAGTCATTTCTCTAGCTATCAAACCCACTCTCTCAGCATCTCAACCTCCTCCATTGCATCCATCATCTCATACCACTCCATGCTACCATAAAAATTAGGTGTCTCTCCACCCCTAAAGTTTGTTGTTGGTCCGTTATCAATTGTTACGCCTAATGGGCTTGCTTCCTCCTCAATTGTTATCCCTAATGGGATTACTCCCTCATATATTTGATGATGTAATCACTACCTAAGTGATTCTTCTTATCTCTTTGTAAGTGCCTCTCTTGCCCCTCCAGGTACGACTCCTGCCCCTCTAGGTGCTTCTATTGCCCCTCTAGTTGCCTCTTTTTCCCCTCCAATTATCTACCCCTCTTGCAACTATCTCTATACCCTCCTCTCTACCCACATATTCATATGTTCCTTGCCCTACCTGCCATCACTGCATTACCCATTATTTTTTATACTTTGAGGTAGTACCAACATTTTCTACATTGAGTACTGATATCACCCAACCCATATTTGAACCCAATGGATCTATCTACGGTGTAAGCCTAACATAATCCTTGATTCATTGATATATTATTTATGGATATTGTACTTCCTACCATAATAGAAACTATCTCAACACTTAAGTATGAAATACTCAACCAATGTGCTCTTGCAACTGGTGATCCATATTGATCATCACATACAACATAGGTGCTTTACCTTCTCTTTGCATGCAGACCTCACTCTCCATGATCATCATCAAATATCTTATGGTTGTAGACTCACCTATATCTCTTAATAATGTAAACTATCTTCCTCATGTGACCTCGTCACTTGCCTCTCCATGTTTATGCATGACTTTAAGGTGTATGGTACCTCCCATCCCATCAACCTATGTGCATCATAGGGCAACCCTTATGGGCTTCTTCATTGGAAGGCCCTAATTATATCCCTAGGGGTAAATTTGTAAAAAGGACTCAATTTGTAAAACCTTTTATTCATAAATGAAATAAAATGTCTTGTTTTTACTACATTTTGGTGATCATGATGGGATCTCTAAACCTTCTAGCTTTGTCTTGTTAGATTTTTTGTTATCTCACTCATATTTTTTCTATTTTTGAAAATATTCTCAGGTTCAAAATCTAGAACACGCCTTTAAAAACTAGGGTCAAGGTCCTAGGCTGAAGCCTTTTCTTGTCTACAAGCCATAATTGTACAAAGAGGTACAATTGAAACCTAAAATCGTACAAATTGTATGGTTGCTAAAGAGCTTCAAAAACTTGATCCATCAGGGTAGGTACCCATTTTTAAACAACTATCACAACAACCACAATAGTTGCAAATAAGTACGAGAAAAGATTTCTCTATTTAATCGTGAGATTGCTATCTCACACATCAAATTATCATTTTAGGCCAAATTGCCTTACAAAATGATGTTCAAAGGTGTAATCGCTCACCTATCAACTTACCAAAATCAACATATTTGGTTTATGTCCATTTTGCATTTCTTATTTAGGAGTTTAGCCTTGGTTTTTAAAACTCATTTCAAAGAATTCTAACTTTATGTCTTCTGTTCTTGCAAAAAAAAAATCATAAAAGTAGTCCCGTATAGCAAACAAATCAATAACAGTAGAGAGAGTCCAAAAACCCTTCCTATGAATTGTACAAAGGGGTATAGTTACCACAATGAATCGTACATATCCATACGGTTGCTTCCAGACAACAAAAAATATATGGCCAAAGCCTATGCAACACTCTCAAGCTGAATCTAGAATACATAAGATATTAGGTAGGTATTTTTATCATCTCATCTAAATCAAATTTTAAAATTTCTTCTTCAAAAGGTAAATTTTCCTTAAGTTTTCCTTAAAAAGCATCAAATATTTCCTATTTTGCTTCAAAATCATTTTGTGTCCTTGTTTTGCTTCAAAAACATTTTTATTTCTTCTCACTAGCATAGGTTTTATTTCAAAAGGCAATCCCCTTCAAGTTTTTTTCTTTTGTGTTTGCACCCTTGTCTTTCAATAGTGTAGGATACTCATATGCATAGAGGCTTAAATAAAACTCTAAATTTATTCATATTTGTGAGCTAAGTCAAATCTTGATCTGTCTCATATATGTCTCTTGGTAGACAATCAATCATAACCGTAATCAACATATCTTGACCAGTTTAAATTAGGAATTTCTAGAGGTAGTTTTATTAAAATTTGGCTTCAACATGAAATGGGTCAAGTTAATAAGAGAGTGTATTTCTAAGCCTTGTTTTTCAATTTTGGTTAATGGGCTACTGCAAGTTTTTTTCAAAGCAAATGTGGTCTAAGACAAGGAGATCCCATAAGTCCTATGATATTCATCATCGTAGCTGAGGCCTTCGGAAGAACCATTAAGGCAACAATGATATTTGGACTCATATCAGGTATCAAGGCCATGTCGCTAACTACCCTGGTGACACATCAACAATTTGTTGATGATACATTGCTACTAACTTTGGCTTTTGTGGTTGAGGCAAGAAGGATTAAAAATATTCTCATAATGTATGAAGAAGCAGTTGGATAGAAAGTGAATTTTGATAAGAGCAAACTTTATTTCATCAATACCCCCATTCCTTGGCAAAACAACATAGCAAGGATCATGGATTGTCAGATTGCATCCCTTCCCACCTCTTATTTAGGTCTTCCCCTATTTACGGGGAAACCTGAAGGATAATTGTGGAACATAGTTCAGGAGAGGATCCAAAAAAAGCTAGCAGGTTGGAAAGGACATCTGTTATATCAAGCGAGCAAAGCGGTTTTAACTATGGCTTCACTTCAAAGTATACCCATTTACTTCCTATCGGTTTTCGAGCTCCCGACAAGGTGTATCACAAAATTGAGCAGCTTTAAAAAAAATTTCTCTGGTCAGGGACTGAGGATAAGAAAAGGATCCATTTAGTAGGTTGGAACAAGGTTTGAAAACCTAAAGCTAATGGGGGGTTAGGATTGAGGAGAGTTGCTCATCTCAATACAACTCTATTAGCCAAACAAGCATGGCAGTTATTGACTAAGGTCGATAATGAATGGACTACCATAGTTAGGATGAAATACCTCCAAGGTGTGAACTTCCTTAATGAAAACTTAGCAAGCATGGGGTCTACTTTTTGGAATGAAATCCTCACGAGCAGGAATATTGTCAAGAAAGATCTTAGATGGATTCTAGGAAATGGGCAAACAATAGAATTTTGGAAGGATCGATGGGTGAGAGCTGAGGAGTTATCCTAGAATCCTCGTTTGGCTAGGATTCAAGAGCATATGGAGTAGCATATTGGGAAGAAGGTTGCAAATTATATGTGGTAGGATATAAATATCAATAGGTGGAAACACATCAAAGTACAAGGTTTTGAAGTGGAGTCTGAAGAGCTTTATAACATTTTAACTCAACAAATTATTCCCTCACGGGGAGGATGAAGATCACATTGTTTGGGCTGAGACTAAAAGTGGTGACTTCACAGTTAAGTCTGCCTATAATTTGCTTCTCAATGTGGAAGGTCAACAATTTCAACCGAGTTTGATTTGGATCAAAGGCTTAATTCCTAAAATATCCTTTTTTTCATGGCTGGTGATTCAAGGAAAAATCCTCACTATGGACAATATGTTATCCAAAGGTATGGTTATTTCTAACCACTGCTACATGTGCAGGGCAGGATGGGAGACAACCCAACACTTGTTTCTGGAGTGTTCGGTAGTGGAGTCCATCCTGGATGAACTTTTCCAAGCCTTTAGGATCTCGTGGGTTAAGCTTGCTCTTATATCCGAAGTGTTCCATCAATGGCCTCAACCCTTTGTTAGCCTAAAACTTAAGTACCTATGGAAAATCTGTTGGCATCATTTTCTCTGGAAGATTTGGCTAGAAAGGAACCATAGAGCCTTTAAGGATACCATTCATAACCCAAAAACCATCCTCAATAAGATTATTGTCTTTGCGAAATAAAACCTTAGCACCTTAGTGGATGAGAAACACTCAATTCCTCCCCAAGAAAAATAATTAGCTCGGGCCTTAGGTATTGAGGACAAACCTTCCATTCCTTTACCCAATCCCAAAAATGGGATTTCTTGGGAGCCACCCCCCCAGGGTTGGTTTAAACTAAATTTTGATGGTGCAACCAAGGAGAACCCGAGAAGAGCTGGAGTTGGAGGAATAATAAGGGATCATCAAGGAAATCTAGTCAAGGCCTTCGCTGAACCATTGGGAATCAGAACTAATAATGAAGCAAAATCTAGAGCCCTTTGGAGAGGGTTGCAATTAGCCCAAGCAACTCAAGGTAACTTGATGATTGAAGGTGATTCAATGAACATCATCAACCTATTAACCAATGGCAAAAAAAACTCCATGGAGAATCGATGGAGTCATCCATGAAGTGAGGATCCTTTTTATGGAAATACAGAACAGGAGGGCTCGTCACGTGTACCGTGAGGCCAATAGGTTAGCTGAAAAATTAGCCAACATAGGTGTTGATGTTGGTATTTTTGTGACATGGACACAAGGTGTGCCACGTGAAGTGGAAAACATTATTAGTCATGAAAATAAACCTACCCATTAAGGAGAAATATGAATGGGTGTTCTTTCCCCATGGAGCTAGTAATAACTATGGGGTTTCTCTCTAAATCATACCAAATTGGAAATGAAGGTAACAAGGTGTAAACCTTTGAGGATTTCGACAGAGAATAGGAAATGGGCAAGCAATAGGTTTCACAAGTGCAAAGTTCCAAACTTCAATTTCCTGTCAATGTAAGTAATGTTTACAGTTATGTTTAGGTATGGGTGTGCCTTGTTAGTAAGGTGTTGTAGGGGATTCAATGCAAGTTTTGGTAAGAAAGGTTCAAGGATGACTAGGATCTACAATCTCAGCAAAATACTGGATATTGTAATAGGTTTTGGGTTAACCTGCAAAACCCAGTAATTAATGAAGACTTTTATTTGCCAAAAAAAAAATATCTTGACCAGTTTAGATATATTTACGACCAAGAAAATCTTAGGGTTAAATCTCACTTCAAAAGCATTCAAATTTCTTGCACTTTCCTTTCTTAAGGATCCTCTTGCTTGAAAAGCATTCAATTATTTTTTTATTTGTTTATTTCCTTTCTTAAGGATCCTCTTAAGGAAAATTACCAAATGAAAATTGCCCAAGTCAGGAGCCTCCAACCTTCGCTAATTCCAGCCTACGCTGCCCGACTTTGCGCCAGTTTTATGCATCGTTGGGCAGAATGAAAAAAGGATAAAGTTTTTAGTTTAAACCATCACTCTCCCTTTCATCAGCAGAATTCAGATCAACGAAAGGTGTGAAGTTTTGGGATATGCATCAGGATGTGACAGAAGGTGTACTGCCAAAGTACAAAGTAGATGAACATTGAAAGATAAATTGTACCACATCTACCGCCTTCAACCAAACTTGACTACCCACCTACTAAATCCCTAGGAGATGTAACATTTCTAAGTAGACCATGCTACAAATACACTCATGGCCCGTAGGGGTCAAATATCAACCACTTTTGGCCACTTTTGATAGCTTTTATAGCTTTTGTTAGGTCTGGGATTCTGCGCCTAAATGTAATTTGGGTGTAAAATTTTACTATAAATAGTAGTGTGATTTCATTGTAAAAGTGGTGGAAGTGGGATATATTGTTAAGAAACTACTATAGCTACACACTTGATTTTAATCCAAAGTATACTTGGCTCCATTAATTATATTTATCTTTTATGCTGCCTTTTATAGGTATTTATGTTTCATGTTGCTTATTTTTTTGATTGTTGTCATGCTGTATTTCTAGATCTCAGCATTGGCAATTAAGTATATCTGGAATACTAAAGGAAGGATACATAGGATAAAATTACACTAACGGTTTCTATTACATACATTGTTTTGATTGTTGTTGGTATAGTGATAGGTTAGTAACTGTGCTGCTTATCTTCCCCACCCTGAAACAAATGATATTTACATTTCTTTTTGCACTTTATAATTTCTTTCCTACACTCTCAACTAAACCCCAAAATTAGATTAGTAAAGGAAGCTATCCTTCTCTGAATATTGGTATGGAAGGCGTCCCTTACTTTCGGCCTTTCAATCTATTGGGCGAATCTAGGGCGCAATAGATTAAAATCCTATCCTAAGTGGTAGATTCGTAACCAACAATAGAAAAAGTGCTCAAGAAAATAATTGGATGGAATATAACAAACTTATATTAATCAAGCGGAACAAATATTGTAGGTCTCTTCAATGGAGCGACCTCCTTGAAAGCAGAGCTCTAATACAATTTGAGAAAAATGAGATACATTATATTCCAAACCCATGTCCTTATATACTCTTATTTACCCTAATCCTGATGCTCAAGGGTTGGACCACATGAAAGAGGGGACCCAAGCTACTAACTTATACTTATAATAAAAGTAAAGGTTACATCATAATGGGCCCATACACACTAGGCATCCAAGGTGTAAATATACACCAACACTAGACCAGTATATAACAATCTTTGTATTATGATAGGGTCCTAACATGCCCTCCCCATTCAAGAAGCATTGTCCTCAAAGCTTGAGATAAGGAAAATGATGTTGTAGTTGGAGTGGCTCCTAGGTGGCATATTTTAGCTGCAATCCACACCATTGTACTAGAACATCAGTGAGAGTGTGGTTGCAAAGTGTGTGTGTATACCGGTCTAAAATACTCACAAGTTCTAAGATGATTGAGCCTTCCTCATCCAAATTGGCTAGTGTGAATTGGACCTATATACGGTTGCCAAGGATGACCTTTAAAGATGAGACATGGAAAACTAGATGTGTTATGGAAGAAGGCATCAATTCTAGCTTGTAGGACACAGGATCAACCTGCTAGAGCACTTTATATGTTATTTAATATTATATTATTGTAATGTTGGGGTACCTAGAAATATATATTTGGGGATATATTATTATATTGTATAAGGGTTGGCATGGGCCATACATAACCCAAGATTGATTTTATTATAATATTATATGTACTTAACATTATACCATAGTTGAGAAAATCCACAAAAAATCCCAATTCAAACCAAACCAATTGTTCTTGATTTTTACCCCTTTTTCCCCAAACAATATGACAAGCATAAAAAAATTCAATAAAAAATTGTATTTTCTTTGGTTTTTTCAATGAAAAATTTCTAACCTTTTACCAATTTTTCTCCCTTTTTGTCGATTTCTGATTTTTTCTTAATATTTTTCCATGCTGATTTCGATTTTCTTAACTATGCTTTAATGATCCTACCTTTTAACTACCACCAAGTTTTAGTGATGACTGCTTGTAGGGCTACAGGCATAGGAAAACCATGCCCCAAATGTTAAAAATACACTCAAACGGTGTTGATCTGCTTGTTGTTGCATATGGTTCCACGCCATGGAAAAATTATCTTTGAGATGGTGGTGTAGTTGTGCACGCTTCATGAGAGTGGAATCCATGGCTTGAACCTTGGAACTACCTAGAATGTATAACAAAAATGATAATCAAGGGTGTCCATAAACTACTTCATATGGTGTCATCTTGGTGGAGTGATTGGAAGTATTTTACCACCACTCAGCCAAATAAATCCATTTGATTCAATGATTCGGTTGCTCAGATGCAAAGCAACAAAGATAAGTTTCCAAGCACTTGTTGATAATTTCAGTTTGTCCATAGGTCTGTGGATGGTATGCCAAGCTCATCTTGAGTTGTGTGCCATGCAACTTGAACAATTCCTATTCGAAAGTACTAGTAAATGTAGGGTCATGATCAAATATGATGGACTAAGGCATGTCATGAAAGCGAAAAATGAAATCAAGGAATATTTGGGCAATAGTTGAGGCCTTGTAAGCATGGGGTAGAGGACAAAAATGAGTATACTCAAACAATCCACCACCACTAGAATTATTGTTTTGCCTCTAGACTTTGCAAGTCCTCCAATAAAATTCATATAAATATTCATCAAAATGATCTCTAGAATTGGAAGAGACTAGAGTATGTCCAATGTGCAAATAGTTTCACCCTTAACACACTAACAAGTATTGCACTCTACAACAAAGGTCTTGATATCCTTTTTCATCCTTGACCAAAACAATGTATGTTTAGCCTATTCATATGTTTTTAAGAAGCCTAAATGTATTATAGTTGGAGGAACCATTCAATTCCTTTAGAATAGACTCATGAAGTGGTGAATCTCAATGGATAACAAGGCAACCTTGATATTGTAGATATTGTCCAACCCATGTATATCTTGGGCAAGAGTTAGGATCAATTTGAAGTTGTTGAATTAATGATTGCAAGGTGGAATCTTGGATCACTTAACCTTGAATTTGGTGGGTCCATTGAGGAATTGGATAGAGATGGCACATAGCATACCTTGATTCTCATATTGGCACAATAGTGCATCAACAACTACATTTTACTTTTCCTTCTTATAAATGATTTCATAGTCGTACTCCAATAATTTGGTACCCCATTTTGTTGTTCGAGCATAGATACATGATGGTCTGTTGTCATGGAAAAATGTCACCCAATAGGATAAGGCCTCCATTAGTTGACATGTAATATCACCATTATCTCATTCTCATAAATCAATTTTCCCAAGTTTTTGCCTAATAGTGCCTTACTAGTGAAGGCAAAATGAACGCCCTTCTTGCATAAGCACTACACCAATTCCACTTCCAGAGGTATCACTTTCAACCACAAATGGCTTGGAGAAATTAGGTATAGCCAACACAAAAGTAAATAACATAGCTTGTTTAAGTCGTAGAAATGCATGTTTTATGAGTTTTGACCATAGAAACAAGTTTATCTGTAAAATAGTCATCAAAAAGGATGCAATCTTTCCATAAATACGAATAAATTTTCAATAATAGCCAATAAGGCCTAGGAAACCCCAAAGACTTTTGAGAGTGTGTGGATTGGGGCATTATTGTATGGCAATAATATTTTTAGGATTCATTTTGACCCTTTTCATTGGAACTATATGGCGTAGGTATTCCAACTTCATCCATCCCAAAAGAACATTTCGTTTGGCACATAATTTATTATCAGCCAAGAGTTGCAGTGTCTGATCTAAATTTTGCAAATGTTCCCCCCATCTAAAACTGTAAACCAAAATATCTTCAAAAAAGATATAAATATACACAAAAATAGTTGAAATATTATATTCATGAGACTTTAAAAGGTGGATAGTGCATTGGTAAGATTGAATGGCATGATGAGGAATTCATAATGGTCATCATGAGTGCAAAATGTTATCTTTGGAATATCTTCTTCCCATAATCTGATCTAATAACCTAAACAAAGATCCAACTTTGAGAAGAAGCAAGCACCATGGAGTTCATCCAGTAACTCATCAATGATGAAAATGGAAATTTTGTCCTTGATGGTAATTTTGTTGAGTTTTGAAAACCCACACATAACTACCAAAACCTATATTTCTTATGAACCGAAAGTATTGGAGAAGAATATGGGCTAACACTCAGTTGAATGACCCCTACTACTAACTCTCGCACCATTTTCTCAATTTCAGTCTTCTACACATTATGGGTACTAGTAGGTATGAATGTTCAACAGCAAGCTTCCCATGGTAAGCTTGATGGCATGATTATGGGTGCAACATGGTGGTAACCCTTGTGGTCCTGCAAATACGAGTGTGTGCTTATCCAAAATTTATTGTAATTCAACTGGATGAACTGTATCATTGAAATTTGGGGCCTGTAGTGCAAATAATTTTTCCACCACCCCTTGTGATGATTTCTTCAAAAGTTTTTCCATTTGATGTGATTTGATGAGTTGGGTAAACCCACGATCATGCCATGAAGAGTGTATTGCTTCCCATGTTTAATGAATTGTATCCATAGCTCAAAAAAGTACCATTTTTTTGGGTTGAAGGTACGAAGCCATTGAGTTCCCAACACAATGTCACAACCCTCCAATTGAAGGGTAAACATGTCCGCCCTTAGGTGGTACTCACCCATCATCACCTTTAGAGTTTTTCATTTTCCTTTGCATGGTAGAGTACCCTCATTGGCAACCATGACTTCAAATGAATTACAAGGGTAGATGTAACAAGTTGCCTTTTTAGCTACTCGAGCATTAATAAAATCATGGGTACTACTAGAATCAATGAGGATGATGAATCGTGGACCCTTGAAATGCCCTACCACTTTCATGGTCTTGGGAGTAGAAATCCTTGATAATGCATGTACTAAAATTTCAAGTGGTTGCTCATATGTTGATTCAAACTCTTTAGGTTGATCTTCCTCTCTATGGTCCTCCCCTTTGTCATGTGTTTCCCTAGTGGAAGGTTCACCCACATTGAGTAAATATAGTTTTTTGTACATATATGTAGCCCAAAGAATTTTTATTATCACATTTGTAACATAGTCCTTATGCCCCATGTGCCTCCACTTCTTCTCGAGTGAGACATTTGACCTAGGTGTTTCCTAAGTTTGATAAAATCCAGGATGGAAACGAGGTTCAACCTTTTAGAGATTTAAAAGTACGCCTTTGTGCTACAAATTTATCTTTAGCAAGCCTGGCTAATCCTACAACTGCCATCATGCTATCTGGCTTGAAAATTTTTACTTCAGCATGGATATCTTCCTTTAATACACTAACAAAACAACTATGGAAAATCTCGACACTTAATCCCCTAGTGCGATTTGCCAACTTTTAAAACTATTTGGTAATCATGGACTTATGTCATCCATCTCAACTTGATGAGGGTACCAGTGAAATATTCATACTCACTGGGTCCAAAATGGATGATTAATTATCTCAAATTCAACACAAGTGAGCCACGGATGCATATTTTCTAACCATTGGTACCATTGGAACTACTCCCTATTCTACGTTGAAAGATGCAATTGTGAGCCTTTGATTATGGGTGACATGAAGATAAAAATATTGTTTGGTCCAATAACCAACTAGTTGGGTCATCTCCATAAAATTTTGCAAAGTCTAGCTTGGGCATTCTTTGAACTATATTTATTGGAAAGGTAGTTTGTGCTCTGTCCTTAGAACTACCATATTGACTCCTTGGTGATTGTCTTACCAGAACATCATATTTTGTATTTAGACCTATTAAATGACTCTTGAGGTTGTTAATTTTATCTAGTTTATCTAATTTATATAATATCTAAAGGATTTGTGTCTAATTACCTTCAATTTGTTTCAATTGGTCACTTATTTACTCTAGCTATTTGGTGGCTCTAGTACCACAAGCCATTCACTTTAAGGTTACCAAAATAGTTTATCAAAGTTATAGTCAAAAAAATCAGCTCAAAGAGAGGATTGGAATAGACTTATATCAAAAAATGATGATTTTTGGAAGGTAGGATTACGAAAATAGGTTTCTAGAGTTGGGTCTCAAAATGATCAGCTTGACGAGGGCTACATCACAAAATGATGAATTTTGGCTTTACTATTTACAACTGACTGCTCCCCTAGCAGACTACATGTTGAACCTGATCCTAGATGAGATATCCTAGAATAGAGATGAGGAAATCCTACCTGGTTAATAGAATCCATACAACGGAATGTTGGTGATAGAGCTTTTAAATTTCACATTTTTTATTATGAATAGAGAGACCCTTCTAGATTCGAAGTGTTTTCTCTCTCCTTTGATCGGTTCGAAGTAGTCTCTTCATTTTGCTTCCACCTAGAGTTAGGTCCCTGTTCCACTGGTGTGGCCCATATATACATAGTAGGTGTAGAGAACCTTTATGAAGCTACGACCACCTTTACATATTAAGATGTCACGTAATGATTTTAAACAATTAATAATTCCCTTTAAAATAAAGAGGGTTAGTTCAACCACAAATATCCTTTTAAAATAGAGGGATCGATTGTGCGACATATGATAGGGGTTGGTTAAACAAAAAAAGTATGACAAT
The DNA here is from genome assembly GCA_028583015.1 of Wollemia nobilis. Lineage (NCBI taxonomy): Eukaryota > Viridiplantae > Streptophyta > Pinopsida > Araucariales > Araucariaceae > Wollemia > Wollemia nobilis. The sequence continues at coordinate 473,515 of JAQPPZ010001020.1, forward strand.
GGCCTCACTTGTATTTTTGTTTGATCAAGGAACCACCTGAGATAAAGATCCAAAGAGGTTCAACCACATATCTTATATGTGTTATTAGAGGGGTTCAATTATTTTATAGAAGTATGATTCTTCCCGATACAATAAGTGGGTAAGGTTGGTTCAACCACAGATCTTATATGCAAGTTGAGTTTAGTAGGTGAAATGGCTGGATCGAGGGAGTGCACTTTGGAATTCCCAAACAGATTAAAAAACTTGATCCAAACTCTCTTGATAGAATGGGCTCCATTTTTCCTAGCTCATAGATAGAGAGATAGATCAATTACCCCTTTCTTCTATCAATGTAGAAAAGTGCATGCTATTATAACGAGCTGCAAAGAGAGGGAAGTGCTTATGTTGTGAAGAGAGAGGGGGATACCACCAAACAAGCTCGGTGAACAATAAAAACGATATCGAGAGGTGCACTTAATGAAACGATGTCAAGCTTCTAACCAATCCCGATTGAAGACACTTTATCATTAAGGGGGAACACCCCTTGACCTAGGGAATGAAAGCGCTCTCTCTTATGATAGGTCGAGGGATAGTAAGGTGGGAAAGAAAGTAGGTTTCCCCCATTTTAAAATAGAGAGTTGCATGATCCTGAGAGAGAAGTCTATGTTGGTTCTAGAACCCAGATCCAAGATCCAAGTCAGAGGTCATATCCATCCTGGCTAGTGTTAGAACCTTCAAGTGTCTATCGAATTCAAACTTTTAAAAGCTTTCTTTTAAAATATCCAATCAAATTTTTTAAGGGCTCACTCATGGTTTTGTTCATCTCAGATGTTGAGGAAGGATTGACCCCGTATATCCCTAGCTAGTGAGAGCATTTGGAAAATGTTGCCCCCGCCTATCCCTAGCTAGTGAAAGGAGTTGAGAAAAGGCTAGTAAAGCCACTATTGATTCCCTTGAGGCAAGGAGCCTACTATCTCTATTATGGGAGAGAAAGAAAATAGTAGGTGCACTTTCTTTCTTACCTGATTCAAGAGAGAGAGTGGTTCGAGAGAGGCTCTCTATTGATACCCAGACTTTATGGGAATAAATACAAGCTCTATTAAATAGTCAAGTACCTAATCACATAGGAATCAATGGGATAATGCAGCATCATGCTCTTTAGACTTAAAGGTTCTATTTACACTTGGATGGAATCTTTAAAATCTTGTTCGTAGTTTTTTTCTATAGTGAGTCTTTAGGCACAAAGGGAGGCCCTTGTTTTCATTCGAGTGCCTAACACTTTTAAAGAGGTCGAGTTCGCTTGTTCACCTTTCCTAGAGGTTGTTTTCTCTTTCCCCTATCCAATATTCATCCTAGGAAAGAGTAGAGATTCATCCTGGTGGGTCATCTATTTTAAAAGGGGGCCAACGACCTCCTAAATGGTCGAGGAAGTCGAGGGATACTAACTTTTGTTTAATCCCGTTCAAGAATATCCTATTGTTCGATTCATTGATACCAAATCTCCATCTATAATCTTAAGAGGGCTTAGGATTATAGAGCTTTACTGACCTATTGAATGAAAGGGAGAGGGATCAATATTATAGAGCTCAATCGATCCATTGAATAAAAGGGAAAGGGCCGCACTCATTGGTAGGAAGAGGGAGAGAGAAGAGTATTATTGCTATACATAATAAGACTGCAACTTCCCCTCCTAGGAGATAGAGATGGAGATAGAATCCTCGACCTTGTATTAAGGTCTTCGGTTGAGTATTTTTTAATTGAAGAGCCAAAGACTCTTAAAAAGATAGGTCAAGTAATATTATCTCTTAAGATAATGGATAGAGAGCGTCTCAAGAGTGTTGATCCTTGCCTTATAAAAGTGGAGATGGGGACTTTTAAGAGAGCATTATCTCAAAAGCCTTAAATATTTAGCGAGCATTATATCTTAAGAGGACGCTCACTCCTTGTCTCTCTTGACATTATGGATAGAGAACTTACTAGGATCTTTTTAAAATAGAGAGTGCTATAGTATCTATAATGTTTCATATGCCCTTTTTAAGGCACAAGTATTTATAAACTTCCCCTCTTCACCACTGGCTACGTATATAAGAGCTCACCTGGCTCTTTTTGAGGTCAATCGAGAGATCGATTTAGACTAATCATTCACCTTTGATAAGGGAAGGGACCATCCATATCCACAAGCTACCTTTGTCATAGAGTTTCTTTGAACTTGTTGAACCCTCTATGTTCTAAAAAGGGCCTTCTACCTTTTAAAAGCTAAGGGGGAGGGGAGGGGACTTCTCTCTCGGGACCGCTCCTCAAGCATATCTATCCAAGGGTCAACCTTTAAAATCCATGGCAAACCAATAGATATTTATTTCCACACTTCCTCCCCCTCTATTTTAAATGTACGACCTCTCTATTTTAAATGGGTTCATACTATAAGCAACATCATAAAGCCATACCATAGTGCAGACCTCTTCTTCCACTGCTAGTTTTATAAGGGGATAACTTTTACTTCTCTCTCTTCACCGCCTACTCTTAAAGAAGAAGTAGATTTCATGTTTTTTGAAATCCCCATTATATAAGAGACCTATGAATCAATAAATAGATCGAGTGGTAAAGGTCCTCTTATATAAGATCCGGGTGCTCCCATTATATAAGAGGCCTATAAATCAAGCTTTTTGAGGTCAAATGATAAAGATCAAGTGATAAAGATCCTCTTATATAAGGTATGAGTGCCCCCATTATAGGATGTCGTTACATCTTAATCAAGAGGGTAGAATAACTTCTCTTTAGGTTTATATTTAAGGGACTAGTTTGAGTTTTAAAGAGGGCCAAGAACATTAAAGGGAACTCTCATATCCCTCAAAAATCCTCATAATAGGGTTGAGCTAGAAGAGCCAGTCCTAGCACCCTCTATCTATAATGGTAAGCTCTATATTTTAAATTGTTAGCCCATGTTAAGACTACAACAATATGAATGAAGAAAACTCGGGACCTTGAAATGTTCTTCTTTGATAAGGGAAAATAACTTGGAATCTAGTGCCAAGTATAGTAATTGAAGTGGATAATAGTTTGGTTGGTTATGGGTTGTCGAATGTTGATTTTAGTTTCAGTGCCTCATTGGAGTTGGAAAGAAGAGAAGTATCTAAGAAGTTTTTTGTATTTTTAGATCTTGTTTTACCTTTATTTGTTTAATCATTCCTGTTCCACCGACCCATAATAGCTATTATCATCCATTCACCCTTTCGAAGAGATTGACAAAACATGCATATGTTATTCCATTCATTAGGGGATATAGGGGAGGTTTCCTCCCTCTGTAATACAATAGATAAAAAAAGTCTTTAATCATTTCCATAGATAGGGCTATGCTCAACATTTGGATAAGAGAGGCGAGATGGGCAACCCACTTAACCCATGCACACCGATCAGAATGAGAGAAGAGTGGGGATGTTTTTGGGTCCTTTCTACCAGATAGATTTGATTGAAATAGATGAATTCATGCATGTGAGCATTCATATCCATCCTCCAACCACTCTCTATTCTAAAAAGTATCCAATTTCATGCTGCTCATGAGTCTTATTTTTCATGTTCCTCTTGATCCTTCCCTAATTTCAAATGTCTCTTTCGGTGCCTCTTGTGTGTAAATACCTCCCTTTTTCGAGTATTCCATGTGTTCCTCCTCCGGTGCCAATTGAGCCCAGATAGAAAGAACCTTAAGAGGTGTTCCTCATCAACATCATCTCAAATTGGTTTCCTCTTGATTCTGATCAAGGAGAAAAGATGATGACCTTTAATATAACATAATACTTGGCTAGTGCATGTCTCCACATTCAAAAGTGTGATCTTATTTCCTAATTTTCTAGATAAAAACTAAATTCCAAGCAGCCATAAAGCTAGACTAAATAGAGATGTTATCCATGAGGTAGATACTATCATCTTATTTTGTATCCTATCGATGTTGCAGGAAAAAATGAATGGCATAACCTATCAGATAAGGCAATCTGATGAATTTTCCCAGTCAAATGCGTCAATGAGGAGAGGTTAAACACTTTAAAATAGTTCTAGGATAGCCTTAATTAATAGTTGGACCATCACATCTTACATCTAACATCTCTATTACACTTTTCCTATGAATGGCAACCCCCTAAAAGATATCAATATAGGTGTTCTCTGCTATATGAAGAGTGGATCCAAGTCGATTCTGGGTCAAATATGTTGAGAGAGAATAAAAAGTGAATCCAAGCAGCCGTCGACTCCATATTCAGGGGATTCCCTAGCATTTTAGGAGTCAAATCGAGATAATGCTACTAAATATGAAAGGTTAGAATGGAGAGGTTGTTAGTGAAATAAATTATTCTCACTTATCCAAGAATGCTAATCATGGTGGTGTAAAACATTATAAATTGCAGTTCAATATGAAAGCTTGAATAATGACTGAGTCTATCCAATAAGGTATCAGAGTCCTCTCTCAATAACCGCAAGCATATTTTATTAAGAGAGGAGCTCCTAAGTTTCGCGAAGAAAGATGTGTTATCCTTTATAGAGAGATAACATTCCCTCTTAAAATATGAAGAGGTGGAGGTCTGTTTCAAAATTTTATTTGTTATACATGCCTTCATCCTCCACCGGTAAGCACAATGTTTAAGCAATCATTTTTATTCTAAAAGGTAGAGTTTAGTCTAAAAATCTCGTCCACACAGTTATGAATATAAATAGAGAGGTAGGGATACAACTCTCTATGGCTTTCTGCAAGATCTTCCTAGAGGATTAAGGTTTACTACATTGTAAGTCACACAGAAAGTCCAAGTATAGGAATCCTAGCCAAAGCTAGTGTATATGGCACAGGAAGCTACCTAAAACACAATTTATATATGTTCTGGAATGTAGATGTTCAACATCTCCATCTGATTATAGCTTTGAGATATGCTAAATGTGAGAGAATGGAAGGATTCCTTCCTCACCATAGGAATTTACAATGCACTAGAACGCCCTTGTTGGCAATATTTTACTGAGATAACGCTCAAACAATGTGGTAATTCACACCAGTATTTAATCCTTCTTCTTCTTGTGTATAAGTAGTTATTTCATATCTAGAGGTTAATCGTACTCTAGAAACCTGGAGTTTTTTAAAAGAGGTCAGGCAGAGTTTAGTTTTTTGGGGGTGATAGTGAAAAAGTTGACAAATAAGTTACCTTTACCATCACTCTAACCACTTTGCTTTGCTCTTAAGATAGAGGGAGGAGGAGACTTTCACCTTTTAAAATAGAGAGGGCTTCCCCTTTTGAAAATAGAGAGCGATTCTTTTGAAGTAGGATAAATAGGGTTTGAATTATTGTCTGAATTCTTATTTCCTTCATCATGTTCCAATGAGTAACTAGAACTAATTCAGTTACGTTTTGGTGTTCTAATCAAACACTAATGAATCCTATTTTCTTTCGTTGAAAAAACTATGCATGCAAAATCTTATAAGGAATAGATTCTTCTTCTTGTATTACATTTGAAGAAAGAAATTTTGAATGTTTCCTCTTGTATGACTTGGTATTATCACATGCTAATTTCTTCTTGTTATTTGGTATATCATTTCTACGAATCATAAAAGGGGAAAAAGGGTTAATGTGAGCCTTTTATTTTAAAAGAGATTATGCATTGTTCAAATAGGAATCAATTTGATGAAAGATAAAGGTTATAAAGAGCTTTGGTTTGGTTGTCCGAGATCATTTCGATGACCTATGTTGAAGCGATAAAAATATGAGATATGATCGGAGCGCGTAAGACTTGTGAATGGCATTTAAAAGGCCATAGAAATTATATGGAAAGATGGTTTTTAATTTTGTTAGTTATCTTGGCTCGATGAGTCCTTTCCTCTATAATAAACTGTTGGCATCCACTAACTCGTTTTTGTGGACCAAAAGAGAAGTGAGTGAGAGCTCAACAAGAAAAGGAAAAAAACATGAGAGAGATTTTTGGTTTTAAATAAAAACCTATCCTAATTTGAATCAACAAGTATATGGAGGTAAATCTTCTCCTACGACGCATTTTGATAGCAATGTTAGTTACAAATTCTATCCCGGTAGAATGCCCATGTTTTTCTATGAAGTTGTTAGTGACTCCTCCCCCTATTTTTTCTCAATGATGAATATTTTTCTAATGTATTCTCTCCTGAAGGAATTTGTTCATTTTTTGCTCTCCCCTCCCCTACCCCACCTTATATTTTAAATGGTAAAGGCAAAGGTCTTGATTTTCTCATAGAAACACATCAAAAATTTTGAATGACAATTTCAAAGACATGTTGATTGAGGGTAGCTCTCCTTTCAAAGTAGAGAGCATTCATATTTTTTATGATGCTTTTACAACCTCTAAATTCAATGTGCAAAGACAAAGGTCTTGATTTTCTCGTGGAAATACATCAAAAATTTTGAATAGAAATGTAAAAGATATGTTGATTGAGGGTAGCTCTCTTTTCAAAATAGAGAGCGTTCAAAATTTTTATGGTGCTTTTACAACCTCTAAATTTAAAGGTATCCTCTTTAAAATCTTGATTCTGTGTTGTTTCTTCTTCCAAAAAATATTCCTTTCCACAATAAACTAGTGCTAGATGAAATAAAACATGCTTAAATTCTTTTATGTTCAAGCTTTAAAAGCTCAATCTAGATCGAAAGAAAAAAGAGAGGATTTGACGGAACCATATATTATGGTTTGAATTAGCAGAAAATATTATTTCTAATAGGATTCACTTAGTTGACAATCCATCTAATTTATTCCTATTGCTTTCTAGTAGGATGAAAAGAAGTCCTATCTCTCCCTCCATTTTTAAAGGTATTCGACTCTCCTCTCCTTGGGTTTTTTAAAGGGCAAAGGCCCTTTTAAAAATGGGGGTGCACTTTCTATTCATAAGATCTTGAGTTTATCAATTTCTTGGGATGGGAATTTTTGATTCATCAATTAGTTCTATTTACAGATGAGGGTAGGGAGAGGATATAACTTAGTGGTACAGTTTCACCTTTTTAAAGTGGTGATGGTCATTGGTTCGAGTCTGATTATCCCTAAATCTAATGCAGACAAGTTTTGATTCATTAGTTAGTTCCCTCTCCAAATGAGGGTGGGGAAGGGATATGCCTTGATGGTAGAGTGTCACCTTGACATGGTGATGGTCATTGGTTTAACGGTGAGTCCTTCCATTTTTTTTATCTCGTGTTTTCTCACATCAAAAAAGAGGCCTGTGGAATTGACATGAGAGGGTAAGAACAATTGTGACAACTCTTTATTCTAAGGTGCCAAAAATATTGAAAATGGAGATGGGTTGAGACATTCTCTTTTAAGTCCCCTTGAAAAAGAGGCTGGTGGGGTTGACACGAGAGGGTAGGAATGGTTATAATAGAGGTTAGGCAATTTAAAGCTTGATTGTGCTCTTTAAAAACCCAAAGGAACCTTTCTCAAAATTTTCCCTTTCATTTAAAAGTCCTTTGTAGTAGTTAACTCCATTTAAAATGGGACCATCCTTCATTCCTATCAATTTTATCAAAGAATAGTCGTATTTTGCTCTGATGCTCTTAAAAAAGTAAGGTATATCTATGTCTTTTTAAATAGTGGTTGACTTGTTTTCTCCAACCTATACCACGACAAGAGCCTCGATTTTAAATCACTCAAACACTCATATATATAATATATATATTTAATATCCCTTAATATGTATGTATTTTATCTAATATGTAGTTAGTATATATTCCAACTAGATAAAGACACAAAAAAGTTATAGGGGGAATATATTCATCCATATTACTATTTGGGTGAGAGACAATACGTGAAATATAATTTTGAATCAACCTTATCCACAAAGAAGGGAGCTATAAGTGATGCAGCTAAAGAGTTTATGGAGAGTTTGATCCTGGCTCAGGATGAACTTTTCTTAGGCAGTATGCCTAACACATGCAAGTTGAACAGGAAGTGGTGTTTCCAGTGGTAGACAGGTGGGTAACATGTAAGAACCTGCCCTTGGCAGGGGGACAACAGTTGAGGTTGCAAGTTTTCAAGAGCCCTACTAAGGAGCTCTTTAAAAGGAGAGGGAAACCACCCAAGGAGGTGCCTCTGATTAGCTAGTTCATGAGGCAATGGCTTTCCAAGGCCACAATTAGTATTTTGTCTAAGAGGATGATTAGCCACACTAGAATGGAGACATGACCCAAACTTCTATGAGAGGCAATAGTGGGAAATTTTTTTCTTTTTTTTAGGCGAAAGCATGCCGAAGATTTTAGAACCACGTGAAGGCTCTCCTTGTCCTTTTTAAAACATATAGGAGAGGGCCATTTATAAAAAAATCTATGGTAAAACATCTTCTCTCAGAGAAAAAGCAATGACGACATCTAACGAATAAGTGCTTTTTTAAGGTGCTTTAAAATAGAGAGGATCGTGGCTTAATAATACAAAGGATGCAAGCATTATATGGTTAGGCATAAGCATATATAGGTGGTTTTTCGAGTCTCCCATTAAATAGGATCAACCCAGGTGGTGGAACCTACTAAGCTAGAGTATGGTAGGCGTAGAGGGTCAATGGAGCGATGGAATACATTGAGATTGAAAATAACACTTTTAAAGTGAAAGCACTTAGCTGGAGTGAAACTGACACTGAGGGACGAGAGCTAGGAGAGCAAATATGATTAAATACCCTAATGGTCCTAGTTGTAAAAAATTGATACTAGCCCTCTATCTTAAAGGTGTGTATCAAACCTTTTTTTGAAGTGTTGTAGCTAACACATTAAGTATCCCACATAGGGAGTATATTTGCAAGAATGAAACTCAAAGGAATTGATGTAGACCTAGTTGTATTTCATTATGGATATTTCCAACCCTCTTTAAAAGGTTTAATTTTATGCAAAGCTTCAAATCTTACTAGGGCTTGACATGTCATGAATCCCCTTGAAAGAATGGAGTGCCTGCAGGAACACAGACACAGGTGGTGCATGGCTATCGTCAGCTCATATCATAAGGTGTTGGGTTAAGTCCCACTTCATAAAGAGAGGGTGCAACCCTTGTGTTTAGTTGCCATAATCTAGTGTGTAACTCTGTACAGACCATGGATAATAAGTCAAGGGAAGGCGAGGATGAGGTCAAGTCATCATATCCTTTATGTCTTGGGTGACACAGTTTTGAGTTATAATGATCGCGACCTTAAATATAGAGAGGTCGTGACACTTTATGTAATCGGGTAAGCTTACCTCAAAAATCTAGCCCAAGTTATATAGAGTGGATTGCAGCCTGTAAATTGCCTGTATGAAGCAAAAATTGATCGATCAACGATGGTGAACCCATTCTCGAGGCTTGTATAGATCACCCATCACACTATGGAATTTGGCCATGCCCCAAGTCGTTACGTTAACCTCAAGACAAGGAAGGAAATGCCGAAGGCTAGGCTAGTGATTGGAGTGAAGCCACTTTTAGACGTACCCATACTGGAAGGTGTGGCTGGCTTACCTCCTACTCTCAAGGAGAGCTAATGCTTGTTGGTATCATTGGGCATTGTTGTGCACCCGAAAGGAAGCAAGATAAATCATTAAGCTTGTATCAGATTTTAAGAAAATGCAAGAGGTGCTATCAAAATAGATTGTTGTCATTACTCGACTGTGAAGTAAGAGGGAATTCCATGAGCTTATTATCCTAGGTTGGAACAAGTTGATAAGACCTCATTTATTGTGTATCAAAGATAAAATAGCAAATGAATATGGTTGGAATTATACATACCTATGTCGCCACCTCCTCATTAAAAGAGCTCAAAATTAAAATATGAAAAGAGGGAAGAGGTTTATAAGAGCCTTTTTTCCCAAAAGAGAATATTTCTAAGATATTTTCTAACAAAAAAATTAAAATAAAAGCCCTCCCATTTTTAAAATAGAGAGCATATGATTAGCCACTTTGATGGCCTCATAATTTGATAGGTTCTTCCCACTGCCTTATAATCCTTTTCAAGGGTATAGATATGAGATACACTCGACCTCTTTGAAAGGGAATTAAAAGCCTATTTTGCATTTGACTTTATGCCCACATGCTTTCTTAAAGAATAATTATTTTCATAGGTTCCATGTTGAACCTGATGATAGAAATGGAGGACTCATCAAACTCCAAACCCTCAAAAATTATTCTTCCATAAAGAGCAATGAAAGAAGAAAATTTCCATGAGGTGATAAATGATTCAAAAAGTATTATGCCCAGGGGAGAAGCATAAGCACTCTCTTAAATAAGGTTCACATTCAATCTACCACCTTAAATAATGATATAAAGCCTACCCTTCCTCTACATGGTCCAACAATTCACACCTAGCAACCTTTTTAAAATAGAGAGGTGAATTCATTCATGATGTGACCAATGCCATGCATGCAACAAAGAGTCATATTGATAGGGTGAGATATGCTATCTAACTGCAAGGGTCCCTCAAATCTATTTATAGAGGAGATAAATTAATGAATGCCTTATATAATAGAGAGGGTTTTAATTTTAAGGATGTAAACAATCATAGAATAGTACAGGATTTAGAGATACATCCGAGGGGCCTCTCTATTTTAAAGGGATCAAAAAAAGGTTTCATTCCTCCATGTGAGAGAGAAGAAGGTGATTTTGAGACCCATAAAAATAGCCTTGAGTAGGTTCGAGAGAGTTCCTTATATAAGAGGTCCATATAACATGCACCTGCTTTGTCCTACTACTCTTCAAAGCTTACATTCACTCATATCTTAAGGGTTGGAATTTTATATTAAGAGCCCTTTAATATAATATAATATAATACTTGGGGCTTTAAAAGAGAAGTCCCCTTTTAAAATCTTCAAAGGCAGATCTGATACTAAAAAAGTGAGCTTTTTTTAGCCATTTTTTTTCAGTAAGTCATCCATACCTTAATGGAGAGAGGGATTTAGCCGGTCTTGAGCTCATTATTCCCTTGATTTCTTTAATCTATTATTAATCTATCATTATCGAAGACGATCAACAACCTAGACTTCATCTATCCAGATCTAGTCATGTCGCTCACTAATCAACTGAGACTTTATTTCTCAACAATGCCATGTTCTATCTCACTATGGTTAGCAACCCCCTACCTCATGGTAATTGATTTCTTTCCATAGAGATCTCTCATCCTAAAAAGTGAATTCTTAGAGGCTATTTAAAACGCCATTGCCTTACCTTTAATATAATACTTGGGGTGAACGCATGCAAGCTTATCATCATCATTCCTATTCCCATTAAAAAGCTATTCTTGTACATCATGTTTTACATTTGGAACCCCTCATGTTGGGCCTTTGAAGGTTGCCCTACCCCAAATTTTTTTTAAAAGTACTTCCCTCCTCGACTGTTTTAAAGGGTTAAAAGAGGTTGTATTTAAAAATGAGAGGGGGAGAGGGCCCTCGTGTTTGAAAAATGATATTTTAAATGGTGGTGGAGGGGAGAGGCCTATGCCTATCCAACTGCTAGCCCAACAATATTTTTTAGAGAGAAGAGCTCTGTTAAAATAAACCTAAGGAGAGCTCAGATTTTGCCCTTTTAAATGGTGGGGAGAGCTAGTTTTTAATGGGAGGATCATAACCTTTAAAGGTTAAAAAATGCAGGTTGCTTTTTTAATGAGGGCATATACAATCCAACCTATTGCTCTCTCTGCAGAAATCTATTCTATCATATATGTAGTATTTCGAGCACATGAATGAATTAGCTAATATATCCCCCTACGAGATTCATTTGGACCTTTCCCCCTTCTTGTTTTAAAGAGACCCTCTCTATTTTCAAAGGCATCTGCTCAACTAACCTCTTTGAAATGGAGAACCTACCAATCAATGCCCAATTTTTTCCCTTGGCTTGGTGGTCGGGGAATATTCAGGATCAAGTATCGATCAAGAGGTCCCTAAATAACCTTAAAAGGTCGAGCACATGAATGAATGCCCCATATACTACCATGAATGAATGCCCCGTATGGTGCCATGAAGAGATTGATTGGAGTTTTGATCTTGTTTGATAAATTTAAAAGCTTGGGAGCACTTTAAGAGAAGAGAAGAGAGAAGTTCCCTTCGCTTTCTATCTACGTTCTTTGATCATTCTTTAGAGAGAAGTGTCTTACTATAAATATGGGGTACTTACTATAACTACAGAAAGAAGTTCCTTACTAGAAAAATGGGGTACTTACTATAACTACAAAGGGAAGTGCCTTACTAGAAAAATAGGGTACCACCATCCATCAATCAAGCTTTCCCATCCAAGAGAAACAAGATCATGTCATTGTTAAAGAACCATATATGAGTTTTTTGAGTGCATCTGACTAACATAGATCTGAAGGGGAATTAAAACCTCTATAATAGGGGGGATTAACCCTTGAATTTTAAGTATGGGGTTGCCTACTCGCTCTCTACAATGGATACTTACTCTATTTCCATGATGGATACTTACTTTTGTAGGCGGATTGGATGCACCTTTAAAATGGGAGCCCCCTTTTGCTCTTTTAAATGGTGGGGGAGAGACGCACTTCCCAAATCCATTTGTTCTATTTAGGAAAGCCTCTACCTGCTCTAAAGGAGTTTGAAATGGTTGTTGAGCTCAAGAAACATCTACGTTGCTAGGGGAAGAATGGACGGTCTGAGTTGCTTTGAATGATAGAGTTGATTGGAGAGTTTGTCTTCTTCTCCTTATTATCATATTTGGGTGTGTTGTTTCCATATCATCTAGTTCTAAGGATTAATCCACATTTTTTAACCCCTTTCGACCCAAAGGAACTTGGCAAACACTCTCTATCTATAATCAAAAGACACTTCATTCACTCACTTTCAATGCCTATATCACTTTCAATGCTTAGCTCATTCTCCTCTCCTTACCTACCCAACCCTCGACTATTTCAAAGGGTAAAAAGCCTTCCCTATATATCTTGGGAAACTTTCCCCTTTTAAAATAGAGAGTGACACACATTCATTCTGATGCATATCTTGATTTAGTAAGATGATCCTACTTGCTGAATTTTCAAACAGAGAGCTAAAAATCCTCTCTTAAGAGCTCTTTGTTTTAAAAGACCCTTTTAAATGGTGGTAGAGTGATTGAATATTTTTAAGAGGTATCCATGCAGCTCTCTATTCTAAAGGGGGGCTTGGAGGTGTTTTTTGTTGAACACTCCCCTCTTCTCTTTTGTAAGCTCACGAATGGTGGGCAGAAACCATTTTAGAAATGTCATTAGAGATTTGTCTATGTGCATTTTGTATTTTATGGTGGCATGTGTAATATATGTTTTTTAATGTCTCATACTATTATAGATCTCCTTATGTTCTCTGTTTAGCTGGCTCTCGATGAATAAATAGGATCAATACTCACTCAACTTTGAGTAGGGAATAAGAAAAACGATACTTACTTGACCAAAAAAGAGTACGAGAATAGGAACAATGGTACTCACTCGACCAAAAAAGAGTACAAAAAATTAAAGCTCCTCATGTTTAAAAAGGTAAGCTCTGTGCTTGCTTTTAAATAGTGGGGTTGGAGCCCCATGCCCATGTTCTAAAAGGAAAAGGGCATCCATAACTGTAGAAAGGATAGAGAGTGGTTTTTGCCTTTTAAAATAGATAGTGCATTGATCTTAATGTTAGCTACTGGCATGAGCAAATCATAAATGGAAAAATGTCGAAAGGGAAGGGTGAATCAATGTCCAATCGATGCAAGAATTATGGACGAATGGGCCAAAATATGAGGTAGATTGAGACCACAGAGAAATAAGTCAATCAAGACCATAGAGAGTACTAATATTTTATGTTTGATACGGAAGCTCTCTATTTTAGGAGTAGACAAAGAATTTTCAAATAGAGAGGCTCACTCGACTATTTATTTTAAACTGGCTAGAAGGTTTTCGATAACCGAAGAACTCCCTCTATTATTAAAGGAGCATGATATAAGAATATTTTTTGGGGAGAAGCTCGAAGAATAGGGATGAAATTGCTAGGAATGGCCCAGTTAGGAAGTGGTCTGGCCCTTTTTTAATTTAAGGCATGTCATATTTTAAAGTTGTTGCATTGCTTTAAAAGGATTTGAAGCTCGCCTGCCCTATAATAGTATGCTCTGGTCAACTTGTGATTGAGAGAGATATGGAGATCGCCATAGAACCTAGGAAAATGATGAACATGACGGTGTTTTCATGAGGAGAGTTAATCTTTGGAATTTTAGTGAAGAAATGAGATTCCTCCCCCACCCCCACTTTTATAAGGTAAGGAGTTGGGTTGATTAAATTTTGTATCCTTAAAATAGAGGGCCATTTAAAAATTAAAGAGATCGACCTCTTAAGATATAAAGGGCTCATAACTTTGGTTATGTCATTTCTCTAGGTCAAGCTATACTCGATCAACATTGGAAGTATTTCTCCGAGGTTCAGATATTTATGGTGGAAAAAATCGATTCAAAGATTGAATTTGATATCTTCTAACTAATAACCGAGGGGGAGAGAGTTGTTAATATGTATATAATTTACTCGATTTAGCCAAGTTCGGGATCACTTTTCATGTTGTCATTCTCCCTTTTAAAATAGAGAGCTCACTTCAAATTTTAATGAGGGAGTTAACTGAACTTCATTTCAAAGTTGAGTGCCCCACCCCTATTATATTAAAAGCGCTTGAGAGTGCTTTTTCATTCTATTATCTATGTATTAACAACTCTCTCTATGAATTGAAAAGAAATGTGAACTAGAGTAGGAAATTGAATTTAAAAGGCCACAAAAACCCAGCTTCCAAAAGCAGGTAACCTACAAGATCCACTCGTATTTTTGAGGAGATTGACTGACTTTCTCTATTTAAAAATGGGTGCATTGAAGCTTTAAAATAAAGAGAGAAAGGAGAAGAATTATAATCGAGACCTTCCCCCCCCATGTTTTAAAAAGACCCTCCAAGGTTGTTTTAAAAAGGAGTAAAAGAGAGGGATCCTCTATTTTAGTTTTCAAAAGGCGGTCCTTCCATTAAAAATCCAAAAATGGAGGGGAGGGTTTTTGGGCCTTTGCCTTTTCAATGTGGTGTTGGGGTGGGGTAATCTTAAGAGAGGACTTGACATGGGAGATAGCTTTTAGATAAGCACCGAGGGAGGACTCTTGAGAGAGTACTACTTTATGTTATGCAAGCAATCCGAGCGAGATTTTAAAAGAGAATCGAGAGACATGGCTGGTCATTTTGGATCGAATGAGACTACTTGCTATTGAAATAATTTATACCTCCTACCCATTCAAACATATTCATCAAGCATCAAACCATTTTATCTGGGCGTATCTCATATTGAGCTCTTTATCCATAATCATAGCATTGTTCTCTATCTTATGCAAAGACACGTACTTCCGTCCTCATGAGATGCAAGATAGAGATGGTTATTTTTGGATTTGACAATCTTAAAAAAGTCTGCCTTGCCATATGCAAGTGGGAGAGAGCGAGCCTTTAGGATGCAATGCATATTATATGGATAAGAATCATTTTTCCTCATTCTATAATGGATCAAGCCCCTTTAATATAGTGCATGAGACGAGCTTAAAATAAAATGTGTTACTCAATTTCGAAGCACATAAGGGATATATAGGGTCCTTTACCCTTTGAAAAGACAGGCGGAGCTAGTCGAGTAGGGAAGAGAGGTTATTCCTACTACTGATCCACTATAGTGTAAGATCACTAACTATAGCACTTATTCCAATCCATCATTTTCAATCCCACCTAGACAAATGAACTATGGTTTACTTTAGGGGGAAGGCTTTCAGTCATATGGTCAACTATTAAAAAAAGGTGTCCATCCCTAGTCAACCATAACGTATATAATGGCGGGCTATTCAAGCATGATCAATCTATCCTTTTCCCTCCATCCCAACACGAACCATCCTGTTTTGATCTAACCCGATGCATATCATTATGTATCGACTGATCCTAGCTCCTTCTAATTCATTTCCTCCAAATCTAGCCAAGATTGTTTGGTTAAAAGAGTGCACTTGGAAAAAAGAATGATGCCCAATTTCTAACATTTAAAAGTAATTTTTAATCTTCTTCACCTTAAAATGGCAAATGGGTTGATTTCCTTCACCTTAAAAGACAAAGGTTCTTCCCAATATTTTTTCCATTGATAGGGGAATGAGTTCTACCTATACATGGCCAACTTATGGTTGGGTGGAAATTTTATTTCGAAGAGCAATCATTATTTTCATCTATCTTTCACTCCTTTATCGAAAAGCCCTTCTCTTTTTTTTTGGTTTTTTGCGGAGTGGCAAATCGTTTTAATACCTTTCCTTTCATTTGATAAGAGAAAAATGAGATCTTTTAAAATCAATCAATCGAAGGAGAGAGGTCCTCTCTATTATTTTAAAAGGAATTTGTGGCATTATTCCAATCTCATGGGTCAATTGAAAGCACTCAAAAGTTGAAAGCACTCAAAAGTTTAGTCTTCTCTTCAAATAGCTCTATTTTCAAAGGGATTTATTTTAAGAGAGACAACCTTCTCCAACGAGAGGCCTCTCCCCATTTTTAAGGTTGAATTTAACCTATATATTCTAAAAGGAAAGGAGTGCTTGCCTATATTCAGCAACCAAGGACAGAAGGAAGCTTCCTCCTTTAACCTATATATTCTAAAAGAACTTACAATATCGTGGACCACTTCGAGAGGCTTCCTCCTTTAAGAGGAAAGCTCTAATTTAAGATTCAAAATGCCTCCCACTTGAGAAGGTAGTACATTATATAATCCTACCTTGATTAGTACTAACTATTAACATCTACATATGACATCATTACAAATGAATAGGATGTTAGGATGGAGGTTCTAATGTATAATAGCCAATCTCACATAACAAATAATAAAAAATATTGAATGTTATAATATAATAAAATAATAATATTAAACACTAAAATTTATCATTCTAAATAATTAAATAATAACATTAAAAAATAAAATAAATAAAATAAAATAAAAATCTTGGAGTACTCCTCACAATAAGTTTTAGGGCAAATGTTGTTGGCCCAAGTACTTCCTCCAGTTTAATTAAATTTTTTTATAAAATTAAAAAAAATTAATTAAAATATACATTATAATTATTATAACTATAAAAATAAATATAAAACTACAATCCATTTTATTTCATTTAAAAATCTATTAAACCAAAAATAAAATAAAATTAAAATATATATTAATATATATTATTATCAAAATCATTTAAACCATAATATCCATACATATTACATAAAACTACACATAAACGAGAGAATATGGGCTTCTCCCCACACACTGCATTTGTTGTTCAAGCTAAGCCAAACTATCCATACATATTACGTAAAACTATGTGTATAGATAGATAAACCAAACTATCATAGACAAGCTAGATTGTATGGTACCATGGATAAGCTAGATTGTATGGTCCAACAGTAAAATAACAATAGTTATTTGTTTTCCTCAAATAGCTATATTTATCTCTCAATTCAATTATTATGTCATGTCCTGGATTTAAATGCAATCGAGGTTTTCCCAGGTTTTCTCCAAATAGCTATACTTATCTCTCAATTCAATTATTTTGTCATGTCCTGGATTTAAATGCAATCAAGGTTTTCTCCTAAAAATAAAATTTTTAATTTATAAGATTTTGGGTTTTGTTTAAAAAATTATGGTATTCTAGATCATGGACGCTATTTCCAGGACCTATGCACTAGCCACAAGTGAACATCGAATAAAGCATAAAGCCCAAGTCTAATACCGGAGGTGGAGCAGAATGCACCTCACCTACTGGTCCTTGAGAGTTTGGCCAAAAATGTGTGTAACCCATGTCATGTCCTGTATTTTATGTATATTTTATAATAAAAAGGAAGTGAGCATACATTTTCTTCTTTTAACGTATATGGGATATTTTCAATATAGGTCCCCTCATCGTCACGGGTGACCCGACAATCATTCTTATCGAACGTACACGTGTCTGGTTTTATTAAATTATCAAAGGTTATATATATAAAAATCATGTATAGGCCCATAGGCAGTTGCCCTAGTAGTTAGGTAGCCGTTTCAGTTAATGCCGCTGCAGCCATTTGCTATGCCTTATCTGCTTCTCTTTTGGCGAATGGAGAGAGCCAGCGGAGATCAAATCGAAACGTTACAGCTGGTAGGCCCCTCACATCAGAGAAAACGTGCCCCAAGGCATCCAATGTAAGAAAACGTAAGAATCAGAAGGCGTGTACGGCAAGCAATAAAGTTTCACGATCTTGTAATTTTGGGAAAAGTTTGACTTTTTCCCCATATTTTCACTCTCTTTCCATCACTTTCACTTTGTAATTCCTTTGTTATGTTTTTAATTTTAAAATATTTATCATTTAATGTTTTTATAATCTATTTTTTAAGTTAAGTTTTTGTTATAGAATTTAGAAAAGTTTTTTAATATTCATGATAATATATAAAAAGGTATATAAAACATATATTTGTTGCTTAACAATTGGTTCTTTGGATGAACTTCCTTAGAATATTTCTAAATTTAAAAAAAAAAAAAAAAACCTTTATTGATAAGTTGATATGGAATCCCAACAAACCTCACCAACATTGGAAGAAGCCTTTCAATAGTTTTTATTTTCAAAAAAAAAAAAACTCACTCCATGGTCTTAAATATGATGCATCTCTCCCTCTAAATTATGGGTTCACCATCCATTATGTGATCTCTAACTTTCAAACTGAAGAAGATGAGAAGGAAGAATCTGTTTAGAAGAAAAGTCATGTAGTAATTTGAGTTCAATCCCCACATCTATTTAATCCAGTTTTTAATCTCAAAAAAAAACTTGGCTAATATCAATGGGACTTGCATATTAACCCTATACTTTTAAGAATTATTATGCCATGGTTGACCATCTTATTTTTAATAATCACTTTTGACGTAATGCCTACTACTTTTATATGGTTTTCCATAGATTCAACCTTCCTCTTACCCCTAACCAAGGCATTCATACTTATAGCTAGGACATTCAAAAATTACTTCTCTACCACCCTGCCTAACTTTTCTTAATAATAATATTTTATGATTTTCCCCACATAGATGGATCAATACGAAAATGTGAGACTCAATTATTGCTAATGCTTGCTTCCTACTTACACTCATAACCATGCTTTCTAATCAAATAAGAAGTAAGGATCACTCCTAAGTTGCACTCACTTTGAGATTGCATTCATTCCCAAATTGCACTTGCTCCAAAGATACATTTATTATTAATAAATATGCATAGTTTATAATCATTCAAGCGGTTGAGCAAAAAGATAACAATAGTGATTATTCTGAGGGGAGCTGAGGATAAGCTGATCTAGAAGTTGAAGAGCTTAAGAGAATACACAACAAGAAGTGGATATAATGTAAATCACCAATAAAAGTGGAATACCTCAAGAATTGGAGAGATATTTGGAATATCTCAAGCATTCCTAAAGTCAAAATATTTGTTTAGCTAGTAAGTTATAGAAGAATTTTATCTTAGGATAACCTTATGAAAAGGGGTTTTCATGGCCCCTCACAATGTGTTCTATGTAAAAAGGAGGAGGAGATTATAGACCATCTCTTGGGATACTGCTCAATAGTCTAGAAACTATGGCAATGGATTCTTAATATGTTTGGTCAATGTATGGTGATGAATGATAAAATTGAAGAATGGTTAAAGCAGTGACAAAGTATTTTTAAAATGTAGGCTTTACAAAAAATTTGTGATGTATCAAAAGATACAATACTTTGTACTGTATGGATGGAAAGGAATAGAAGAATATTAAAGGAAATGAAAACAACTTAGAGGTAATGAAAATAGGGTAGTAGGGTCCACAACTTGAGACAAGATAGTAGGGTCCACAACTATCAACCACCAAATATTTTTAGCTATGCTAGCAAGAATATCCTCATGCCAGAAATGAATTGAGAGACCAAGCAAACACATCCACACAGGTGCTAAATCAATGCACTTTGGAAAGGGATCAAGTTTTGGGCTCCATTTTCTTAGAAAAATATCTTTTTGACCAAAGAACCAAGGTATCCCTTGGAGGATCCTATCACAATCCCCCAAATAGTTAAGTTTAATCCAAAAGAAGCTTCTAGGCAATGCCACAATCTCCATGTGGTCGAGAGGTTTCCACTTCCTCCAAGTCCATTTCCTAATGGCGTCCAACTCTGGCTTGATCCCTATACATAACAAGCATTAGATCCAAGTTGCTTCAAAGAATGAATCACAATGGTGGAAGTCTAATAAACATGGCCAAATCATTATTATATTAATTCAACTTATTTTTCATCCCTCTCGAGTAGGCATTGGTTATGAATATAGGGCCTACTTATAACATGTTGATTGTTGTACTTTCTCTTAGTGATGTGTGCGATCAAATTCTTCCTTTACAAAAAATTTAGAAGAATGACTTGATCCATAATTTTGGTAGTACTTGTGACATACCTTTAGGACCTCTTACATTTATTCTTGATCAATAATCAATTTTCTTAGATAATGAATTTGTGTTGGTTTAATTTTATTTATTTTCTATGTGCATTAAGTCTCAATTAAGGGGGAATGATGCATAATCCCTCCTTCCATTTTATGTTTTGTAACTTATCTTGCCTCCCATGTTAAACCTAAGGGGGACGTTGATGCACTTGATTTTTTCTTCTTATATTATAGTAACTGCACACAACATTGTTCCACTTTTGGGCCTTCTATGCCATAAAAATTATTTTTTTCACTTCTATTAATTTTAAGTATACATCAATTTGAAACATCAAAATACGTCAATTGACGAATTAAAGCATTTTGAATGTAGACTATGATTATGTTTTTATTCTCATTAAAAATAGTTCTTTTTTTTTTACTATAAATACATAATGTCTTTGTAAGACAATTCAATTACATAAATATGAATATAGTGAATGGTTATACCATGTCTCACTTTTCATGTAAATAAAAATATTCTAGGATATTAATTTTCCCATTTATTACTCAATTAAAAACATGTAGTAGGTCATTTCTTTTATTATTTCAATGAATTATTTAATTATGTCACATTGACATGTTAGTTATTCATTTTGCTCTAAATATTTTGAGCTATAATTTCTTTTGTATGAAATGAATGAACATAATATGTTAAGTGTAACCCATATTTTTTCTTAAATGTTATACAAATTTTTTATTTTTAATGATTTTTTAGTTAATAGGGTTTTGTTGTTTACAAATACATAAAGAAAAAATAAAAACTCAATAATACAATACAAAAGTTATATAATTCAAATCTAGATAGATAGTTCCACATTCTACAACATATATTTATATGGATGTTATGATATGATATATGTTATGATCCTATTCTAACATAACCATTGTTAAGTATTTGTCTAGTGTTGGTGTATGTTTGCACCTTGGGTGCCTAGTGTGCATGGGCCCATCATGATGTAATCTTTACTTTAATTATGAGTAGGAATTGGTATCTTGGATCCCCTATTTCATGTGGTCCAACCCTTGAGCATTAGTATTGGGGTAAATAACAGTTTATATAAGGACATGGGTTTGGAGTAGAATGTATCTCATATTTTTCTCAAATTGTATCGAATCTCTACTTCCAAGAAGGTTACCCACTTGAAGAGGCATGTGATATATGTTTTGCTTGATTAATATAAGTTTGTTGTATTTTTAATCAAATATTTTCTCAAGCACTTCTTTTATTTCATTTTCATGGTTATTTAGTTTATAAGCATTTCCATTAACTCCTACATTGCTATTGTGGTTATGCTTATTTTTATCTAAAGGTTTCTAACAAGTAGTAATAGATCTCTTTCTAGGGACATGTTCCATAACATCAACAATAGTTCTTGTACCTCTCTCCATTTTTTTATTTTGCTCATTTTTCATTAAAGTATTTATAAAAAATATATATATTTTTCTAGTTTTAGTGGATTTGGTTAGAAACCCTATGTCAAGGGTTTCTAATTATCATGGAGGAGCTACCATTTTTTGCTAAACTAGATTGTGCATAAAACATCTAGTGAAGTTAGGGGTGCTCAAACTCCAATACCTAGGCCTTAGATAGCATCCATGTATGACAATGATTCCCATGTACCCTTGGGTATATAGGAATACCTAATAGGAATAGGATAAGCCTTCGCCCATATGAATATCAACCGTTTCAATTTTATACTACATCGATAAGCAATTAGCTCTAAGAATTTACTCTCATAGTACCTAAAAAATGAATAGTGCAACTATGGATATGGTGGAACCCTCTATAGTTAGAGCTATAAGATATTGAACTAGCCACTAATCATGAAGAAGATTGTATATTATAAAGCCCATAAAATTAGACACACCTTGACTTAATTTATCCCTATTGAAACCTTGTTTTAAGCCCTTTCCTAGTCAAAACCAAAACCAAATTTAAGCATCCTATAGAAGAGACTACTTCAGTCACAATCTAATAGAGTAGATAATATCTAGTGTGATAGTACAAAGTGTAGACACCAAAAAATATCATATTATCCTTGTGTAGTGCTAATGGTTAGTTAATTTGCAAAAAATCCCCTAAAAATATGCTTAATTTGCATTAAAACAATATTTAGGCACTTAAACCCCCTCCTACACCTAGCCCCTAGTTACCATGTGACCACCCTTCTAACCTAGCCTAAGGTCACTTCACCCTAGTCTACCCTTTGACTCTAGCTTAGCTCCACCTCACCTTAGCCAAATCTACTCCCCTACTCTCCGCATCCCCATATTTAATATCATAAATGGCTTGAAGACTTTCTTCACCCATGTGCATTGATGGCATGGAAGACTTTATATATACATGCCATAAAGAGGATGAGGACTTTCTTCACCCCATGCATTTACGAGGCATGGTGCACCCATGCCCATTTATTGCATATGGATGGCTGAGGACTTTCTCCATCCAAATCCATTTATGAGGCATAGTGCACTCTTCCACCTCATAGGACACCTCACCCCCCTAACCTTGTCAAAATTATTTAAATAGAAGGTCATTTCTTTAATTTTAAAGAATTATACAAGTGCTTACCAAAACTCTGCCAAAATCATTCCAACCATCATTTGCATACAAGCCCTCCTTTGTGCTAACCCCCATGGATTATTTTGTGTGTCTCTTTTAGTGTCTCTTTATTTTCTAAACTGCTTGCAAGTGTTGACTCAGAAGATTATCATACTTGGACATAAGCCTCCTAGGAACGAAAAGAGTATTTCCTTTGAAGGAAATTTTTGTCATGTCAAACCAGAGCAAACTACAAGGAGAGGTATGGTTAACCAGTAGAACCATACCCAAGGTATGGTTCCCCCTAGGAACTAATTTTAGTCATTAGAAAGCCAAAGAACAAAAACATTAGGTGAGTAAAGATATTTTTGTTTGTTTCTAGCTTAGTTTAGCTATGTTTTATTGTTGTAATTCAACTTTTCTTTGTTTTACACTTTTTATCAATCTAGGTCTAATCAAGATAGACCCACAAGTACTATTGACAAATATTTTTGGTTGTCTATAGGTATTGGACTCATTCAACCAGCGTTGGTGCACAATCGATAAACACATCCCTCTCTTGAGGTGGTCAAAATAAGATGAAGTGCCACAACTATTTACTATAAAGGGCTTCTTCATTGGAAGTCCCTAATTATATCCCAAGGGGTAAATTTGTAAAAAGGACTCAATTTGTAAAACTTTTTCTTTATAAATGAAATGATATGTCTTGTGTTTACTACATTTTGGTGATCATGATGGGACCTCTAAACCTTCTAGCTTTGTCTTGTTAGATTTTTAGTTATCTCACTCATATTTTTTCTATTTTTGAATATTTTTTTAGGTTCAAAATCTAACACATGCCTTTAAAAACTAGGATCCACCAAGTCAGGTCCTAGGATGAAGCCTTTTATTTTCTACAGGACATAATTGTACAAAGAGGTACAACTGACACCTAAAATCATACAAATTATATGGTTGCTAAAGAGCTTCAAAAACTTGATCCCTCAGGGTAGATACCCATTTTTAAACAACTATCACAACAACCAAAATAGTTGCAAATAAGTATGAGAAAGGATTTCTCTATTTAATCGTAAGATTGCTATCTCACACATCAAATTATAGATTTAGGCAAAATTGCCTTACAAAATGATGTTCAAATGTGTGATCGCTCACCTATAAACTTACCAAAATCAACATATTTGGTTTATGTCCATTTTGCATTTCTTATTTAGTAGTTTAGCCTTGGTTTTTAACACTCATTTCAAAGAAATCTAACTTTATGTCTTCTGTTCTTGCAAAAAAAAATCATAAATGTAGTCCCCTATAGCAAACAAATCAATAACAGTAGAAAGAGTCCAAAAACCTTTCCTATGAATTGTACAGAGGGGTACAGTTACCACAATGAATCGTACATATCCATACGGTTGCTTCCAGACAACAAAAATTAGATGGCCAAAGCCTATGCAACACTCTCAAGCAGAATCTAGATAGCATAAGATCTTAGGTAGGTATTTTTATCATCTCGTCTAAATCGAATTTTAAAATTTCTACTTCAAAAGGTAAATTTTCCTTCAAAGGCATCAA
The DNA here is from genome assembly GCA_028583015.1 of Wollemia nobilis. Lineage (NCBI taxonomy): Eukaryota > Viridiplantae > Streptophyta > Pinopsida > Araucariales > Araucariaceae > Wollemia > Wollemia nobilis. The sequence goes on from JAQPPZ010001020.1 coordinate 498,013, forward strand.
ATATTTCCTATTTTTCTTCAAAATCGTTTTGTGTCCTTGTTTGGCTTCAAAAACATTTTCATTTCTTCTCACTAGCATAGGTTTTATTTCAAAAGGCAATCCCCTTCAAGTTTTTTGCTTTTGTGTTTGCACCCTTGTCTTTCAATAGTGTAGGATACTCATATGCATAGAGGCTTAAATAAAGCTCTAAATTTATTCATCTTTGTGAGCTAAGTCAAATCTTCATCTATCTCATATATAAGGCTCTTGGTAGACAATCAATCATAACCTTAATCAACATATATTGACCAGTTTAGATATATTTACGACCAAGTAAATCTTAGGGATAAATATCACTTCAAAAGAATTCAAATTTCTTACACTTTCCTTTTTTAAGGATCCTCTTGCTTAAAAAGCATTCAATTATTTATTTATTTCCTTTCTTAAGGACTAATATTGCTTTCAAAATTCATTTATTTTTTTATTTTGAACTTTCCTTAGAAATAAATTTGCTTTAAAAGCTTTTCTTTCTTGTATCACATTTCCTTTTTAAGATAGATTTGATTTCAAGCATCTTTTCCTTTTATATCTTGCAATTTACTTCCCTTGAATAGTTTTTGTTTCAATCGCACTTGCAATTTGATTTCTTTAGTCTAGTTTACTTTCTTGTATTGCACCCTACTTTTTTATTTCTTGTCTTTAGTCTAGAACAAAAATCAAAATAAAAAAATTGCATTTGCATGCATAGGATAGATTTTTTTCATGCATCTTAATTAAAAATCAACTCCTGAAACACGTGCATGTACTGCTAGATACATTAGAAATGTTGAATTTAATCACAACTGTCAATTGAGATCGACGATATTGGGTTTCATCTCCAATTTTTGACTCACCCCTTGAAACCATAGTAGCCTTCAGATAGTTTTCTAGACTTCATCACTAGGAAAATTGCTACCCTTGGGATTATATTGGGGTAGTTTAGGATACAAGACCCTAATCATAAGGCTAGATAATTTATGAGTGTGCAACTGTGGTTATTGACCAAGCCCACCCGAGGATGAAGCAGAAGTTGATTGGGCTGACACAAGTTTTAGACAGTGTCACCTCTTATATAAGAGGTCTATTTTTACCATTTTGGATATCCCAAGCTATTATTTTTTTGAAAATTTTGAAAAAAATTGTATTAAAACAAATATCAATTACAATTTGGGAAGAGACACTTCCCAGCCAAAATCAGAGAGAACACATTCTTACAATAGTAAAAGAAGATTTGCAATGGAGCCAAATCTCTTGAACCAATCACTAGCTAACAGAGGGATCAGTTTGGTCTGTTGATGCAACTTGTCGCGATATCGCGACACTCTTTTCGTCTTCTCCTTTGGCCGCGGAAATGCAACATGTCATGATATCGTGACACTTTTCTCCTCTAGCTGCAAAAATGCAACATGTCGTGATATTGCGACACTTTTCTCCTTTGGCCGTGAAAATGCAACATGTCATGAAATCGCGACACTTTTCTCCTTTGGCCGTGAAAATGCAACATGTCGTGATATCGCGACACTTTTTCTCCTTTGGCCACAACGAAGAAACATGTCGCGAAATTACGACACTTTTCTCTTTTGGCCGCGACGATGAAACATGTCTTGATATCGCGACACCTTTTCTCACTTGGTCGCGACAAAGTAACTTGTTGCTATATCACGACACTTTTCTCCTTTGGCCGCGACGATGCACCATGTCGCGATATCGTGACACATTTTCTCCTTTGGCCACGACGATGCAACATGTCGCGATATCACAAGTATCCCAAGCTATTTTTGCCTTAGGAAACCTTTCTTGTTTGTGTATTTTATCTCTCTTTATGTACCTTTGGGTATATTGGGAAGCATGCATCAACTTACCTTTTAGATTTTATTTATATACCCTTGGTTGATTTCTAGGAGTATAAAACCCACAAAAATGCCAAAAACACTTACAAAATCACAAAAAATATCACAACATAAACAAAACAACACAAAAATAAGCAAACACACTCAACAATAATTTTTAAATCATTCTTTCATATCATCAATTCTTTCTCCAATAAATTAACAACTATGCCTCAAGACCTTTCAATTCAATTTTCTCCTTCCTCATTTCAACTCCTCTTTTCCCCTCTTCTTAAATCCTTCTCCCATTCTCTTCCTCTTTTTCTTATTCTCTTAGTAGGCTCCTTGTCAATGTTGTACGATCATGCATGAGCAACTACATACCTTTGATTTGTCCTTTTTCCTCTTCCCCCTTCTCTTCCTCATTTTGTTTTCATTTCTCAACTTTATTCTTCCCTTCATTATTATTTTCCCAATCCACATTCTTTGCTACCTTATTTCTCTTCGCATAAGTATTTGGGTTTTTCTCCTTCGTCATTATTCTAGTCATCTGCTCATTATCATTATTAGCATTGCATTCATCATGTTCATTTCATGTTAGTTTGTCTTATATTGTGTTAATGCATCATTGTGATTGTTAACTTGTCATTGACTAATTATATTATTTTTATTGTGAAATTAAAATACACATCAAAAAATTTATTAAATAAGAACATATGAGCTTAAACCATACATATAAGTAGAAACATCATCATTCATATCATCAATATATCACATCCATATCCTCTCACATATCATATCTATCTAATCACATGCATCAATCAATCATAGCACATCACATTAAAATAATATAATAAATATACATCACATCATGATAAGAAATCTAAATCCTCATCACATATATCAACCATCATAAGTACATTATCATCAAAATTGCCTGTAGGCTACATCATGAGTACATCTATATATGTCATATCTACATCAACTCATCTCAACAAAAACAATGCTCTACAAAATTATGGTCAATTTACCACATCAAAAACACCGCTCATGGTTGTTGATTTTTGGGAGTCTCTCCACTCCTTGATCCCTCACCCTCACTCCTTTGATGTCTCTCACCACCCTAAGACCAAATTGCTTCTAATATCTAAGACACTACTAGCTCTACAAACTGAGGCATTATCGAGACCACAAATGATGTGCTCTTGTGGCTCCATTAAGATTAAGAAGCTAAGAATGAAATAATAACCATAACTTGGAGTTACATGCTCTCCTCATACATGGAAACCCTCTCTCTCTTACTTATCTATCTCACCATAAACTCATCCCTAGCTCACCATAGCTGTGCAAAATTGATCTACAAGGTCATCATGTCTTCAATGCCCTCTACTATTGGTGGGTGGGTCCTCAACTATTGTACCTCTTGTCAAAGCTTATCCATATCAATAGTCAATGCAAAAAACTACCCTTTTAGTCCATCCCTCTCCTCCAATATATTCGATCACTATCCAGAATGTGTCTCGCTCTATAGACACTATGGCAAGTTGATCTTACAGTCCATCCCTCTCTACAATCACATCTCTCTCTGCCTACAATGCCATCCTCTCTAGTGGATATGTTGTCTCCTACTCAATTAGTCATTTCCCTAGCTATCAAACCCACTCTCTCAGCATCTCAACCTCCTCCATTGCATCCATCATCTCATACCACTCCATGCTACCATAAAAATTAGGTGTCTCTCCAACCCTAAAGTTTGTTGTTGGTCCCTTATAAATTGTTACGCCTAATGGGATTTCTCCCTCCTCAATTGTTACCCATAATGGGATTACTCCCTCATATATTTAATGATGTAATCACTACCTAAGTGACCCCTCTTATCTCTTTGCAAGTGCCTCTATTGCCCCTTTAGGTACGTCTCCTGCCCCTCTAGGTGCTTCTATTGCCCCTCTAGTAGCATCTTTTTCCCATCTAATTATCTTCCCATATCTTACAACTATCTCTATACCCTCGTCTCTACCCACATCTTCATACATTTCTTGCCTTACCTGCCATCACTGCATTACACATTATTTTTTATACTTTGAGGTAGTACCAATATTTTCTACGTTGAGTACTGATATCACCTCACCCATATTTGAACCCAATGGATATATATACGGTGTAAGGCTAACATAATGCTTGATTCATTGATATATTATTGATGGATATTGTACGTCTTACCATAATAAAAACTATTTCAGCACTTAAGTATATTGGAAATACTCAACCAATGTGCTCTTGCAACTGGTGATCCATATTGATCATCACATGCAACATAGGTGCTCTGCCTTCTCTTTGCATGCAGACCTCACTCTCCATGATCATCATCAAATATCTTATGGTTGTAGACTCGCCTATGTATCTTAATAATGCAAACTATCTTCCTCATGTGACCTTGTCACTTGCCTCTCCATGTTTATGCATGACTTTAAGGTGTATGGTACCTCCCATCCCATCAACCTGTGTGCATCATAGGGGAACCCTTATGGGCTTCTTCATTGGAAGGCCCTAATTATATCCCAAGGGGTAAATTTGTAACAAGGACTCAATTTGTGAAACCTTTTCTTTATAAATGAAATGACATGTCTTGTTTTTACTACATTTTGGTGATCATGATGGGACCTCTAAACCTTCTAGCTTTGTATGTTAGATTTTTAGTTATCTCACTCATATTTTTTCTATTTTTGACTATGTTTTCACGTTCAAAATCTAGAACACGCCTTTAAAAATTAGGATCAAGGTCCGAGGCTGAAGCCTTTTCTTTTCTACAGGCCATAATTGTACAAAGAGGTACAACTGACACCCAAAATCGTACAAATTGTATGGTTGCTAAAGAGCTTCAAAAACTTGATCCATCAGGGTAGGTACCCATTTTTAAACAACTATCACAACAACCACAATATTTTCAAATAAGTACAAGAAAAGATTTCTCTATTTAATCGTGAGATTGCTATCTCACACATCAAATTATCATTTTAGGCCAAATCGCCTTACAAAATTATGTTCAAAGGTGTAATCGCTCACCTATCAACTTACCAAAATCAACATATTTGGTTTATGTCCATTTTGCATTTCTTATTTAGTAGTTTAGCCTTGGTTTTTAACACTCATTTCAAATAATTCTAACTTTATGTCTTCTGTTCTTGCAAAAAAAAATCATAAAAGTAGTCCCCTATAGAAAACAAATCAATAACAGTAGAGAGTGTCCAAAAACCCTTCCTATGAATTGTACAGAGGGGTATAGTTACAACAATGAATCGTACAGATCCATACGGTTGCTTCCATACAATAAAAATCAGATGGCCAAAGCCTATGCAACATTTTGAAGCAGAATCTAGATAGCATAAGATCTTAGGTAGGTATTTTTATCATCCTGTATGAATCAAATTTTAAAATTTCTTCTTCAAAAGGTAAATTTTCCTTAAGTTTTCCTTCAAAAGCATCAAATATTTCCTATTTTGCTTCAAAATCATTTTGTGTCCTTGTTTGGCTTCAAAAAAATTTTCATTTCTTCTCACTATCATAGGTTTTATTTCAAAAGTCAACCCCCTTCAAGTTTTTTGCTTTTGTGTTTGCACCCTTGTCTTTCAATAGTGTAGGATACTCATATGCATAAAGGCTTAAATAAAGCTCTAAATTTATTCATATTTGTGAGCTAAGTCAAATCTTGATCTGTCTCATATATAAGGCTCTTGGTAGACAATCAATCATAACCTTAATTAGCATATATTGACCAGTTTAGATAGATTTACGACCAAGTAAATCTTAGGGATAAATCTCACTTCAAAAGCATTCAAATTTCTTGCACTTTCCTTTCTTAAGGATCTTCTTGCTTAAAAAGAATTCAATTATTTATTTATTTCCTTGCTCAAGGACTAATATTGCTTTCAAAATTCAATTATTATTTTTATTTTGAACTTTCCTTAGAAATAAATTTGCTTTAAAAGCTTTTATTTCTTGTATCACATTTCCTTTTTAAGATAGATTTGATTTCAAGCGTCTTTTCCTTTTATATCTTGCAATTTACTTCCCTTGAATAGTTTTTGTTTCAATCCCATTTGCAATTTGATTTCTTTAGTCTAGTTTACTTTCTTGTATTACACCCTGATTTTTTATTTCTTGTCTTTAGTCTAGAACAAAAATCAAAATAAAAAATTTGCATTTACATGCATATGATAGATTTTGTTCATGCATCTTAATTAAAAAGCAAATCCTCAAACACGTGCATGTACTTATAGACACATTAGAAATGTTAAATTTAATCACAACTGTCAATTGAGATCGATGATATTGGATTTCATCTCCAATTGTCGTCTCACCGCTAGACACCATGGTAGCCTTCAGATAGTTTTCTAGACTTCATCACTAGGAAAATTGCTACCCTTGGGATTATCTTGGGGTAGTTTAGGATGCAAGGCCCTAATAATAAGGCTAGATAATTTATGAGTGTGCATCTATTGTTATTGACCAATCCCACCCGAGGATGAAGCAGAAGTTGACTGGGCTGACACAAGTTTTAGACAGTGTCACCTCTTATATAAGAGGTCTCTTTTTACCATTTTGGATATCCCAAGCTATTTTTACCTTAGGAACCCTTGCTTGTTTGTGCATTTTATCTCTCTTAATGTACCTTTGGGTATATTGGGGAGCATGCATTAACATACTTTTTAGATTTTATTTATATACCCTTGGTTGATTTCTAGGACTATAAGACCCACAAACACACCAAAAATACTTACAAAATCACAAAAAATATCACAACATAAACAAAACAACACAAAAATAAGCAAACACACTCAACAATAATTTTTAAATCATTCTTTCATATCATCAATTATTTCTCCAATAAATTAACTATCTAATTGCATGCATCAATCAATCATAGCACATAATATTAAAATAATCTAATAAATATGCATCACGTCATGAAAAGAAATATAAATCCTCATCACATATATCAACCATCATAAGTACATTATCATCAAAATTGCCTGTAGGCTACATCATGAGTACATCTATATATGTCATATCTACATCAACTCATTTCAACAAAAACAATGCTCTACAAAATTATGGTCAATTTACCACATCAAAAACACTGCTCATGGTTGTTGATTTTTAGGAGTCTCTCCACTCCTTGATCTCTCACCCTCATTCCTTTGACGTCTCTCACCCCCCTAAGACCAAAATGCTCCTGATATTTGAGATACTACTAGCTCTACAAACTAAGGCATTATCGAGACCACAAATGATGTGCTCTTGTGGCTCCATTAAGATCAAGAAGCTAAGAATGAAATAATAACCATAACTTGGAGTGTCATGATCTCCTCATACATGGAAACCCTCTCTCTCTTACTTATCTATCTCACCCTAATCTCATCCCTAGCTCACCATAACTATGTAAAATTGACCTACATGGTCATTGTGTCTTCAATACCCTCTACTATTGGTGGTTGGGTCCTCAACTATTGTACCTCTTGTCAAATCCTATCCATCTCGATAGTCAATGCATAAAACTACCCTTGTAGTCCATACCTCTTCTCCAATAGATCCACTCTCTATCAAGAATGTATCTCACTCTACAGACACTATGGCAAGTTGACCTTGTAGTCCATCCCTCTCTACAATCACATCTCCATCTACCTACAACCCCATCATATCTAGTGGCTATGTTGTTCCCTACTCAATCAGTCATTTCTCTAGCTATCAAACCCACTCTCTCAACATCTCAACCTCCTCTACTGAATCTATCATCTCATCCCACTCCATGCTACCATAAAAATTAGGTGTCTCTCCACCCTTAAATTTTATTGTTGGTCCCTTATCAATTATTATGTCTAATGGGATTTCTCCCTCCTTAATTGTTACTCCTAATGGGATTACTCCATAATCTATTTGATGATGTAATCACTACCTATGTGATTCCTCCTATCTCTTTGCAAGTGCCTTTATTGCCCCTCCAGGTACCTCTCCTACCCCTCTAGGTGCCTCTATTGCCCCTCAAATTTCCTTCATTGCCCCTCCAATTATCTCCCCCTCTCTTACAAGTACCTCTCCACCCTCCTCTCTACCCACATATTCATATACTCCTTGCCCTACCTGTCATCATTGCATTACCTATTATTTTTCACCTTTGAGGTAGTACTAATATTTTCTATGTCAAGTACTGATTTCATCTCACCCATATTTAAAACCAATGGATCTATCGACAGTGTAATCCTAACATCATCCTTGATTCATTGATATATTATTAATGGATATTGTACTTCCTACCATAATAGAAACTATCTCAGCACTCAAGTATATTGGAAATACTCGACCAATGTGCTCTTGCAACTGGTGGCCCATATTGATCATCACATGCAACATAGGTATTTTTCCTTCTCTATCCATGCAGACCCCCCTCTCCATGATCACCATCAAATATATTATGGTTGTAGACTCACCCATGTCTCTTAATAATTTAAACCATCTTCCTCATGTGACCTTGTCACTTGCCTCTTCATGTTTATGCATGACTTGAAGGTGTATGGTACCCCAAATCCCATCAACTTATGTGCATCATAGGGCAACCCTTATGGCCTCACAACTGCTATGTGCTCCCAAGTCCACAACTTTATCAACATGCTACAACTTAGTCCTCTCCTATTAGTCTTCCTCACTCCATGTATCTCCTTATAGATCTAATCCAACAATGTTAGCACCCATGCATACCTCACTAAAGTATCCACTAAATCACAAATAATCCCCTGTATGTTCAATGAGAACCATGCACCCGATGAGTTTGGCAACATGAAGCTACACATAGACACTATAGTTAGGACATGTCTCAATGTCAATACATACTCATCATAGTAAAGCTCACCTAGTACACCCCCACTATCAATATTCACCACACCCCAACTAACTCTAAAAATTTGCTCCATCACCATCGCTTTCTATTTTCCACCTGTAGCTATAATCGTGCAATCCTCAATAGAAATATGATAAATCCTATATATATTCTCTAGTGTGATAGTCATATACCGTATTGAAAAATAAAATATACCCCTATATAGATCCTACCACTCGTATAATTCTGACAAGTATGCATGATCACAATACATTGTATCCATCTAGGGAACCCCATGAAACCGTATAAATCTCAACCACTCTTGGTCATCCTCTCATAGCACATCCTTGAGCCTATCAATGATTAACCTAAATCAAGGGTATGGCCATAACATCTTCACCTACCATTATTTTTCCTTTTCAAAACCATTCTCCTACAAACCAAGATAAAAATATTTGTACAAATCTATATGGTTGGCATACAACTGTTAGCCTACATTAGCATGTTAGGTTATTACATTATATTTATTTGGATAGGTGGTTATAATGTTATGAAGTGCATATTCATAGAATTTAGGTAGTTGTTGTGGTTGGGTAGTTCTACAAACATATGACCTACCTCATGTGTTATTTATGGCCCTTGAATGTGCAATGCGATGTTAATTGGTTGCTACTCATAATATGGTATCAAAGCATTTGATTTCTTGGGAAATATGATTGGTTATTATTTTTGGATAATGTGGTTTTATCCATCCTCTAGACAGTGGGTGTAAGCTTCAACGACTCCAATAATTAACCTACACTCCAAGATTGAATCATTATTCTATGCGCATTAGGATATTATTGCATAAAACAAACTAAAAACCATTGTGTATATCAAGGCAAGAAGAAGGAAATGTTTCCTAGTATATTTATCAAGATATTCTAGCATGTAGATTGAGGCAACACCTTTGCAGATCATGACAACTATTCTGGCATGTAGACAAAGATAATGGATGATGTGGAATTTTTAACTATGTGATGATGTGGAATTAGTGCAGTGATAGAAGTACTGACGTGGAGGGCGTTCATTGGATCTAATGTGGCATATCATTGAGCATGGTGGTTGATGTGGTAGATGGTACAATGACGATGTGGTATCCATTGGGTAGTTGATCTGGAATCCATTGTGCATACATGGAAACTAGTCATTTTATAAGGAGTAGCGGTAAAATATTTGTGAAAGGACTTTATTGCCTAAAGGTAATCAATAAGTAATAGTCCTCAAACAAATTTTAAACCATCCTAAAGCACTATCACAGTGCATGTGGGATAAATAATCCCATAATTTTTTTTTTATCTTGGTCAGAGGCACAAGATAAATGGAAGGTGTTTCCTTCCCCTTCTTATTGGGTATTGTAGCCTAGTTGGCTAGAAGGACCGTGATAAGGCTTGCCTAGAGGAGATTGTATGTTTTAATCTCATCGAGGAAGGAGCATACAAAATATTTTTATTTCTTGTTTTTTCCTCCATAAGACGGTGAGGCCAATCTAAATTGAAGCTTTCACTTCTTCTCCTTGTTAGATACCATGGCTGAGATGGTTGCGAGTGGATATCTAAGGCACTCGATAGCACGTCGAAGGTTCAAACCCTAGTAAGGTATTTTTCTATAGAAATACTTCATTTTTTTCAAAAAAAAAAAACCCTAAAAAAACAAACCCACTTCATTTTTTCTCAAATGCAAAGAAGCAAATGATAAATCCCACCAAGAAAAGAGGTATCAAACCAAACCAAACTTACCATATTTTAGAACACTAGTGCATAATTTTTTTTCCTAAAGGGATAAGAACACTTTTGCACTTAGTTTCTTTTTGCCCATTGAAAGGGTATATCAAATTTTTTCATCCTAGTTTATTTTTCAACTAAAAAGGGGGGATCAAAAGCATTGTATTTTTTAAAATTCTAAGACAAAGGGGAGGAGAAAATTGTGGAATAGAATATCATTTTTGCAAACCAAAACCTCATATAATTTGCAAAAATCATTGTACCAAAGATGCATTTTCGATGGAGATCGACATATTAAACAAAAATTAGCATTGTAAATAGGTGCATTTTCGATGGAAATCGATACCTATAGTTAAAAATTTGTAGGTACTTGTGATTTTTTATTGCACTTAATTTCTTGTTTTTTGTATTTCAATCATAAGTTAAAATTCAAAGCAAAATAAAGACCCCAAATTTTAAACCTATTTGTGAAATTTATTGCATTGTAGTGTTCTCTATATATGGTACCTCTGACCCAAACTTACAGGTAATGTTGTCATACTTTGGGCTACTATATCTAACACCTAACATAGCTACAAAAATGAAATCTAAGCTATTGTTATCTATAAATCATCGGGAAGAAATAAGGAAATCCAATTTTGATATTCACTCCATTTTATACCCTAATTATTTTTTATTGTTTGGCTTAAACTCCTCCAACTCATAATCCTTTTTTGAAAGGGTTTTGAGGTAGGTGCCATCAATTTGATTGAATTTAATTTCATGTAATATTTGTGGTATATTGAAAGGGAGACCATTTGGTGTTATAAGGAATCTTCAAAATGGCCATTATTTACAAATATATGTCAGATTCATAGTTGCTCAAAGGTTCTAATTTTCCACCATGGAAGATAAAGATGAGAGCTATCCTTTAGGTTGAAGATTTATAGGATGTAGTGACTAGCACTATAAAGTATCCTACAACAATAAGGCCATATCAAGAGGCTTTTAATAAGAAGGATAAAAGGTTTTTCATTTTATTTTGCTTGCTACTACATATGAGGTACAACCTCATATTTGTGATGCAAAAACTAGTAAAGAATATTGGGATGATTTGATTACCATTTATTAAGGGAAAAATCAATCCACTATTCTTAAAATTCAATCTTAACTACATACACTCAGTATGAAATCTAGTGAGACAGTTGAAATGTTCCTATGTAGAGTGGCAAAAGTGAAAGACAATTTTAATGATATGGGAGTAGTGGTAGATACTCTCTTGACTTTAGTAAATTTGAGAGCTTTGCTAGAAACCTACAAGGTGTTAATCACATCTCTACAAGTGTCTGGTAGACAAGTTGCTTTTTTGGATTTGGTAAATTTGCTTCAAACTGATAAGGCAAATCAGCTTCAAAGAGATGAAGTTCCAGATAATGCACTTTACTCCAAACAAGGGGGAAATAAGTAAGGAAAATTTTATAAGGGAGGATATTTATCCAAAGAAAAAAGGAAACGACCTCAATATAAAGAATAGAAATATTATAAAAGATATGATACAAATAACCATGATACCAATAGGTGTTGATTTAAGAATAAACAGTCCAATGATCAAGATCACAAGAAAAAGGGAAAGGGGAAATACAAACCACAGAAGAAGAATAAGCAACCCAAGGGACATGTTACTTATGAGAAATTAGACTAAAAATTTGATAGGGCATATAAGGTGCTCATGACCCACACATATTATCAATATAAGGATCGTATATGGTATATCGATTTTGATGCCAATAAATACATGATTGGTGATAGATCATGGTATGAGATATTTGAGGCAAAGGAAGGCAAGCCAGTGACAATCATTGATTATAAGACCTACTAAGTCCAAGGTGAAGGAGATGCTTTCATCACTCTTTCAAATGAAAAATGTTAGATTGAGAAGGTTCTCTATGTTCTTGGATTGGTGAACAATTTGTTATCAGTCTCTCAGATCTTGGATAGAAACATAGATGTTGTTTTCAAATTTGAGGATGGAAAAAAGAGGCTTCATCACTAGAAAGGGAAATAATGTAGAAATAGGTTCATACAAGCATAGATTTTTATCTTAGTTGTCATTTTTATGTCTTATGTTGCCATGGTGGCAAACACAAAGGAGGCAACTTCTCTTTGGCACAAAAGATATAGGCATCTGAGTTCAAGATATCTGCTCAAATTAAGCAAATATGAAATGGTGAAAGGTCTTCCCAAACTTTCATCCATATTTCTAGTATGCTCGGATTGCTTAGTAGGGAATAAACACCGAGTACCATCTGAGGTGAGCTCTTCATGATCTAAGAAACCTTTGGAGTTGGTACACACCAATATTTGTGGTACTATGCCAAACAATTATGGTGGAAAGAGGTATTTTCAATTGTTTGTCGATGATTACTCATGGAGGATGTGGGTTTTCTTTGTACAATTGAAATCATAGGTATTTTTGTACTTTTAGAAGTTTAAGAAGAGTATTGATAAGGAGTCAAGATGTTCCATCAAGACCCTCTACTCAGATCAAGAGGAGGAATATACCTCCAAAGAATTTTCATCATTTTTGAATTCACATGGGATTAAGAGACAACTCACAATAACCTATAATCCATAGCAAAATGAAGTTGTTGAGAGGAGGAACTATTCCATCATGGAAATGGTTCATTGTATGCTTAAGGGGGTACATATTGAGCAACGGTATTGGGTAGAAGTAGTGAATACAACAAAATACCTCCTGAATAGAGCACCCACAAAATCTCTATAGGGCATGATTCCACAAGAAGCATAGAGTGGTAGGAAAACCTCCATTTCTTATCTAAGGGATTTTGGGTGTAAGGCATTCATGCACATTAAAAAATAGAAGAGAAAGAATTTAGAAAAACTTACAGTGTATTTTTCTTGGTTATGATGAGCATTCAAAAGGATATTGTTTGATCGGTCCTTCGACCAATAAAACACACACCAATAGAGACGTGGTATTTGATGAATCTTTTACATTAGATAACACATATACAATTGTATACCTGGATGAAGAGGATCCTAAGAAGGAAACTCCACACCCACAAAACAAGGTTCTAAAATTGTATACTAGCACATTGAGAGATTTAAAGTTGACTTCACTTCTATATCTAACTCTAGATCGACCTTTCACATGCAGCATGACTCAACAGATGAGAGCAAAGGCATCAAATTTAGAGGTTGATGAGCTTTACCAATAGTTTGATAAACTATATGTAGATGCATAGGAAGACAAAGAAGAAGACATGGATGATGAAAGGGTTTATATGTCTACATTGGATGAGAATGAACCCACCAAAATTCAAGATGCCCTTAGTGAGACTTAGTGTAAGGCTACTATGGATGCTGAACATACATCTCTCATGAAAAAAAACAAATGGAAGCTAGTTGATCTGCCTTCAGTAAAGAAGCCCATTGGATGCAAAAGGGTGCTCAAAGTGAAGTATAAGACAGATGGAACTTTTGATAAGCATAAGGCCTATCTTGTTGTAAAGGGATATGCTTAGAAAGAAAGTATAGATTATGAAGAGACTTTTACACCCACAACAAGAATGACTACCATTCAAGTACTTTGTGCCATGGCAACTCAGTTCAAATGGAAGTTACATTAGATGGATGTCAAAAGTACCTTCTTGAATGGTGATGTGTAAGAAGTGTATATGACCCAACCAGAAGGCTTTGTGGTTGAAGGTCAAAAATAGAAAGTTTACAAGTTGGTCAAATACTTGTATGGGTTAAAACAAGCTCCATGAGCTTGGTACATCAAAATGGACAATCACCTATTGTAGCACAAATTCAAAAGAAGTCCTTTAGATGCTAATTTATATATCAAGAACAATGGTTCTGACATAGTGATTTTGGTACTCTTTGTGGATGATCTGATCATCACTGGTTGTTCAGAGAACATGATTGATGCAATGAAAGATGACTTGAAATAATATTTTGAGATGACAGATCTAGGACTTCTTCACTATTGTCTTGTTTTAGAAGTGGCTCAAAAAAGAAGTATGCCAAGACATTGATTGAAAAATATCACAATCAAAGTAAAAAAAAAAATCCAATGGAACCAAGGCTTAAGTTATCATGATATGATACTTCTCCATAGGTAGATGGTACTATCTATCACCAGTTGATTGGGATTCTCATATATCTAACAAACACCAGGCCAGATCTCAGTTTTGCTATGGGTTATCTTTCAAGGTTCATGCAGGACCCTAAGGTGAGTCATTGGAAAGTAGCAAAATGGGTTCTTAATTATGTTCATGGTAGTAAAAAATATTTCTTGGAGTACAATAAGAATGATATTTTATTCTTACAAGGATACATGATTTTAGACTATTCCATATCCATTGATGATCGAAAATCAACTTTTAGATACATTTTCCATCTTGGATATGGACCTGTCTCTTGGCACACTAAGAAGCAACAAGTGGTTGTTTTATCTTCAACAGATGCAGAATATCATGCAGCATGTAGAGCCATCTATGAGGTGATATGGTTGCATAACATTCTTTCAAGTACGGGCCTTCCAAAGAACCTTCCAATTCACTTGTTTTGTGACAACCAGAGTGTTTTGAAGCTTGTCAAGAATCTAGTATTTCATGAATGTACCAAACACATTGACACTCAATGTCATTTCATTTGAGATAAAGTTCTAAGACACAAGATCCAACTCCAGTACATTCCCACCAATGAGCAGGTTGCAAATATTTTCACTAAGGCACTTGGATGTGTCAAATTTGAGTTGTTTTGCAACACTATTTGTATTTCAAAATAATGTAATAAGGGGTATGTTAGCCTACATTAGCATGCTAGGTTATTATATTATATTTATTTGGATAGGTGCTTATAATTTCATGAAGCACATATTCACATAATTTAGGTAGTTGTGGTGGTTGGGTAGTTCCAAAACCATATGAACTACCTTGTGATGTTTTTTATGATCCTTCAATATGCAATGCAATGTTAATTGGTTGCTGCTCAATACTTGTACAAATCTATATGATTGACATACAACAAGTATTTTTGGATATCCTTTTGTCCTAAAAAATAAGTAAACAAAAAAATTACAAAAATAATGCAAAAATAACAAAAAATCACACAATTTGCATGTGCACACACTCACTTTGAAAATCATGCCAAAAACAAAAATAAAAATAAAAACACACAATAGCAAAACAAATAGCCACACAAGAAAATCCCACACCCAAAGATAAAGCATCCCATTCATATTCCAATTCCTAGCTAGCTTACTCTTCTATGGTTTCATTTTTTCTAAAATTGGCCCTAGGGTTTGTTTTACTTGAAAATGCAAACATAACAGAAAAGGGAGAAACAAGGCAACTAATCTACACTACACTCTCTCCACTGGTAGGTCCAACATTTCTATATTCATCCCTTCCATAAATGGGGCATCTTACATTGTTCATGATTTGAGATAAATCTTGTGTCTCCTTCCTCAACTATCATCGCAACACACTAAAATTTATAGTCAACCATGATCATCCATTATCGACTCATCCTTCTCATAGTCAACCACCCATTTAGTGTCATGTTTTTTTGCATTGCATCATATTTTCACATAATGTAGTACAAAAAGGGGTAAATATAGACATCTAAAAATGTCACATTATCCTTGTGTAGTGCTAATGGTTAGTTATTTTGTAAAAAAAACCCTAAAAATCTACTTAATTTTCTTTAAAACACTATTTAGGTACTTAAGCCCCCTCCTACACCTAGCCCTTGGTCACCATGTGAAAAGGAGTCTAACCTAGCCTAGGACCACCTCAACCTAGTCTACCCTTTGACTCTAGCCTAGATTCACCTCACCCTAGCATACTACACCCCCTACTCTCCACATAGCCATGATCATTTAATTTCATAAATGAGATGAATAATTTCTTCACCCATATGCATAAATGGTATGTAAAAATTTTGATTTGCATGCCATAAAGAGGGTGAGGACTTTCTTCATCCTATATATTTATGAGGCAAGGTGCACCCATGCCCATTTATTGTATATGGATGGATGAGGATTTTCTTCACCCAAATCCATTTATGAGTCATGGTGCACTGTTTCACGTTATAGGTCACCTCAACCCCTAACCTTGTTAAAATTCTATAAATATGAGGCTATTTAATTCATTTTAAATAATTAGACAAGTGCTTACCAAAACTATGCCAAAATCACTCTAGCCCTCATTTGCATACAAGCCTTCCTTGGTGCTAACCCCCATGGATTCTTTTGTGTGCCTCTTTTAGTGTCTCTTTATTTTATAAACTGCTTACAGGTGTGGACTCAAAAGATCTTCAAACTTGGATAAAGCCTCCTGGGAACTAGAAGAACATTTAACCATTACCACTAGCACATTTCATGGTGTGGCCCTAGCATCTTCCCCTGCTATTATTTTCCCTTGTAAAAATAATTCTCTTGCAAAACCAAGACAAAACATCATACAAATATATGGTTGACATACAACGAGTATCTTTAGATACCATTTTACCCAAACACACAAAATAAACAAAAAAATTATAAAAATAATTCAAAAATAACAAAAAATCACACACTTCACATGTACACACACTCACTTTGAAAACTATGCCAAAAACAAAAAAATAAAAACACATAAAAGTAAAAAATAGCCACACAAGAAAACCCCACCCCAAAAGATAAAACATCCCATTCATCCCCCCATTCCTAGCTAGCCTACTCTTCTACAGTTTCATTTTTCTAAAAATAGACCCTACGGTTTATTTTATCTCAAAAATGCAAACATAGTAAAAGAAGGAGCAACAAGGCAACTAACCTGCATTGTACTCTCTCCAATGGTAGGTCCAACATCGCTATCTACCATATCATGTGTTTGTGTGTCCAATTGTATAGTATTCTATATCAATTTCTTATCCTCACGCATCATTCTTATCTCAATTCCTCCATGTCATATGGTAAAAATGAGCAATTATGCCTTGCAATCATGCTTATATACTTAGGTATACCTCGACCATACCATAAAATTTTTGACCATACAGGTTCATATGATCGTTGACTGTACAATTTCATATGGTCCTCATTTTGACTAAATTTTTCTTCAAATTTTCTCTTTTTTTTAGTCATTTTCACTCCTTGATAGTGTAATGACATTTTTGAAGCATTTCATTGTTGTATTCTATTTCTTCACTCATCAACTCATAACTTGAGGGGGTAGTTATTACCCATAAATATTGCATTTAACGTGTTCAATATCAAAACACTCAATATTGAAATCACATTTATCCAAGAACTTTTCCTAAGACTATCACAAGCCCTCCTCTACTAGGGAAAAAAGCAAAATTTCTCTTCTCAATTTAAACTCTAATCTAATCAAATTTGGTACGCTCCATGCTAATGTCTGTATATTTACTCACACACTCACTTCATCGAGGTGGAAACTTAAGTCCACTTACAATTGATTTGTAGCATCATGAGGACATCTACCTATGGCTGGTTAGCTTACTGAATCAAGTGATATCAACAATCTATCAAAGGTAAAATTTCAAGGATATTCATCCCTTTCATAAATAGGACATCTTACATTTTTCATTATTCGATAAAAATCTTGTGTCGCCTACCTCAAATATCATCACATGTCAAAATTTGTAGTCAACCATGATCATCCATCATCAACTCATCCTTCTCATAGTCAACCACCCATTTGGTATCATGTATTTTTGCACTGCATAATGTTTTCACCTAATGTAGTACAAAAAGAGTTAAATGTAGACACCTAAAAATTTCGCATTATCTCTATGTAGTGCTAATGGTTAGTTAATTTGCAAAAAATCCCCTAAAAATTTGCTTAATTTGCATTAAAACATTATTTAGGCACTTAGGCCTCCTCCTACATCTAGCCCTTGGTCACCATGTGACCAGCCGTCTAACCTAGCCTAGGACCACATCATCCTAGTCTATCCTTTGACTTTAGCCTAGATCCACCTCACCCTAACCTACTCTACCCCCTACTCTCCACATCCACATGCTAATTTAATGCCATAAATGAGATGAAGATTTTCTTCATCCATATGCATTAATGACATTGAAGACTTTTCATCCACATGCCATAAAGAGGGTGGGGAATTTCTTCATCCCATACATTTATGAGGCAAGGTGCACCCATGCCCATTTATTGCATATGGATGGGTGAGGATTTTCTCCACCCAAATCCATTTATGGGGCATGGTGCACCCTTCCACCTCATAGGTCACCTTGCTGAAATTCTATAAATAGGAGGCTATTTCTTTCATTTTAAATAATTAGAAAAGTGCTTACCAAAATAATACCAAAATCACTCTAGCCTTCATTTTCATACAAGCCCTCCTTTGTGCTCACCCCCATGGATACTTTTGTGTTCCTATTTTAGTGTCTCTTTATTTTATAAACTTGTCTTAGGTGTGGACTCAGAAGATCACCAGACTTGGATAGAGCATCTTGAAAACCAAAAGAACATTTCCTCAAAAGGAAACTTTTGTCAAGTCAAGCCAGAGCCAACTATAAGGAGAGGTATGATTGATAGTCAAAATCATACACCAAAGAATATATATTGTAAGACTATATATTCTCTATAGTCTTACAATATAGAGAATATATATTATAAGACTATAGAGAATATATAGTCTTACAATATAGAGCATATATAGTCTAATAATTAATGCAATCAATTATTAGTCGCTAAAGCAATCAATTATCAGTCTGATAGTGTAGAGAATAACCAATCTGATAATCAGAGGAGTTAGTTGTCAATAGTTAAAAAAATATAAAAAGCAAAAATTCATCATTTTGTGGTATAGTACGTTTTGATCCTCTCTTCGAGTCAATGATTTTGACATATAACTTTGATAAACTTTTTTGGAGATCATAAAGTGAAAATTATTGGTGGAACTAGAGCTACCTAAGAACTGGAGTGATTAGAAAATCAAGTAAAACAAATTAAAAATCATTAGACGTAAATCCTTTAGGCATTATTCGAACTAGACAAACTAGATAAAATTGATGTTTTGGAGAGTCATTTAACATGTCTAAATACAAAATATAAATTTTATCAACACAATCACCAAGGGGTCAAGATGGAAATTTCAAGGGCAAAGCACAAATTACCTTTCCTCTAAATACAACACAAAGAATGCCTAAGCTTGATTTTTCAAATTTGATGGAAAGGACCCAATAAATTGGTTGTATTAGACTAGACAACATTTTATCTTCATTCTACTTCTCATAATCAAAGGCTTGCAATTGCATATTTCAACCTAGAATAGAAAGCAATTTAATGGTACCAAGGTTTAGAGAATATGCATTCATGGTTCACTTGGGCTAAATTTGAGACATAATTACACACCCATTTTGGACCCAATGAGTATGAATATTTCACTAGAGACCTCATCGAGTTAAAATAAATGACATCTATCTATGATTACCAAACACAATTTAAAAATATGAAAAATTGTAGTAGGGGATTGAGTGTCGAGTTTTTCCAAAGTTGTTTCATTAGTGGATTAAAGGAAGATATCTATGCTAAAGAGAAAATATTTAAGCCATATAACATGATGGAAACTATAGGATTGACTAGCTTGTTGAAGATAAATTTGTAGCACAAAGGCATATTTTTAAACCTCCATAAGCTCAAACCTCATTTCCATTTTGAACATAATCAAACTTAGGAAACAAATGATCCCAAATAAAATGTCTACTCAAGAATAAATGGAGGCACATAGGGCATAGGGACTATCTTATAACTATGATAAATATTCTTCAGGTCATAAGTGTGTACACCAAAAACTATATTTACTTGATGTGAGTGAACCTTTTGTCAGGGAACCACATGACAAAGAGGAGGACCATAGAGAAGAAGATCAACCTAAAGAGTCTGAACCAAGAGAGGACTAACCACCTAGAATTTCAATACATGCATTAGATCAAATTTCTACTTCCCAAACCATGAAAGTGGAAGGGCATTTCAAGGGCCAACAACTCATAATCCTCATTAATTTTGGTAATATCTATAATTATATTTATCCTCAGGTAGCTAAAAAAGCATCCTGTTACATCTACTCGTATAATTTATTTGAAGTGATGGTTGCCAATGGGGATACTCTACCATGTAAAGGAAAAAATAGAAATGTAAAGGTGATGATGGATGACTACAAGATAAGGGTGAACACGTTTGCCCTTCCTTTGGGGTGTTGTAAGATTATTTTGAGAACTCAATGGCTTTGTACCCTAGGACCAATAGGAATTTTATGAGTTGTGGATGCAATTCAATAAAAATGGGAAGCAACACACGCTCTATGGCATGACCATGTACCCTACCCAACTCATCAGTTCACATAAAATAATTTTTTTAAAATAAACTATCTCAAGGGGTGGTGGCACAACTATTTTTACTACATGCCCCAAATACCTATGATATAGTTTATCCAACTAAATTACAAAAATATATGGATAAACATGAACCTATATTTACAAAACCACAAGGGTTACCACCATGATGCACTCATGATCATGCCATTAAGCTTGTCCTAGGAAGCTTACCACCAAATATTCATCCCTATTGGTACCCATATATTCAAAAGACTAAAATTAAAAAGGTGGTGTAAGAGTTATTAGTAGTAGGGGCCATTTGATCGAATGTTAACCCATATTCTTCCCTAGTAATTTTGGTTTTTAAGAAAGACATGTCTTGGAAGTTATGTGTGGATTTTTGAGAACTCAACAAAATTACTACCAAAAATATTTTCCATTCCCATTATTGATGAGTTACTAGATGAAATCCATGGTGCTTGCTTATTCTCAAAGTTGGATCTTCATTCAGGTTATCATCATATCAAATTGTGGGAAGAAGATATTCTAAAGATAACATTACGCACTCGTGAAGGCCATTATGAATTCCTTGTCATACCATTTGGTCTTACCAACGTGACATCCACCTTTTAGAGTCTCATGAGTGTAATATTTTGACCCTTTCTATGTAAATTTATTTTAGTCTTTTTTGATGATATTTTAATTTACAGTTGTACATGGTTGGAAAATTTACAACATTTAGACCAAAAACTGCAACTCTTGGATAATAATCAACTATATGCTCAATGATCCAAATGTTCTATTGAGATGCAAGAAGTGGAATATCTAGGTCATATAGTTTGAGGGGAAGGGGTCAAGGTGGATCCTTTACTACCATACAAGAATAGCCCAAACCATAAACTTTCAAAAGTATTTAGGGTTTTCTAGGCCTCACTAGCTATTATTAAAAAACATTTATGATTATGGAAAGTTCGCATCTCCTTTGATAGCTATTTTTGGAAGAACTCATTTTTATGATCAAAACCCATCGAACATGCCTTGATTTGATTCAAAAAAGCTATGCTCTCTATTAGGATTCTAATCCTAACCATTAATTATTAATTCACTAATATTATTTTATATGGACCATTGTGTTCCTTCACTCACAACTATAGGATAGGTATATATGATCATTCAAATGGGTGTAAAAAACCATCCATAAAATTATAAGAAAAAATATATTTGATATCCATTGGATAGGTTACTCTTCCAATGCAAAGGTGATTCAATCCAAAGGTGATTCTATTAGTTTTACATTCATTTCATGCATCCAATTCCAATTATTTCATTTGTATAATCTGCTAGGACATAGAGTCCTACCATCTGGTATCAGAGCATTCATAATCCAGTCCTTCAAAATACCTTCTCCCTCATCATCTCACACATTCAATAAAACATTACACCACCACCTCCTTGTTCATGTATCCGCCAGCTTCTATGAGCATCATAACATTCACAAAATAACATCACAAAACAAATTATTAAATGACTCTTGTGCGACATCATTTTGTATCTGCAACCAACATGCTTCTATAAGAGGACAACTACCAAAGCACACATGAAAACAAAAGAATAATAAATTTTTTAAACTCGAAGGGATAAATAACACTTGAAAATCCTCACAAGTTCCAGATCTATATTCGAACGAATAAAATTGGGATTAAAATTACAAAAATTCTGATGCTGTGACATTTTTTGTAGACAAGAAAACAATCGACGATAAAAATTAAATTAACACTAATGTTTAAAAATTTATCGACCACCTTCTTATTTCTCCAGAAAAAAGGGTTTTAAAGTTTATCCCACATTGGGGAGGAAAACGTAATTAAAGAACTTTTTATATATGAATTCGTATAGAGAAAGGCGTGACTTAGGTCACGTGCCCCCTCCCGTGCCTTGCACAACACCTGCCTCCACTAAAATCTACTCACTACTTCTCACCCTCCGTGGTCCACCTACCACTGATGTGTTTCTTTTACCTTTCACCTCATGCCTTGTGCTCTTCACCCCCACCCACTGACTACTATAGGCTCCACTACCTACTGCCTCATACCTTGTGCTCCTTGCCCCTGCTTGCTAACTATCATTGACCCTACTCTCCATGCTCCACATACCTACTACCTCGTACTAGATGTCATTGATATCACCTTTTCACTACTATCAAAATTGAAATTCAAAATAGTCTTCCCGCCTACGTTGCTAACATCACCTTCCCATCGCTACCGACATTCAAATTTGAAAATCAAAATTGATCATTGGAGGGTCATAAAAAGTTGCTCAAAAATAAAAATTTTGACCAAAATGTTTTGCAAAAAACCACCTCAAAATTTGTGCCAAATATGTTTGCAACCCTCACATAAAATTCCAAATCTAAATTATATTTTGGTGAAATTTGCAAATTAACCCTAAAATGGTCGATGGCAGGAGATCGTAGGACATTACCTTCAAGAAATTCTACCATGAGTTTCACCAATGGAAGGATGAAATTACAAAAAGTACTATAACAAAGAAGGAATTTGATAATCAAATGTCATTAATGGATTTAAAAATCAACACCTATAACCACTCTATCGATACAATACAATAAAATATGGCACTAGTCCAATTTGGCCAATCTATCGGAGGACCAACACACCAGGCACCACTTGGGGGGCCACAAAATTCCATCTTGCCTAGAACTACTAAATTAGATTTTCCTAAATTTGAAGGAGGTGACCCCACCAACTAGATTTATTGAGCCGACCAATACTTCTCCCTCTACTAGATCCTTGAGGCACAAAAGGTTTGCATTGCATCCTTCCACCTTGAAAATATCGCCACCCAATGGTACTAGTGGTATGAAAAGACTAATGGTACCCCTACATGGCTAGAATTTACAAAAAATCTAGCAGTTGGATTTGGCCCTAGTAAATTTAAATATTTCATGGGAGCCCTTACCAAACTTCGCCAAACCACTTTGATGCGTGAATACCAAGCTGAATTTGAAAAATTGGTCAATATTACATCAGGGTTAGATGCCTCATTATTTCAAATTTGTTTCATCAGTGGCTTAAAGGAAGAAATTCAATTAGAAGTACAAATTTTCAATCCCACTACCATGATGCAGACCATTGGATTAGCCCAAATGGCAAAAGATAAATTCAATCGACTAGGAAAACCATCTAAGGGGGAATCACAAAATACTTACACCACCCCAAAACTTAACCGAATCTTACCAATTAAACGTATCAACCCTAAGGAAGTTAAAGATAGAAGAGAAAAAAGCCTTTGTTATCATTGTGATGAGAAATTTATACCCAATCATAAATTTATTACACCCAAATTATATGTTTTGGATGTAACTATTCCTTGTAGTTCAACCAATGATGAAGATGAGATCAAGGTAGAAGTAGTGATGGATACACCCGATGATAGTGCTAAAGGTCCACTAGAAATTTCTTTCAATGCCCTCATCGGTAATTCTTCTCCCCAAATTATGAAAGTCTTAGGATCCTTCAAATGATAAAACCTTATTGTGCTTATTGAATCTGGTAGTACCCATAATTTCATCGATCCACATGTAGCAAAATAAGCTAACTGCTTTATACATCCTTGTAATAGTTTTGAAGTCATGATTGGTAATGGAGGAAGGATCACCTATAAGGGAAAATGCCAAAATATTAAGCTCACCATGGGGGATTACAACATGAAAAATGATATATATGCCATTCCATTAGGAGGATGTGATATTGTCTTAGGAGTACAATGACTACGAACACTCAGGAAAATCCAATGGGATTTTGAGGAATTATGGATAAAATTCACAATAAAAGATCAAACATATACTCTTAAGGGATTAAAATCAGGCCCTTCTCCAATAGTAAGTTCTCATCAAATGGAGAAAATTATTCGCAAAGGAAGCAAGGAAGTGGTTGCCCACCTATTTTCTATCCACGCCACCAAGGAGGCACAAAAAGGGTTACCCCCATACCATCATTCTGATCCTACTATTCTTCCTACCTATCCCCCACCAACACTTCAACCTTCACAATATCCCTACTTGCAAAAATATGACATTAAAATAGTGCAAGAACTTGAACAAATGCTACTTGGAAAACAAGGGATAAAGCTCCTCACTTTCCTCTTTGAGGACAAAGCTCCTTTTAAGGAGGGTGGCATGTTAGGATTCTAATCCTAACCATTAATTAATAATTCACTATTATTATTTTATATGGACCATTGTGTCCCTTCACTCACAACTATAGGATAGGTATATATGATCATTCAAATGGGTGTAAACAACCATCCATCAAATTATAAGAATAAATATATTTTATATCCATTGGACAAGTTACTCTTCCAATGCAAAGGTGATTCAATCCAAAGGTGATTCTATTAGTTTTACATTCATTTCATGCATCCAATTCCAATTATTTTATTCATATAATCCGCTAGGACATAGAGTCCTACCACTCTCTACTCCTATGTTGGCTATGACTAATTTCTCCAAGCCATCTATGGTTGAAAGTGATACCTCCAAAAGTGGAAATGGTGCAATGTTTATGCATGAAGAGTAGCCATTGATCTTCATTAGTAAGGCACTATTAGGAAAAAACATAGGTAAATTGACTTATGAGAAGGAGGTGTTTGTGATCTTACATGCTATCAACCAATGAAGTCTTTATATTATTAGGTAATATTTTTCCATCAAAATAGATCACCATAGCCTTAAGTTCTTTTTTAAGCAACATGTATCTATTCCCAAAAAACAAAAATGGGTTACCAAACTACTGGGTGTGACTATGAAATCATTTATAAAAAGGACAAGAAGAATGTAGTTTTTGATGCACTATCCCACCAATATGAGTATCAGGGTATGCTATGTGCCATCTCTACTCCACTTTCACATTGGACCTACCAAATTCAAGGAAAAGCCCAATATTCACCTGAACACATTTAGAAACTTCAAAATGATCCTATATCTCACTCAAAATATACATGGATGGAAAACATATATGATGTTGGGGTTTCCTTATTATACCTAAAAAGTTACCACTCCATGAATCTATACTATAGGAAATGCATGCTTATTTGACTATAGGACATTTAGGATTCTTAAAGACATATGAATGGGATATATGCATATTTTACTAGGAAGGGATGAAAAATGATACCAAGACAATTTTCAACATGTTAAGGGTGAAACTATTCACACATAGGGCACACTGCAACCTCTTCCTATTTTGGAGATCATTTGGATGAACATTTCTATGAATATTATTGAAGGACTCCCAAATTATAGAGACAAAATAGTCATTCTTATGGTGGTGGATCATCTCTCTAAGTATGCTCATTTTTATCCTCTAGCCCACCCTTACATGGCATCAACTATTATCCAAATATTCCTTAATTCTAATTTTTACCTTCATGATATACCCTAGTTCATCGTATTTGATTGTGACCCTACATTCACTAGTATTTTTTGGTAGGAACTATTCAAGCTACATGGGACACGACTCAAGATAAGTTGGATATACCATCCCAGACTAATGGGCAAATTGAAATTATCAACAAGTGCTTGAAAAATTATATTTGTTGCTTTGCATCTAAGAAACTGACTCATTGGGTTAGTTATATTTCTTTGGCTAAGTGGTGGTATAATACTTCCTATCACTCTTGCACCAAGATAACACTATATGAAGTAGTTTATAGACACCCTCCATCGTCATTTCTATCATACATTTTGGGTAGTTCCAAGGTTCAAGTAGTGGATTCCACTCATGGATAATGCATAACTACTCCAACATCTCAAAGATAATTTGGCCATGGCATAAAATTTTATGTGACAAGTAGATCAACACCAATTTGAGCATAGTTTTAACATAAAGAATAAAATTTATCTATGCTTGTATCCCTATAAGAAATCATCACTAAAACCTTGTGGAAGTCAAAATATATCATTAGAACTCTATGAACCATCTAAAGTTCTCCAACCAATTGACCCCATGGTCTATAAGCTAGAATTATTGCCTTCTTTCATGATACATCTATTTTTCTATGTCTCATATTTAAATAAACTTCTTGGTAACCATATACATCCAATACATAATAACCCAATTGGATGAGGAATGCTTAGTCACCTTAGGACTAGGAGTGTTAGGGACTAAAAAATATAAAAACTTTACAATTGAACTCTCACTAATGTTCTAGTATAGTGGCATGGACTATAGCTAGAAGATGCCAC
Organism: Wollemia nobilis; assembly: GCA_028583015.1. Lineage (NCBI taxonomy): Eukaryota > Viridiplantae > Streptophyta > Pinopsida > Araucariales > Araucariaceae > Wollemia > Wollemia nobilis. The sequence continues at coordinate 525,104 of JAQPPZ010001020.1, forward strand.
CTAGGATTCACTCCATAAATTACAATAATAATTTTCTCACCTCAAGATTTGATGATAAAGCTTATTGAAGAGGAAGGGTATGTTAGGACCATATCCTATCACAACCATTGTTATGTACTTGTATAGTATTGGTGTATATTTGTACCTTGAGCACCTAGTGTGTATGGGCCCATTATGATGTAACCTTTACTTTTATTATAAGTAGGAAATAATAGCTTGGATCCCCTCTTTCATGTGGTTTGACCCATGAGCATTAGGGTTAGGGTAAATAAAATTCTATATAAGGATGTGTTTGGAGTAGAATGTATCTCATATTTCTCTCAAAGTGTATCAAATATATGCTTCCAAGGAGGATGCCCTCTCGAAGAGACCTACAATATTTGTTTTTATTGATTAATATCATTTTTTGTGTTTCCAATCAATTATTTTATTAAAAACTTCTATTATTTCATTTTCATTATCATTTAGGTTATAAGCATTTCCATTAATTCCTGCACTGCTATTATGGTTATGCTTATTTTATCTAAAGGTTTCTAACAACTTCCCTATCATGAGCTCTAAAGTTATAAAAATGTGGTTTCACTAGCCTAAAAAGATATTTTCTAATTTTGGACAGGGTGTTCATTCATATAGAACATGTTTTACCATGTAGAGCTTATATGAACAAACCATGTATGGTCGTGTACCTTTCTTATATGGCCAACCACATTTTCCTCTTCTAATTGTTGTCCAATAAACTCTTTATACCTCTCCTAATGCATGCCCCAAGGTGCCCAACATATTGGGATACATGTGAATCAATTAAATATCTCTCCCCTCCCCACTCATGTCCCCCCCTTCAGCTAGCTAGTAAATTCATTTTATTATATAATTAATATATATTTTAAATGCTTTAACTAGCAATCATTAGTTTTAATAAATTTTATTATTATTTTTAACCAACATGGATCTTACTTAGTGTTTATTAATACTAGTAAATAAAACACCCAAGGTTTTTATAAATAAATTAGGTTATTTGACATTATTTCTTGTTTTTTGATATTTGTTGAGGGAGAGTCAATACCATTTTTTAGTTGAAGTATTTTGCATTGGAGAAATGGATTTAATTGTGAATCAAGTTGTGTTTTATGTTTTTATGTTTGTTTTTTTTTTTAATTTAGCGAAAACCCCTTGTGGGGCCACCTTGGTCTGAGAAACCATGACCAAGGGGTTCTACACCATCAAAATCACCTGGGAGTCATGCCCAACCCTAACCGCACCAACATTATCAACTAGATTTTGGGTACCCAATGTGAATTTGGTAGGGTGGATATTCAAACCAGGGACCTCCCTTGGAGGATTGCCCTACCCTCTCCAACTCACCTACAACACGTGGGTATGTTTTGATGTTTGTTGAGGGAGAATTAATACTATATTTTTAAGTAAAAATATTCTATATTGGAAAAGGGAATTTTAATTATGAATCAAGTTATATTTTAGATGAATGGATTTGGGCTTGAAGTTATTTTATAAATTGTATCAAGTTAAATTTTGGGTTGTATTCAAAGGCAACAACTCTAGGAGAGAATAATATAATTAAAAAATATGTATAAAGTATTTAGAATAATAAATAAAGTATATGTCATTTTTCTAAATGAATAAAATAAGAAATAATTTGTTAGGACCTTTTATCATTCAAAATTTAGTGAATGAGAACTTTTAGTAAAGGCATTATGCTTAGTAATATTTCATGTGTTCTAAAATATTGTAGAGCATTACTGAGAAAAAGAGAATACTTATAGTGGTATAATTTTTTGAAGTATGTATAATCTGAGCCAATCAGACTAAGACCAAATATGTTAGAGAGTGCTTGGTGTTGGAAAATATTATATTATTTGGTACACTCTAATGTACCACCATGGGTATATCTTTAGATTAGGAGATAGTCTTATATTAGGGTTTGAGTATTTACTTTATGCAATGTAATAAATGCATAAGTATTATTAGAATATGCAATGATGTAAATGTGCATGTTGTCCATATGTGCATGAGTCATTAAGGATAGGAAGATGAAGAGTTATAGAAATATGGAAGGCCAAAAGCCATGTCTCATTATATATCGACCTTTTTATAAGAATAGCAAAGTGAGCAATAAAGAAAAGGTAAAGAGCATTGAGTAGAGTAGTAGTAGATACAATGTAGAGCATGTATGAAATATGGAAATTTTGAGACTTCTATTTTTATCAATGTAATATTTTCATGAGCTTTCATTAATAACTATTTTATGAGTAGTTATATAAGTCTTTCATAATTTTTACATGCTTAGTATATTGCCATTATCATATATTTAATATTGCATGCTCATTTTATATCTTGTGGCTAATTTTATATTAAGTCTCTAGCATAAAATCTAACAGTGGTATCAAAGCACAAGGTAGATTGATAGGATATAGGGAGAGCTACAAGAGAGATTGAAAAGAGATAGGGAGATCTAATTTTCAAAATTTCTAAAATTAAATTTTGGCTAGAGTCTTTCCATAGAGTTGTAGTAAAACTTGTGAAGACTAGGACTCAACATTGATTCCACTAGTTTGACAAATCAACTAGTGAAGTTCATTATTTTTATATTTGAAGAATTTGCATTATCATCTTCTAATACTTTGTTGTAGAGAAGAGTTGATTCAAATAAATTTGATAACCTTCCTACAAATAATATAGGAAGAATATATTCTTTGGAATTGATCTAATACTTATAGTAAGAAGTTAAATATTGAAGAATTTGAAGGCCTAAGGAAAAGGTCCCATTGCAAGATTTGTAGAATTAAATATTTTAGATTGAGTATTTGAGAAAATAAGAAGAGGCTAAAGGAGCCCTATTAAATATTGAAGAGAGAGGAGACTCAAGAAAGAAGTACCCATAGAATATTGAAGACTAAAAATTACAGATTGAAGGAAGAAGAAATCAACTCTAGAAGGAAGATGCCCAAGAAAAAGGTCTCATTGAAGAACTTTTAGATTTGGAATATAGAATATTGAAGATAGAGGAGGACTAGGAAAGTACTATTGAATATTTGAGAAGCTACATATTTTGAAGACCCAAGAGAAGATATTTCAAGCAAACTTGGAAAGAGAAAGAAGAAGAAGGTTAAATAAGCCCTATTGAAAAGTTGAAGAAGTGGCCAATGGAGAAGATTTGAAGAAAGCTCAAGGTAGGAGATTGCAAGAAGCAGAAGCCCCTAGAAAAAAATAATTTGGGTCAATTGTCACTATCCTATAACAAGCCCAAAAGGAAGAAGGATTTGACAAGAATTTTGCCAAATTTTGGAAAGGTTATTTTAAGATCTCAATAAATGCAGATTTTTGAGAAAGAGGCTAGCAAAAGAGGCTAGTTTTGAAGTTAAAATTCAATAAGAAGATTTGAGGAGAAAGTAGCTAGAAGAGGCTACCAAATTTAATAAATTTGAAGACTGTCATTAAAAGTTTGAAGGCTGATTTGTGAAATAGAAGATTGTTGACTTTGCAAAAAAAATTGAAGAGTCATAGACCATCAAATTGAAGGTGACATATAACTACAATTTGAAGAATATTTGCGCAGATTTGAAAGAGCCCTTGAACAACCAATTGAAGGAAGGCTTGAAAACAAAATAAGGTAGCAATTTACAGAAGGAAAATGATATTGTTGAACAACAATATGAGAATAAATAAAAGTTTTTGAGAACAACAAATCAACATATTTGGACTACAATATTAGATAGCATTTTAAATGTAAAATATAGCTACATTTTGGAGAATTTATAGCTATATTTTTAAGGAGAATTGGACATAATTTGGTCAAAGAAAGGTGCTACAAATTTTAGAAGTTAAAGGAAACATATCGGAAAACATTAGAGCTACAAAATTACATTTTTGGACAACATAGTTGAAGGAAAAAATAGGCAACAATCATAGCTAAAATATTGATAAGTTTAAGGCAGTAAGGAAAAAGGAATTAAAGATGTAAAATTAATAAGTTTGAGGTAGTGATTGAGTAGAAATGAGAGCTACAAATTTTATAAATTTGGGGTAGCAAATAGGTGAACCAAATCACCAAGAAGATAATCTATAGAGGAGGCAAAAAGGTATTATATATTCGTGTTATAAAATTTTATTATTTAAGCATTACTATAAATTTTTTGAGAGCACCAAGAATTATTTAGGGAGCAAAGACTAGTTTGAGTTGAAGTATATCCAAGCTAAGTAAGGAGATATTATTTTCATTATTGAACCTGCCAAATACAAAAAATAAAAGATAGATTTAAAAGGAAAAATAAGCAGGAAGAAATATTAAAAGGAATGTTATTTTTTGATGCCTACGTAGTACAACAAGAGAAGGCTGAATAAGTTTTAGGGAGCAATATTTTTTAGAAGTATCTAAAGACACAAAAAAATTGCATAGTAGAAGAAGAGAAGCATCACTACATTAAAACAAGTTAAGCCACCATTACGATGTGGAACCACCAAGCCAACATAGAGAAGCCACTTGAAGGAAGAAAGAGCGATATTTGAGCAACCATTAGAGAGGAAAATATGTGCTATTAGAACATAGTTGAACAATCATTGAACAAGAATCCAAACATTAGGTTTGAAGCATCACTTTGAAGGTAAAATATTGAAAGAAAGTAGAGTGTGTTCAGGTGTTTTTGAAGCATATAACATTCAAGAAATAAAAAGGATGCAATAGAAATTTGGAGCATTAGGGAAAAGAGGAATTGTAATTTGAACGAGCACCACTAGGTAACATCATCTTGATCAAGTGAAGAAGTTATTTACCATTTGTCATATCATAGAAGAAGGAGAGTCAAATATGGTTGAAAATGAATCATTATCAAGTGTTACATAGAAAGGAAGAGTGTTGGAGGATCAATGTACCTATATGGTTGGTAAATAAAATGAGTAAAGTTGTTACTTGCCACTTGGCACATCAAAAATATAGGGCCAATCACCAAAACATAGTCTGAGCACAAAATTACAACCATTGATGTAGAGAAGAAAAATGAGTCAAGTGAGGAGGAATATAGAATGTTAACCAAAGGGACATTACAATCCATAAGAAAATGCTCATACATAAAGGAATCAAGAGTAATTTGAGCTCATACATGGAGGAATTTGAGTACCTCAAGCCCACCTACAAGAGTTAGTGAAGAGACATTGAAAAACTAAGATTGAAGAGCTATGTTGGAGAAGAGCGATATGTATGCTAAAATATTCATACACCCTAGAAGAAACATAAATTTGAATATAAAATGTTTAAGTGAAGAGAAGATCCAACCACCATGTCAGTAATACCTTCTTACATACAATAAAGGCACAAGTTAATGCGAGGTGTGTAAGGATATTGCACAAGCACTGAAAGTAGAGGAGAAGGGGATGTATTGAAGAGATAAAATATTGAGCACCAAGGAGCATTAAATGTAGGGAAAGCATATTTAGAACACAAGTTGCAGAGTCAAAGAGTAGCAAGTTGAAGCTTTAAGCACCTTATTCAAGAAGGTAATAAATATTTAAATTGAATCTTTACAAAGTTTAAAGAGGTATAAGGCATAATAATTTATTTAAATATTAATTAATTATATTTAAGATTATTTGAATAATAGGATAAATAAGGTGATAACCTTAGAATAAGCATTGAGTGACTTAAAATATATTTGACGTAATAAGTTTTTTGAAAAGGTTTATGAAATTACTCTATTCATTCTTGAAATACATATTACCTTGAAATATTTGCAAATATATTAACTTGGATAAATAAGGATTTCTACACAAAAATTGAAATATTAAATTTGCAAATACTTTTATTTTCCAAATTTCCAATTAGCGAGTTATAAAGAGTTCAACACCAATTTAGATTCTTAAATTTTAGAAACCATACTATTGAAAATTGAAAGGTATAAGAATCACAACCTAGAGTTGTTTGAAAGTTGGAAAATTATTTTTGATATTAGTCTCTTATACAAATTGAAGGGACATAAGGAATCCAACTTAAAGGTCTTGAAAATGAAAAATCTAATCAATATGAATTGCATCGAAATTATCTTTAGCTTTCTATAGGGAGAAATAAAGTGCTTGTATTGAATAATAGGAGTTGAACATTATATTGAATCAAAAAATTAGGGAGACAAAAGGGATTCAACTATCTGCTTGTTGTGGTGCAGTGATAAATACCCTGGGTGCTGGTAGTGGCCGACCCAGGTTCCATTCCCCTTGTCTCCATCTTGCAGATATATGGTATAGTTAGGAATGTCCTATGTGCTGGTAGAGGCTGACAAGGCTTCATTTCTCCTATGCCCAACCTATTGAAAGTGGCACCTTGAAAGGGGTGTTTTCCATTATAAATTAGTTTTTAATATGCTTGTTGTGGTGTAGTGGTAAATGCCTTGGGTGCTGGTAGAGGCCGACCCAGGTTCCATTCCCCTTGTCTCCATCCTGTAGATATATGGTATAGTTAGGAATATCCTATGTGCTGGTAGAGGCCGACAAGGCTCCATTCCTCCTATGCCCAACCTGTTGAAAGTGGCACCTCGAAAGGGGTGTTTTCCACTATAAATTAGTTTGAAAAACCCAGGTGTTGTAGGTGAGTTGGAGAGGAGAGGGCAATCCTCCAAGGGAGGTCCCAGGTTTGAATCTCCACCCTACCAAAAAAGTTGAATTGGGTATCCAAAATCTAATTGATAATGTTGGTGTGGTCAGGGCTGGGTGCGACTCCCGGGTGACTTTGACTGTATAGAACCCCCTGTTCGTGGTCTCTCAGACCAAGGCGGACCCACAAGGGGTTTTTCGCTTAAAAATAAAATAAAAAGGGATTCAACTCAAAGGAAAAGTTTAGAAAGCTAAGTATTTTATCAATACCATATTATATTAAAAAATTAGGGAGATATAAGGTAGTCTACAAAACTTGAAAATTAAAAAAAATCTTATCAATTTTAATCTCATACTCAAAATACTAGGGAGTTAAAAGTAATTATACCTAGATATTTGAAAAATTAAACCTTTGTCAAAACCATTAATTGAAAATTAGAAATTTTAGAGTATCTAAAAAATTTGAGAATTGAAAAGGTTTTATTGAAATTGATCTCTAAACTAGGGATTCATAAGGTAGTCAACCTCAATGGTTTTTGAAAATTAAAAGATTCTATAAAAAACTATTCTCAATATCTAATACTAAGCAACAAAAAGGATGTCTACTCAAAAGAGTTAATTGAATAATGAAATGGAAAATAAAATTAGAAAAGAAAGAGTAAAAGTTACAAAATATAGAATGAAATATTGATTGAAAAGTCTAAAGGGAAGTTAGACTTAGTTTCAAGATTCATTTATATGGAAGCATTAGAAGAAACATTTTAAACATTAGAATACTTTCTGCATGCAAGAATGAATGAAGCAATTGATAATGCTAAAGCTAGTATTTTGATTTATTTGAATGTTACTAGTATAATATATATGGCATTACTTACACTAAAACATTTCAAAGAGAATTTGAAAAAAAAGGTTCTTTGAATGTTACTAGTATAATATATATGGAATTACTTACACTTAAACATTTCAAAGAGAATTTGAAACAAAAGGAGTTGATTGAATCTCTCAAGAACAGTGAAAATTTGGATGAATCATTTTTAAAAAAAGTATTTCATTATTCATGTAATATTAATGCTTCGAGTGCATCTTATTTAGAATCTTACCATGATGCTATAAGTGAATGCTCAAAAGATTCTAAGCTGAAGAAGGCTTATAATTTGGAGGACAAAGGCAAAGAGAAAATGTTTTTACAGGAATATAATGACAATGTGATATCTTTGAAAGCATAAGAACAAACATCAATGATGAAGATAAGAAAAAGGAGAAATATTATGATCTAGAAGACATACAATGCAAAGTGAGTTGAAAATATGAAGATCCATATTGAATACTAAAGTCTTAAATAACAAAATAATGTAATATAGGGGGGTATTGGAATATATTGCATTATTTGGTACATGCTAATGTACCACCATGGGTAGATCTTTAGATTAGGAGAGAGTCTTAGATTAGGGTTTGAGTATTTACTTTATGCAATGTAATAAATGCACAAGTATTATTAGAATGTGCAATGATGTAAATGTGCATGTTGTCCACATGTACATGAGTCCTTAAAAATAGGAAGATGAAGAGTCATAGGAATATGGAAGGCCAAGAGTCATATCTCATTATATATAGGCCTTTTTATAGGAGTAAAAAAGTGAGCAATAGAGAGAACATAGAGAGCATTTTTTTTTGGTAGATAAGATACTATAGCATTAATACTAGGTTTTATAGGTTGACCCAAAACCTTTTACAAAAATCAGCTCAGGGTTATTGATGAACATGTCCTTACTAAGGATCCTATATATGTAAAATCTACATGCCGCCAAAGCCATTACATCCGGTAAGGCACATAACCTTTTATCAAAAAGAAACTTCCCATACAACATTTTGGGTACACCCCAAGAAAACACACCTGCATCATAATTACAAAAAAAGAAACAAACACAGATCCCTTCCTTGAAATAGTGGAGAAACTAAAATCTGTAGACATACATAACAGAGTACTGAAAAAACTCCCACAAGCTCTGTATTGATAGTTACTCTTAATAATTATTTGGTAATTGATTTCTTTCATATATGACATGCTTTGGGACCACATCCCATCTTGGAAAATAAGCCTTGGAGAAGTGAACCTACTGGCTAGATTTATGGTGATGGCTATCTGGTGGTCCATGTGGCTCTGGTTCGAAGTCTTATATTGTCATTTTTTTCCTGCCCTGTGATTATCAACCAACCTCAAATTACTAAGACGACTAGGAGCCATGTTATATGACATGTGATTTTCCCCATTAGTCTTTGTTGTATTTCCAAGCAACATCCACCAAGATTGACAACTTGGATAATTTTTATTGTGAGTCCATTTCAAAAAAGAGACGAGAATACTCATAGCCTTTGAACTTACAGTGCCTTCCTTGTTGGTAAATTCAACTATCATTCTTAGCATTCTTTTTGAATAAGCTCATCTGCTTCGCTCGAGACACCGTGTTCCCATTTGAAAAGTTCATCACCATCGAAACCCAAATTAGCCAACTTATCAGCAACTTTGTTAGCTTCTCGAAAGACATGTTGGGATTTTTTGTCCTAGCTTCTTCAACAATTGTTTTAATCCTCCAAGGAGGTGTTTTCCAATTATTAAGGATATTTATAACATGCATAGAGTCTCCTTCTATGATCAAATTTCCTTCTAAGTCTTGAGTCATTTGAAGGCCTCTCCACATAGCTCTAGCTTCATCTTCGTTGTTTGTCCTTGTTTCCAAATATTTAGAAAATGCAAGAATCATATTCCCATTATGATCTTGCACAATACCGTCAGCACCTGCTCTTCCAAGATTTTCCTTAGCCGCTCCATCAAAATTAAGATTAAACCAACCTGTAGGAGGTGGGGACCACTTAACATTGGCTCTAGGGTTGACTACCCTAGGCACAGACTCATATAACAAGGTTAAGCTTAAATATTGAGCAATCGTGGTCTCCTGCAGATGAGGTTTACGACTATCAAAAGGGATAATGTTCACATTCTCATTGGCAAAGTATAGGATCCTAGAAATGATAGTTTGATGATCATGGATAAACTCATTAAAGACTCTATGGTTCCTTTCTAACCACATCTACCAAAGATAGTGATTGAGACAAATTATCCACATGTATCTAAGTCTTTGGCTTGAAAAGGGGCAAGGCCACTAGAAAAAAAAATCAAGTACGATGGCTGGTTTAACACAAGAAATATTGAAGGCTTGAAAAACTCTAATTAGGACAGTCAAGGAAAAAGAGCACTCAAGAAAAATGTGATAAATGGTCTCCTAATTATCCCTACACAGATAATAGTGATTAGTGATACAAATACCTTTACACATCATATTATTAATGGTTAGAATTCTTCCTTGGATAACCAGCCATGAAAAGACTGCAATTTTTGGAATTATTATTTTTATCCAAACTAAGTCCTTTTGGAGGACAAAATCCTTGTCATCATGCAGAAGCTTGTAAGCCGATTTAACAGTGAACTACCTATTTTCTGTAGGAGCCCAGGTCACTTGATCTTCCTTGGGTCTCATGGGAATAAATTTTTGCCCGAGAATGTTACAAAGATCATTTGATCCGACTTGAAATCACTGAATCCTTATTTGTTTCCACTTCATTCGACCTCTGTCCTCAACCATATAATCGGAGACTATTATACCAATGAGTTCTTCAGTGATATCTCTAATTCGACCTTAGTTAGGATGTTGCGTCAGTGGTTCATCCTTAGCCCACCTGTCATTCCAGTAATTTATCCTCTCACCATTGCCTAATACCCATATTAAACCTTTTTTGATGATTTTCTTACAATTGATAATTGCTTTCCAAAAAGCAGAACCTCTAATTGGAATCGAGTCACTTAGAAATTCCATGTTTTGAATATACTTTCATTTGATGATAACTGTCCATTCATTTTCTTCACTAGAAATGAGGCGCCACACCTGCTTAGCTAGTAAAGCTAAATTTATATGAGCAATTCTCCTTAGACCTAAGACCCCATTTTCCCTAGGTCTGCACACTTTGGTCCATCCTACAAGGTGTATCCTTTTTTTCTCCTCTGATCCAGTCCATAAAAATTATTTTTAGAGTTTCTCAATTTTTTGGAAAACCTTCACAAGGGCTTTGAAAATGGAGAGGAAATATACTGGAATGCTCTGAAGAGAGGCCTTAGTGAGGGTTAGCTTTCCTACTTGAGATAGAAGATGACCATTCCATCCAGCAAGTTTTTTTGAATTATTTCAATAACCTTGTCCCACATTGACTCTCTCGGAGAACCAATGAAAAGAGGGAGACTAAGATACAAAGTGGGGAGGTTTGCTATATCACACCCTAAAATTTCTACAATCCTTCCTTGCATCTGAATGGGGGTGTTCAAGAAATATAACTTTCTTTTATTGAAATTAACTTTTTGACTAGCAGCATCCTCGTAGAGTTGTAGGATGTATTTAATTCTTTTGGCCTTAACCATTGACGCCTTAGTAAATAGAAGGGTATCATAAACAAATTGTTTGTGAGAAACAACCCTAGTGAGATATTTTGCCTTGATTCTTGATATTAGCCTTGAACTGCAAGCATTTTTTATGGTTCTACCTAAAGCTTCTACCACAATGATGAATAACATGGGGCTGATAGGGTCCCCTTGCCGAATTCCTCTGTGACTTTGAAAGTAACCAACAGTTGTTCCATTAACTAGAATTGAGAACCATGCTTTAGAAATGCATTATTTGATCAAATTAACCCATTGGTGGTGAAAACTAAACTTAAGGAGGATAACAATCAGAAAATCCCAATTTAGCCTATCAAATGCTTTGTTCATATCAATCTTGAGGGCAAAAACATATCTGTTAGTCTTATGAGCAGAGTGCAGAGCTTCATGAAATGTGATAACTCCATCCAAGATTGACTTGCCCTGGACAAAGCTTCCCTAGCATGGATCTATGATGTGGGGCATAACATCTCTCATTCTATTTACAATGGCTTTAGTTAGGATCTTGTAAGAAACATTGCACAGACTAATTGGCCTGAAGTCAACCATAGATTTAGGGGTTTGCTTCTTAGGAATTAGAGAAATAAAAGTAGAGTTGAGACCTTTTGGGATATGATTACTTACTTGGAATTCTCTGACAGTAGAAATTGCATCCCCACTTACGATGTCCCAAAAAGCTTGATAGAAACAAGGGGAAAGCCATAGGGTCCCGGGCTTTTTTTGGCTCCATGCTAAACAAGGCTTACTTAATTTCCTCATTAGAAAAGGGATCTAGAAGTTTAAGGTTTATATCCTCATTTATTATGCTAGGAATGAATTTCAATAGAATATCTTTGGCCTCCTTATTGCACTGCGATTCCTGACCAAGGATAAAATTGAAATAAGTTACTATCTCCTTTTAGATTTTTGTCAAGTCCTGAGTAATAGAACCATCTATTTTTTTTTTTAAATATTTATCTTGTTATTGCTTCTATTTCTAAGGGTGGTGACGTGAAAAAATTTAGAATTTGAATCTCCATATTTCAACCAAATAGCCCTTGATTTTTGCCTCTAATAGATTTCCTCACAGGCCAAAATGTTATGAAACTCTACTAGTTTTGTCCATTCCTCCTACCTAGTAGTTTCATTAGCATCACCATGTTGAATCCTCTGATCAATTATCTTCAAAATTTCAAAAACCTATATTTTATTTTCAAAGTTGTTCCCCAAGACCTCTTTGTTCTAATTTCGAAGCTTTTCCTTAACAAACTTTAATTTGCCAGTAATTTTAAAAGCTGCACTACCTCTGACAGGCTGTTGCCACCACTGAATTAAGTTATCTCTAAAATTGGAATGTTTGATCCACATAGATTGAAATATGAAAGGTTTATTTAAGGACAGAGAGTTAGGGATTTCCAAAAAAATGGGATTATGATCAGAGGTAATTTTAGGAAGGGTTTGCAGGGTAGAATCACCGAACAGAGTTGTAACTTCCTTTGATAGAAAAATTTGTCAAGCCTTTCTTGAATGAGATGACTCCTTATCCGTCGATTGCTCCAAGTATAATTTGCTCCTCTAAGTTTTACATCCATAAACATGTTGGAGTTCACAAATTCATTGAACTCATCCATGATCCTAATAGGTGGTCCATTTCCACCCATTTTTTTTGAAGGGTAAAGAGGAGTGTTAAAATCCCCAACTAGAATCTAGGGGACATTATGGAATATTTCACTCAGATTTCCTAAGTACTCCCACAGTAGAGCTCTCCCTTGAATTGAAGTCAGGGTATAAATATTTGAAAGCATCCATGACTTGTTGCTGTTTATTTCCTTAAATAAAGCACTAAGAACCCTATCATCTTTCTAAATAATGGTGCCTTCTACCATCTAGGGATCCCAAAAAGTCATAATGCCTCCAAACGCTCCTCTGGATGATTTGAAAACCATCTCCCCTTGATTCCAATTTTTTTTGCTACTTTTTTTGACTGAATCTCATCAGTTTTTGTTTCTTGCAACATGATAATAGTTGGATTCACTTGATTTCTTATTGTACTAAATTCCTTGTGTTTGGGCAGGCTATTGAGGCCTCTCACGTTCCATGAGAGAAACTTCATTTAGATTGTTTGGGACTTATTCCTCTCCCCCTCACTTGAAGGGATTTTCCTAATTTGTTGTCTTTAGAACTCGAAATAACCCGTTGAAACAAGGTTCATTGTTTTCCATTGACAATGTCATTATCAGTTTTAATTTTTTGATGCTCAGCATTTGAAATTCTCCCTCTTCTTTTTTCACTACCAAAATCTATAGGAGAATTCATAGTGCTCCTGGTTTGTTTAGGAATAAATTGGGGGGAGGCAATTTATTGCAGAACCAGACTTCCATATTCCTCAGTCTGAAGAGTTTCACATATCTTCACCCCTACATCCAAATATTCTCTTTTTTTCCTGTATTCCCCTGGTCTGTGGGATGGCCCCTCGGTAGGATTCACCTGGCTCATAGTGATGATGTTAGGGAGATGGGATTTTTTATTTTCCAATGCCTCAACTTTCTTCCTAAGTTCTTCAAAATTAGGGTTTGGATTTGGGATGCCCACTAGGCTTGAAGTATTTTCAACATTGGGGTTTAAGGATCCCGACTTGGATGGGGATTCTAGAGATCGGGCATTAGGGTTTGGATTTGTGATGCCCACAAGGCTTACAATAATTTCAACATTAGGGTTTGAGGATCCTAACTTGGATGGGGATTCTAGAGAGTCATAAAGGTTAGCTTGAAGGTTTTGGGCTTCCATGTCTTTTGATAATCCTCCTACTCCCATATTGGATAGAATTGAAAATTTATTTGAAACTAGAGGATTGGAACTTACTTGAGTATTTTGGTTGCCAACAACCTGTTGTTTTCCTTTGTCTTGTTGGGACCCTACACCCTCTATTTTATTTTTTTGGTAGACATAGTTTTCCTAATTGAAATCGCCTCTACTAGGGAAACTCCTCAAATTTCCTCTGTCTAGCATTCCCTGCTTTTGATTTTCTCTATTCATTGCCAGGTTAGGGCATTGATTGCATAGATGTCCTTGATTTTTGCATTTTGCATAGAATGTCGGTCTGTTCTTGTATTCTACTGGCTATTTTTGATAGTATTCTCCATACTCTAGCTCCACAAACCTTGGCAATTCATTATCCAAATTAGCATTTATGCATATTCATGCATGAGTCATCCTTGTCCTGGCCAAGGTTGCATGGTCAATGGAGATCAGGTCCCCTATAGTTTTGGCTATGCCCTGCAGCCAATATTCATTGAAGAACTGGGCAGGTAGACTCGGGAGATGAAACCAAATAGGGGAAATGTTAATATTTTGCTTTTCAGGGTTGAAATATTCACCCCATCATTTGAGAAAAAGGCTCCTTTTGCCCAAAAACCAAGGACCTCTTATTAAAATACAATTAGCATCCTCCATATTGTTAAAACGGATAATGAAGAACCCTCGAGTTAGAGCTACCAACTCCAAGTTGCCTACCGATCACCATTTACCCATCGCCCAAGCCCTGATAGTCTCCATGTCCGGCCTACCTCCCAAAAAATTGCATGTCAGGGATAATTATTCCATTGAAAGAAAAGGGCTCATGGAACTTGTCGGGGCTGAAATTTTACTATTTATTGGAACTAGGGGTAGAAGAGAGAGAACCTCCTTTATTTTTACTCTAAGAGTCTCAGCAAAAGACAACCACTTCTTGGGCCTCATATTGTCCTTTTTATTTTTTTTGTCGGGTCTTTCTAAGGAGGGTCGGGCCCCCGCATGATGCCCGCATCCAAATCTATCGTAGCATGACATCCTTCCTCTA